>BDMB01000133.1:278515-304558 GCA_016859785.1 Macrotyloma uniflorum
CATACTTGATGAGACATGGAAGAAAGCAATGGATGAGGAGATCAACTCAATTGACAAAGATGAAATATGGGAAATAAAGCCGAACTAGTTGAAGAATTTTGAAAGAAGGACAAATTTAAGCTTATGGGGCAGTTTTGTTGGATAATCTTAAATTAATAAGATATTTTCGTAATTTCAGTTTGAGTGTAAGATATTTTGGTTAGTTTATTTTAAATAAGTTGCAGAGATATTGCAACAAAATTTATTATTTAGTGGTTATGTCGGTTGTTATTTTCTTGTTAATAGGGTATATTGTACACGGTTATTTAAAGCCATTAGATGTTAATGGAAAATATAGTGAGTTTACAATGAGTTAAAATACGTTTTTTTATCAGTTTATACTCTTTTTGTAACTAGTATCACATAATTTTGTATATGATAACCAAAAGAATAGAAGCACACATAATAGGCTATAATATGTAATCAAAATTTTACAATTTCAACTTTTATTCATAATTTTCATTAACCGGATTCAACTTTCACTCAACACCATTTTTTACACATGCCTTTAAAGTATTTTTATTGAGTGAATTCAGCTTCGTCTTAGCTTCTTTCAAATCATCATACTATATTAGTTTCAGGTACTATTTCACTAAGAAAATTCAATTTATGCTCAATGATTTTCTACAATTAGGAAAATTCTCTATATTAAAAAAACAAAATTCAAACATAGTATCGTTATATGGATTAACAAGTAAGGAGATAGTATCATTAATCAAATAATCTATTATATCAATGCGAAAAAAAAAATGATATTCTTTTGAATATCTAATTGTATAAAAAATATTAATTTTTACCATATTAATATTTGCATAAGGAAAGAGAAATTTGCATAAATTGTTTTGAAATGTTTTTCATTCAATACATTTTACACCTCTTCGAAAACAAATTTTATGAAAAATTATTTTTATCACATTAGTTTAATACATTAAATTGTATTAACTTTCATTAAATCGTTTTTTGTTGTTACTTTTATATTAATTAGGAATAATCAATACATTTAAATGATATTAATTTAGTTAATTGGTTGTCCCAACAACTCTTTTTATTTATATCTATATATATATATATATTTATTTATTTATAGAAAACAACTTATTTTCAAAATTATTTTGATACACTCAAAATATGTTTGAAATATGCATTATTATTTTATAATAAAGTAAGAAAAAGTAATAAACAAATAAAAGACAACAATTTTATAATTGTTTTAAAAAATATTATTACAAGTTTAAATAAAAAGAAAAATCCAATTATATAATATTTGGCCTAGCTTTTTTTACGAACTAAAAATATTAATAAAGAGATGAAAATGAAAAATAATTTTACAAAATTTATCTTCTTATTGATATTAAATTAAAAAGTTAAAAAAACACTTATGTGGGGATATAAGTAGAAAACATATTTTATATTACATTGAAAAATTAAAATGACATTTAATTTGAGACTTATTTTTGTTCTTGAATGATAATTAATTATTATGGACAACAAAGAATAATGAATAATATTAGATTGAAAAGTTAAAATGACACTTAGAAACTATATATGAATCTCTTTCAATCTTTTCCATTCTAGTCTTTGATCCTCTTTTCATCTTTGAGATCTCTTTTCACTTGCACAATGGGCACTACAAGAATTCAAAAGTGTGAATAAAAGAGTAATATGTGAAAGTAATGAAAATTGAAAATATGAAAAACAATTATGTAGATATTCTTTTTTCAAAATACCCTTAGTGCCTTAAAAAAAGTGTTAATATTTAGTTGCTCTCACCTCATTCCTCAGACAATTATTATCAAAGTGATAAGATCTATCATTTGTAGAGATGATGATGAAGCTTTTTCCTAGCAGGCTCAGTTGCACCATACACAATCATAAAACTCCAACACCAGAGAGATAGTAACCTACCCAACATAACCATTTTATAGCATAATGTTTCAAACTCATTGGTCTGTAAACACAGTAAATGTTATTAATATGATTAATCGAAAACAAATAATAAATATTACCTTTGGTACTTTCTTGATTTGATTTTGAAATCAATATCACCACTTTAGCAAAACTATCTTCTTCTTCTTCATCTTTGTCTGTATTTTTTATCATTTTCTCAGGATCTAAATTTTAAGGGATAACTCAGAGTGTTATCTTTTGTTGGTGGTGAAAATGGGATAGTTTAAATAAAATTTTTCAAGTATATATATATATATATCTATTTTGACGTGGAGATGAGTAGATAAAGATAAAGGATTACTCTATGAAATAAAGATTTTTAATAAATATTTTGAATTAAATAATATATTATTTTAAAAATTCAAAAGTAATTAATAATCATTAAATTCAATTTAAAAAATAATTAATGAATAAATCTATATTAAATATAAAAGAAATTTTAATTTTTTTTCTTCAATCTAAATCTAAATGAGAATATTTATATTTCGCGTTTACTTTGTGATAAAAAACAACATTTTAAGAAATATAAGAGATATTTTCTACTTATATTTATTCTAAAAGTAATATCACATAAAAGAAATATTTAATAAATATTTATTAAATTGTAAAGTGAACAATATATTATAAATATTATATTTAATAATATTATTAGTATTAATAGTAATATAGAAATATTATTGAATAAGACAAAACTCATTAATAAATATTATTCAAAACACAAATTATTTTTTTAATATATTAAATATATATATATTTAATATTTACAATTTATTCTAAAATAATTAATATTTTCAGTTCATGATATATTATTAATTATTTTTTTTCGTAATCTCTTCATTTAAATTACTTCAATATATATGAATTTTGAGTATTGTATATTAAAAATGTAATGTATTATTAAGATAGAAAGTTTTTTAATAAATTTATATAAAAGTTTATATATTTATTATTATTACTAATTTAAATAATTTAGAATAAAAATAATATTAATTACAATAAATATATAATTAATATTATTGTGTTTTTCTTAAATTCATATGAGCTACTGTAATATTAATTATATAACATATTTAATAAATATAATGAATAATATTATTTAATATTGAGATTAATATTGTATCAATAAGATTATGTAATATTAATTATATTATAATAAAAATTTATTTATTATTTATACAAAATACAGATAAAAAAAATGTATGTAATATTAATTATATGTTAAATTTAATAAAATTAATAATTCTGTTGAAATGTGCGTGCCTGAATTTATATAAATGATCATTTATTTATTAATAATTTTCTATTTAATATATATATATATATTATAAATATTATGTAATAATTATATATCATATTTAATAAATGTAAGAAATAATGGTATTTAGGGTTGTATAAACACGTATATAAAGGTTGTTCAATGTTCAGTAGGTGAATTGGTTGATTTTTTTTTTAAATTTATTAACATTGCTTTTTAAAAAATATTTTTTAGCCTTGAAAACAAATTATAATAAAAGAAAAATTTCTATTAATCTACCATACCATTAAATACAAAAGATATAAAATATTCATCAAAGTAGAAAAAATATTATATAAAAAATTTTGATATTAATTAATATTACGAAAGTTATATCTAACTTTATTTAAACAATTTTAGTTGAATTATTTCATTATAATCTTAAATGTTAAGTTACATATAACTTCTTCGTATGCATTACGTAACATTCAAGAATACAAAGTTTATTGAAAATTTCTTAAGAAGATACACTAACAAGATGAAGAAAATCTACTACACCACTACACTAAACCATGGTATAAAAAAAGTTTTCTAACATGAGATATAAAAAATTATTACCTGATTTGTGAAAGATTTTCCAAAAAAAATCGATACAATGAACGAAACTATTAAACCTTATCAAACAAATTTCAAATCTTAAGTACAACTCGAAAAGGAAGAAAATAGTTAACTTTGAGTCTTGAAGAATTCTTTGAAAAAAGGTTATGGGTTCATCAAAGATCAATATTTCAAGTTTCAAAAGCTTGTATATTGAAATTTTATGTTTAGACTTATTTAAAAAGCTTTTTTAAAAAAGTTAATTAATTATGATAATTGATAATCAATTATTTGGTTCTAGAGTGATTATTGAAACTTATCAAGAACAATAAATTTGATTAATCTTATGATTATCAATATATAAATACATATGAATTTAAAGGAAAATAATCATTAAGATAATCGACTGTTTGACTTATGATAATATGTATAAATGTTAGCAAATCTTAGGATTGTCTTAACTCAAAATAATTGATTATATTTTATCATAATGGACTATTATATTCATAATGTAGTACGGGATAGTGTGGATGCAATAAGTATAATGGGTAAATGGGATGACATAGATCAAACAATAGAGAATAGTTATAGTATAGATGTAACGAGAATAGATGGGTAGGGGGAAACATCTTGGGTGAAGTTGATGGCAAAGGTATTTGTATAGGTGATATCACTTTCAGCACATGATGTCTCTTTTTATCTTTGATTTTCCCTTCAACACAAGGTTCATCAGGACCTCCTACCATAATTTCTATATACAACAAAATAATATTATACATAACAAACATACCCACACATAATACAACTTAAAGCATAAATAGATAATACCATAGACATTAGGATCCATTCTTGTACTTCTTTTAGATGGATTAAACCATTGACAGGAAAAAAATTACTATTTTTTTAGGATAAGTTGAAATATTATACTTTAACTCATATTTTGTTAATAATACTATAAAAATCATACTCTCCTTTTTCTATAAGTATTTTAACATAAACTTCACCGTTTATTGGTTTTTTCCTTTTCATTCGTCCATTAATATGGAACTTGTACCCATTCACAAAGCACGTGTACCTTTTTTTTTACATATCTCATGAGTTTGTGACAAATCCCTTGTGTACCTTTTTTTTACATATCTCATGAGTTTGTGACAAATCCCTTAGGTCTTGGTTTCTCAAACTGAAAAACTCATTGGGAACCTACAAATATAATAGGTTTGACACATTGTTTGATTTAAGAATATATGATATATGTCTATAACATGTGGTAAGATACATACTTGTTTTTTAAACCATCTTGGAAAGTCAACATGTATAAGAGCATAAGCATTTGATTCACTTAGTTCATTGGAATGCAAGAATGAACTACCCAAATAAACCATTAGAGGAGTAAGGTTAAGGTTTATCCATATTTACCGGAGAAAGTGAAGAAAAAAAATGTTCTTAAAAAATTACTCTAAGTATAGTTTAATTTTAATGTAGTTAATTAAGATATGAACATGAGTGGACTTAAACTCAACATCAAATAAGTAGATTCAAATCCCTCTTGAAATGATCACCAATTTGTCGGAACACTGATAATGTTGACACGTGTTTCACTTTGAAACTCCATTTCATTCCTAGAATAGCTTGGTGACAACATGCAATTGTGAAATAATGAGAAAAAAGATAAGTTGTCTCATGATACAAGAAAGAAATACAAATTAATCCTTTAACTCTAGCCTTATTTTTCACCCATTATTTAGAATCTTCTATGAATCTATATATAGTTGAAGATTGTACCAATGTTCAGTTGATATAAATATATATATATATATATAATGACATTATCATTGATAAATATAAAAATAATTGACATTTAAAAATATCAGAAAAGAAGTCATTTTGTTACCTTTCGAATGGATACATCCACCTATATTGCACTAGCTCCCCAAGACTGGCTCCATATGAAAGAATAATAGAGATATTTTTTATTAAATCAATAAATCCAAAAGGTAATAATATTCGCTTTCATCCTAGTTAGGAATTCCTCTTCAACGTTACAAAGTACAAATATTTGAATAAATGACTAATTTCAATAAGAAGATTTAAAGCAATTACTAGTAATGAATTAAATATAATAGGAAGTAACATTTCATGAATACATGAAAATTATTAATTTACATCCCATAAATTCTTCCCCCCTTTTCAACATTGACACATTTTATTAAGTTAGAAGAATAACCATGAACATCCTAAGTTCTTTTGTTTAATCACAAACCAACTTAGCTTGTTCTATAGTTAAATTGTAATTAACTTTAGGCTTTTAATTTTTCTATTAGCTACTGATTTTAATTCCAAGTCTCTTTACCTACAATACAATACAAACTAAATTCTTCCTTTCCTTCTTATTATCTTTTGGGAAGGCTTTAATATTTTTTCTAAATGCATGATTATTAGGTAAGAACTAGCATCAAGAGTTGATAGTAATAAATGGAGTGCAAAGGTGTTGTTTATGTCAGAAAATATAAAGGGCCTTAAAAAGTTCTATCCTAACACCTAACAAGTTTTATTATAAATACTATTAGATATGAAGCATGAATTTAGGTCTTAAGAACTTATAGGTTCCAAGTCTTTTCATATTTTTTTCTATACTCATATAAGTATGATGAAACCAACCAATGTTGTATGTGAACATGTAAGTTGTTCATAATAGGACTTTTTAGAGAAAACATTTTCAAGAATATAGTATTTTATTTCTCTATTATCTATCCTTTTAACATGTTAGTGATTTATCTATTGGATTATCTAACTTTAAAACAATGAATAAACTAAAAGAGTTAGCGTTTAAGGTACTCCAACAATAAGATGCATGAAGAGACCACAATTTCCTTTTATGCTTAACTTGATAATGCAATTTATATATATATATATATATATATATATATATTCACTTGTATGTTAAAACAATCTAAATACTCTTTTTGTAACCAGTATCACATAATTTTGTATATGATAACCAAAAGAATAGAAGCACACATAATAGGCTATAATATGTAATCAAAATTTTAGAATTTCAACTTTTATTCATAATTTTCATTAACTTGATTCAACTTTCACTCAACACTATTTTTTATACATGCCTTTAAAGTATTTTTATTGAGTGAATTCAGCTTCTTCTTAGCTTCTTTCAAATCATCATATACTATATTAGTTTCAGGTACTATTTTACTAAGAAAATTGAATTTATGCTCAATGGTTTTCTACAACTAGGAAAATTCTCTATATTAAAAAAAAAAAATTCAAACATAGTGTCGTTATATGGATTAACAAGTAAGGAGATAGTATCATTAATCAAATAATCTATTATATCAATGCGGAAAAAAAAAATGATCCTCTTACGAATATCTAATTGTATAAAAAATATTAATTTTTACCATATTATTTTTGAATTCAATTTTGTGTTAAAATATACATCTATCTTGGTTTTAGCTGTCTTTAAGAAAGCTCTTCCCAAAATAATTTGAGGATTGTTGAGTAGTCTTTCCTTCCATGTCAAGAATGTAAAAATAAGTTGGAAAGATCAAGTTTGAAAAATAAGTTTGATTCCTCTACTAGTGAATGGAAAATCAACTATACTAATTTTTCTTTAAATTTTGTAATATAATGTAGAATTTAGGTTGATTTACAAGGACACATTAGTTCTATTCAATCTTTAATGTTTTTTCAATATAAATTAGTTTGGAGATTTAAAACAAATACAAAGTAAAACGCAAGATTCAAAATGAATTTTTAAAGAACAAAATTGAAATATCAATCTCCAAATTTAGATGCATAAGAAAAATAGAATATCATTATAATTAGAAAAATACTTATATGAATTTGAACAATTGTGATTGTGAATCAAATTGAACAATTAGTCAACCTTATTCACAATTAGATATCAAATCAAACTTAAATCAAAATCTAATTTTGAATTCTAAAATTCAAAAAAGCAAATCATAATCCTAATATGCAATTTTGGAAGTTAGAGAAAGATTGAACAAACTTCAATTGCATGTAAATTGATTTGTATGAAACTCAATTTTACAATTCATATGATCTTCAATTTTTAGATTAACGGAAAGGATTAGCCTTCTATGGAAACACTCTTCTAAGTACAAAAAAGATGAAAAGATAATGCAAAATGTAAAGAAGCAAAAAAACCACGCAATGAGAAGAGAAAAGAGAGAATTTTAGAAGATAGTTTCAATATGTAAATTGCAAAACTATAAACCGTAAATTGTAAACTACTCTAACCATAAATTATTTATTTTTAGAGCCCCAAACATGTATTTATAAGTTCTAAAAGATAAAAAAGAATGGACCTAAAAATGGACTAATATTGGTCTTACAAGTCCAAATATAAAATATAATGTCGTATACAAAAAATTAGTAATTTTGTCTATACTTCGAAGATGAACATCTTACATGTACTAATATTGGCCTTACATGTATTAAAAACAAGCGCAAATTAAGTAGTTTAAGTAGAATGAAAGATGAGAGTGTGTAATATGTAAAAAGAACGCTTGTTTTATACATGTTCAAGCTATGTCTTATTTTCCCTCAAGTAACGCTTGAGAGATTACACTAATCAAATAACTAATTACACAAGTATTGCTACTTTTGGCTTACATGATTATACAATATCAAAGTTACTCTTGGCTTACAAATAAATTTTAAATAAAAGTTTTACAAAGAACTAAAATCTTTTAGAATGGGTGTAGAATATAAAATGCATTACAAGACTGGGATGACTTCACAAAGAAGAATTCTTCACAAATAAATCTCACTTGAAATTTTTTGTCAATTAAATGTAATAAACATTAAATATTTTTTCTTAAGAGCACTTTAAAGCTTAAAAGTTTGTATAAGAGTATGGCCTTGTCAAGATTATTCTTTTTTCATGTAGTTAGGTTCTCATCCTACACATAGACACCTTGGGATGATAGGAATTACATACAAGGTACTTCCTTTTCTTTATCATACATGTTCAAGTACTTTTTAGCATTTCAATTGTTAGTGGGTTACTCTAATCAGGTCTTGATTATTTCTTTCTTATACTTTGACATTTCTACAATTTCTTTCATTAGCAACTTGATGTTGGTATGCATAAAAGAGAAATTTTATTTTCTAAAAAGCTTGAATCAACTTCAAGATTTGTGCAGTGATAGAGGTGTTTAATGGTCATTTGTAGTATAAGAAGATCTTGTGCATAAAACAATCAGATACTTCTTCATTGAAGCAAGACACACTTGTTGATATACAAGCTTTTAAGACCTTATGAATACTATTTGAATTTTTAAACAAACTAGATCATTAATACCTCAAAACTTAGTGTTATTTGTTGGCATCAAAATTTAGAGGTATAACCTTTCAAAAGATGCTTATTTGGATCATTACATGAACCTTGCTCTAACAAAGGGAACTCACCTTTGAAAAAATAATAGAAGGAAAAAAGAGTGATAATAAATATAATGGGATGTGCGATGAAATTAAATTCAATAGTAGGTTTTATACTGAATTTCAATTATGCAAGATGTTAAATTCCTTTTGGTTTATTTTCATCATTTTCTTATGGAAAATTGATTATTTGCCACATAAGAATAAGGTGATATATTGATAAGAAGAATTTTAGTGTCGTTTTTGTTCTTCTTTCAAACAATGATTCCCTTTAAGAATGTATAGGAAAACCAAGATATCAATCCAAGGAGTAGTGAAAAGAAAGTAGGCAATGATTAAGTCAAACGAATTGTGGGGAAATGGTTATGTTGGATGGATGGTGTTGTAATGAATGATATGAAATAGTGATATTTTGCTATGATTTTATGTGACTAGATGGTTGTGCGTGATGATGAACTGATGCAAATGTATGATATATGAAATATGAGGGAATTAAACTGAAGTTGCAGTGCTACTGTTTTAATGGTTATTGATGAATGACTGCAACAATGACTGTGGAATGCTCTCTTTTTTCGTTTTCTGTATAAGAAAGGGGGATTGTGTTTGGAGAGACAAAACTAAGGTGAACATGACCTTAAGCTATCAATACTAAATGATGAATGCAGATTGAAATTATTGGAAAATGCTGCAGAATCAAAGCAGTATGTATTTATGCAGAGATTACCACTAAATGCAAAGATTTATTGAAATACAATTATTCAAGATGTGATTAACTCACTGATTTCGAATCCACTTTCAATCGATAAGCTTTTTCGAAGAAGATCAAGGAAGAATCTCAAGACCAAGCGTTGTGTAGCAAGTGCATTTGTTTTTGAAAATTCTAATTCTAAGTAGAAGCGTTTAAATGCTAAAACAACAGAAATCAAAAACTAAGAACAAAGAGAAAAGGCATTAGAACAGAAGAGTTAAAGATTTTTTTTTATTTTCATTGTAGGAGAACGTACCATTACATGAACGAAAATTGCAACTGATTTAACTACCACGAGCGACAGAGTTGTAAGAACGAAAACGCTTTGTACTACAATTCTGAATGCCAAATCTGAGTTTTTACAAAGTATAATTACCTACTTATACTACAAATTCATCGAAGTCACTGTATGGGCCTGAGCCAACTTGAGGGAGCCCAGAACTTGAGGGATGCTTCTCCTCACTGTAGCTTACTGTAAGCTTGCTTTGGACACGTGGGAAAATTCCAATTTTACTCTGTTTTGCATGATTTTTGTTTGGCTAGAAAGATACATGAGTCTTCTTTTGATCAAGACTGATTTCACAATTTTTGGGACTTGGACGAGTTTCGTAGGCTTCAATTACTGAGACAGGTTTTTCAAGCGTACTAGCTGGTGTTGTCTATTTGTCGAGCCCGCTTGAATGTCTTGCCATAAATCCAATTCTAGTCCAATTTGTGTTAATCAAGACCTAAATTAAAGCCCACTAAGTCTACTTTCATCTGGCTTTGATTTCATGATTTTAGGTACATTGATGCGTTCTGGTGATTTTCTTCTTCTAGTTTGACTTTTCTGGTCTCGCGAATTGTTGTTGACTTGACTTCAATTGGCTGTGAAAAATCTATTTCTAAATCAAAATGCACGATTCCAGTTTCTATGAAAATTTTCATGTGTCTATTTTAATCTGCAACAAGAATCACAATTTTAGGAGCTTTATAGCAAAAGATATGATCAAAACAGTCAGTGAACATCAATGCTGTAAATGAGTCAAAAATATGGTGACTTGACGCTGTTTTAGAACGAATTCATTCTAAACTTCATAATTCTTGCAGAATGTGATTTCCGATTAATTTAGCTATTCTAACTTATTTAAACTTGCCTAAATATAATTATTGGTTAAATAAAATATGTTAAAATAAAGTCTCATCATATATTTTCAAGAAGCTTTATATATAAATTTTAATGCTCTATTTAGATCTCATCCATTTGTTGATTATGCTATTTTGCAGCCACAACTACTCATACCCATGTGTGACTACGCAAGCAAAGCATAGGGAAGGGAAATTTGCATAAATTGTTTTGAAATTTTTTTCATTCAATACATTTTAAACCTCTTCAAAAACAAATTTTATGAAAAATTATTTTTATCACATTAATTTAATATATTAAATTATATTAACTCTCATTAAATCGTTTTTTGTTATTACTTTTATATTAATTAGGAGTAATCAATATGTTTAAATGATATTAATTTAGTTAATTGATTGTCTCCAACAACTCTTTATATATATATATATATATATATATATATATATATATAACAACTTATTTTAAAAATTATTTTGATACAGGCAAAATAAGTTTGGAATATNAACAAAATGAAAGACAACAATTTTAGATTGACTGAATTATTCATTTATTTCTTGAAAAAATTCAATAACACAACATTGTTTTACAAAATATTATTACAAGTTTTAATAAAAAGAAAAATCCATCTATCCCATTATATAATATTTGGCCTAGAAATACTAATAAAGAGATGAAAATGAAAAATAATTCTACAAAATTTATCCTTTTGTTGATATTAAATTAAAAAGTTAAAATAACACTTATGTGGGGATATAAGTAGAAAACATATTTTATATTACATTGAAAAATTAAAATGATATTTAATTTTAGACTTATCGACAATAAAGAATAATGAATAATGTTACATTGAGAAGATAAAATGACACTTAAAAACTATATATGAATCTCTTTCAATCTTTTCTATCCTAGTCTTTGACCCTCTTTTCATCTTTGAGATCTCTTTCCACTTGCACAACGGTCACTACAAGAATTCAAAGGGTGAATAAAAGAGTAATATGTGAAAGTAATGGAAATTACAAATATGAAAAACAATTATGTAGTTATGCTTTTTTCAAAACACCCTCATCACATTAGTGCCTTAAAAAAAAGTGTTTACAAAATATTTTTTGTTAATATTTAGTTAGTCTCACCACGTTGTTCCTCAGACAATTGTTATCAAAGTGGTAAGATCCATCAATTGTAGAGATGATGATGAAGCTTTTTCTCAACAGGCTCAGTTGCACCTTGCACAATCATAAAACTCCAACTCCAGAGAGATAGTACCCTACCCATATAAGCATAGCACCATTTATGCAATTGCATGCTCATCTGGGTTTTTCTTCTTCCTACAAAGGAACAACATAACCATTTTATATCTAGTTAACTATTTAGTTTTCTGCATACTCTTACTCAATTATATCTTATAATTGTTTTTGGTACATCTAGTACCAATTTTTATTAATATATATGTCATTGCCGATTCAAAAAAAACATAACCATTTTATAACATAATGCTTCAAACTCAACCATTTTATAACATAATGCTTCAAACTCATTGGTCTGTTTTAGGTGAATAATCATATACAACAATAAAAGATAAGAAAAAGAATAAACCCTAGACGCAGTAAATGTTATTAATATGATTAATGGAAAACAAATAATAAATATTACCTTTGGTACTTTCTTGATTTGATTTTGAAATCAATATCACCCCTTTATCAAAACTATCTTATTCTTCTTCATCTTTGCCTGTATTTATTACCATTTTCTCAGACTCTAAATTTTAAGGATAACTCACAATGTTATCTTTTGTTGGTGGTTAAAATGGGATAGCTTAAATAAAAATTCTTAAATATATATAGATCTATATTGACGTGGAGATGAGTAGATAAAGATAAAGGATTACTTCATAAAATAAAGATTTTTAATAAATGTTTTAAATTAAATAATAAATTATTTCAAAAATTCAAAAGTAATTAATAATCATTAAATTCAATCTTAAAAATAATTAATAACTAATGAATAAAACTTATAGAATATTTAATATAAAAGAAATTTTAATTTGTTTTCTGCAATCTATATGAAAGTATTTATATTTATGTTTGTGATAAAAAATAATATTTCAGGAAATATAAAAGATATTTTCTACTTGTATTTATTCTATAAAAGAATATCGCATATTAAAAAAAAATATTTAATAAATATTTATTAATAATTAATAAATATTTATTAATATTTAATAAATATTTAAAGTAAATAATATACTATAAATATTATATTTAATAATATTATTAATATTAATACTAATATAGAAATATTATTGAATAAAAACAAAACTCATTAATAAATATTATTCAAAATATACATTATTTTTTTAATACATTAAATATATATATATTTAATATTTACAATTTATTTTAAAATAATTAATATTTTTAGGTCATAATATACCATTAATTATTTTGTTTCGTAATCTTTCTTCATTTAAATTACTTTAATGTATACGAATTTTGAGTATTGTATATTAAAAAAAGTAATGTATTATTAAGATTGAAAGTTTTTTAATAAAATCATATAAAAAACTATATATTTATTATTATTATTATTAATTTAAATAATTTAGAATGAAAATAAAATTATTTATAATAAGTATATAATTAATATTAATATGTTTTTCTTAAATTCATATATAAGCTAATAGGTATGTAATATTAACTATATAACATATTTAATAAATACAATGAATAATATATTTAATATTTAGATTAATATTGTATTAATAAGGATATGTGATATTAATTATATTATAATAAAAAATTATTTATTATTTATTTTTTATATAAAATACAGATAAGTGTAATATTGATTATATGTTAAATTTAATAAAATTAATAATAGCATTGAAATGTACATATTTTTAATAATTATAAAATATATGTGAATTTATATAAATGGTCATTTATTTATTAAGAATTTTATATATATATATTTCATAAATATTATGTAATAATTATATATTATATTTAATAAATACAAGAGATAATGGTATTTAAAATTGTATAAATACGTATATAAACGTATATAAAGGTTGTTCATGTAAAGGTTGTTTATGGTTAAGAGTAAGTGAATTGGTTGATATTATTTTCTTAATTTATTAACATTCCTTTTTAAAAAATATTTTATTAATTTATTAAATTTAATAAAATTAATAATACCGTTAAAATGTGCGTGCTTTTAAATAATTATAAAATATATGTAAATTTATATAAATAGTCATTTATTTATTAAGAATTTTTTATTTAATATATATATATATATATATATATTTCATAAATATTATGTAATAATTATATATTATATTTAATAAATTCAAGAACTAATGGTATTTAGGGTTGTATAAACACGTATATAAAGTTGTTCAGGGTTCATAATAAGTGAATTGGTTGATATTTTTTTTTAATTTATTAACATTCCTTTTTAAAAAATATTTTTTAGCCTTTAAAACAAAATATAATAAAGAAATTTTTTTATTAATCTACCATACCATTTAATACAAAAGATATAAAATATTCATGAAAGTAGAAAAAATATTATATAAAAAATTTTGATATTAGTTGATATTCCAAAAATTTACATCTAACTTAATTTAAACAATTTTAATTAAATTGTTTCATTATAATCTTAAATGTTAAGTTACATATAGATTCTTCATATGCATTATGTAACATTCAACAATACAAAGCTTCTTCAAAATTTCTTAAGAAGATACACTAACAAGATTAAGAAAATCTACTACACCACTACACTAAACATAGGTATAAAGAAAATCTTCTAACATGAGATATAAAAAATTATTACCTGATTTAGGAAAGATTTCCAAAAAGAATTGATACAATGAAAGAAACTATCAAATCTTAAGTACAACTTGAAAAGGAAGAAAAATAGTTAACTTTGAGTCTTGAAGAATTCTTTGAAAAAAAAGGTTTATGGTTCATCAAAGATCAATATTTCAAGTTTCACAAGCTTGTATATTGAAATTTTATGTTTAGACTTATTTAAAAAGCTTTTTTAACAAGTGATAATCAATTATTTGGTTCTATAGCGATTATTGAAACTTGTCAAGAACAATAAATTTGATTAATCTTATGATTATCAATATATAAATACATATGAATTTAAAGGCAAATAATCATTAAGATAATAGGCTATTTGACTTATGATAATATTTATAATGTTAGCAATAAGTGGCATCAAGAGGGGGGCGTGAATTGATGTTATAAAAATTAAAACTTTAATTCTTATTTAATTCAAATTTTATTCCTCTCGATATTAATTAGTCTAGCAGATTAATAATGCACAGCGGAAAATTAAAAGATAAGGGAAGAAAGATGAACACAGAGAATTTATACTGGTTCGGGTTAAACCTTAACCCTACATCCAGTTCCCAATCACCTCAACCTGAGATGATCCCACACTCTTATATCTTTAATTTATTAAAATTTTTACAATCACTAATCCCAAGTGAAACATGTAAAAATGCAAATTAAAGATTATACCTCACAATCTCTTGAAAACCCACAAGAGATAACCACTTGAATCGCACAAGGAAAGACAAAACACCTCCTCTGAACAGCCTCAGAGGATGTATAGAATAAAAAAGATATCACCTGGAGTGACGCTTCCAAAATGTAGTACCGGCTCTGCTCAAGAGTATCCTCAAGATTTTTCTCAGAAAGATGAATGCACAGTAAAATATTTTCTCTTTCAAAACATTTAAAATATTGTGGCTCAGGATACTCAGAGAAAAAGTATAAAGCTTTTTAGAAGAGAATATGTCAAAGAAAGCGTATGAATTCTGTATTCTGAAAAACCTGATACCCTTATTAAATAATCAAAATATTTCAAATAAAATATTCTTTATTTTATTTTAAATTCGAAATCAAATCTTTTATCTGTTCAGAGCCTCACAACGTTCAAAATTTTCAGTTAAAGATTCTCCTTTATTTTAGGAGGATTTTTAGCAACGTTTATTTTTCAAAAATATTCGAACATAATCGATTATATTAAATGCATAATCGATTATCCCCGTGTTGAAAAAACTTTTCAAAGCCACAGATAATTGATTATGTAATCGATTATCCCAGATATACATAAATTCCAAAATAGCTCATAATCGATTATCCCAGCAAACATCATTTTTCTGATTGGCTCATAATCGATTATGTAATCGATTATCACCGAAAAGCATATTTTCTATTTTTACAAATATAATCGATTATCTAATCGATTATTGCAGAAACTCAAACTTTTCCATTTTCACAAAGCATAATCGATTATCTAATCGATTATTCCCGTATTAAAAACATGTTTTTCAAAAAAGGTTTTCTTGAGAAAAATATTCTGAGCTGAGTGATGATTACCTTTTGATAACATTCACTCCTAACTCTAAACTAAGTCTTCTTAAGTCTTTGAGCTTGCTTCCAACTTGAATTTTCTTGATGTCCTAATTCTGATTCTTGATTTTCTTGATCATTATTAAAACACTTGAATTCTTGTGTAGAGTTGTCCAGTCTTCAAATATTGGTAACATATAAATGTTAGCAAATCTTAGGATTTGTCTTAACTCAAGATAATTGATTATATTTTATCATTATCGACTATTATGTTCATAATGTAAGAGTGGATAATGTGGATGCAATAAGTATAATGAGTAAAAGGGATGACATAGATCAAACAATAGAGAATGGTGATAGTATAGATGGAACGAGAATAGATGGGTAGGAGGTAACATCTTGGGTGGAGGTGATGGCAAGGGTATTTGTATAGGTGATATCACTTTCAGCACATGATGCCTCTTTTTATCTTTGATTTCCCCTTTCAACACAAGGTTGATCAGAACCTCCTACCAGAATTTCTATATACAACAAAATAATATTATACATAACAAACATACCGACACATAACACAACTTAAGGCATAAATAGATAATGCCATAACATTAGGATCAACTCTTGTACTTCTTTTAGATGGATTAAACCATTGACAGGAAAGAAATCACTATTTTTTTAGGATAAGTTGAAATATTATACTTTATCTCATATATATTGTTAATAATACTATAAAAATCATACTTTCCTCTTTCTATAAGTATTTTAACATAAACTTCACCATTTATTGGTTTTTTCCTTTTGATCCGTCAATTAATATGCAACTTGTACCCATTCACAAAGCATGTGTACCCTCTTTTTAAATATCTCATGAGTTTGTGACAAATCTCTTAGGTCTTGGTTTCTCACACCGAAAGACTCATTGTGAACTTAAAAATATAATATGTTTGACACATTGTTTGATTTAAGATATATGATATGTGTCTATAAGATGTGGTAAGATACATACTTGTTTTTTAAACCATCTAGGAAAATCTACATGTATAAGAAAATAAGCATTTGATTCACTTAGTTCATTGGAATGCAAGAATGAACTATTCAAATAAACCATTAGAGGAGTAAGGTTAAGGTTTATCCATATTTACAAGGGAAAGTGAAGAAAAAAAAATGTTCTTAAAAAATTAATCTAAAAAAATTAATCTAAGTATGGTTTAATTTTAATGTAGTTAATTAAGATATGAACGTAAGTTTACTTAAACTCAACATCAAATAAGTAGTGTCAAATCCTTCTTGAAATGATCACCAATTTGTGGGAACACTAATACTGTTGACACATGTGTTTCACTTTGAAACTCCATTTCATTCTTAGAATAGCTTGGTGACAACATGCAATTGTTGAAATAATGAGAAAAAAGGTAAGTTGTCTCATGATAGAAGAAAGAAATATGAATTAATCCTTTAACTCTAGCCTTATTTTTCACCCATTGTTTATAATCTTCTATGAATCTATATATAGTTGAAGATTGTACCAATCTATATATATATATATATATATATATATATATATATAATGATATTATCATTGATAAGTATAAAATAATTGACATTTAAAAATAATAGAAAAGAAGTCATTTTGTCACCTTTCAATTGGATACATCTACTTATATTATACTAGTTCGCCAAGCCTTACTCCATATGGAAGAATAATAGAGATATTTTTTATTGAATCAAAAAATCCAAAAGGTAATATTCTCTCTAACTTGTAAGGAATGATAGGAATATTTGCTTTCATCCTAGTTAGGAATTCCTCATTCAACGATACAAAGTACAAATATTTAAATAAATGACTAATTTCAATAAGAAGATTTAAAGCAATTACTATTAATGAACTAAATATAATAGGAAGTAACATTTCATAAGTACATGAAAATTATGAATTTGCATCCCATAAATTCTTCCCTTTTCAACATTGGCACATCTTACTAAGATAGAAGAATAACCATAGACATCCTAAGTTCTTTTATTTAATGACAAACCAACTTAGTTTGTTCTATAGTTAAATTGTAATTAACTTTAGGCTTTAAATTTTTCAATTAGCTAGTGATTTTAATTCCAAGTCTCTTTACCTACAATACAATACAAAGCTAAATCCTTCCTTTCCTTCTTATTATCTTTTGGGAAGGCTTTAATATTTTTTCTAAATGGATGATCATTAGGTAAGAACTAACATCAAGAGTTGATAGTAATAAATGGAGTGCAAAGGTGTTGTTAATGCTAAGAAAATATAAAGGGTCTTAAAAAGTTCTATCCTAAAACCTAACAAATTTTATTATAAATACTATTAGATATGAAACATGAATTTAGGTCTTAAGAACTTATAGGTTCCAAGTCTTTTCATATTTTTTTCTATACTCATATAGGTCTCATGAAACCAACCAATGTTGCATGTGAACATGTAAGTTGTTCNTGTTCACAATAGGACTTTTTAGAGAAAACATTTTCAAGAATATAGTCTTTCATTTCTCTATTATCTATCCTTTTAGCATGTTAGTGATTTATCTATTGGATTATCTAACTTTAGAGCAATGAATAAACTAAAAGAGTTAGCGTTCAAGGTTAGTCCAACAGTAAGATGCATGAGGAGACCACATTTCCTTTTATACTTAACTTGGTAATGCAATTTAGATATATATATATATATATATATATATTCACTTGTATGTTAAAACAATCTGAATTCAAGAGGACATGAAACACTTTTTTTATAAAGTTCTTTAGGTTGTTTATACTCTTTTTGTAACCAGTATCACATAATTTTGTATATGATAACCAAAAGAATAGAAGCACACATAATAGGCTATAATATGTAATCAAAATTTTCCAATTTCAACTTTTATTCATAATTTTCATTAAGCGGATTTAGCTTTCACTCAATACCAATTTTTACACATGCCTTTAAAGTATTTTTATTGATTGAATTCAACTTCTTCTTAGCTTCTTTCAAATCATCATACACTATATTAGTTTCAGGTACTATTTCACTAAGAAAATTCAATTTATGCTCAATGGTTGTTCTACACCTAGGAAAATTCTCTATATTAAAAAAAAAAGATGAAACATAGTGTCGTTATATGGATTAACAAGTAAGGAAGTAGTATCATTAATCAAATAATCTATTATATCAATGCGAAAAAAATGATTTTCATGTGAAATATATCTAATTGTATAAAAAATATTAATTTTTACCACATTATGTGTGAATTAAATTTTGTGTTAACATATAGATCTATCTTGGTTTTAGCTGTCTTTAAGAAAGGTCTTCCCAAAATAATTTGAGGATTGTTGAGTAGTCTCTCCTTCCATGTCAAGAATGTAAAAATAAGATGGAAAGTTCAAGTTGGAAAAATAAGTTTGATTCCTCCACTAGTGAATGGAAAATCAACTATACTAATTTTTCTTTAAATTTTGTAATAATGTACAATTTAGGTTTATTTACAAGGACACATATTAGTTCTATTCAATCTTTAATGTTTTTTCAATATAAATTAGTTTGGAGATTTAAAACGCATAGAATGTAAAACGCATTGAGTGTAAAAAGTAAGATTCAAAATGAATTTGTAAAGAACAAAATTGAAACATCAATCTACAAATTTAGATGCATAAGAGAATATCATTATAATTAGAAAAATATTGATATGAATTTGAACAATTATGATTGTGAATCAAATTGAACAATCATTCAACCTAATTCACAATTAGATGTCAAATAAAACTTAAATCAAAATCTAATTTTGAATTCTAAAATTCAAAAAAGCAAATCATAATCCTAATATGCAATTTTGGAAGTTAGAGAAAGATTGAACAAACTTAAATTGCATGTAAATTGATTTGTATGAAACTCAATTTTACAATTCATATGATCTTCAATTTTTACATTGACGGAAAGGATTAGCCTTCTATGAAAACACTCTTCTAAGTGCAAAAAAGATGAAAGGATAATGCAAGATATAAAGAGGAAAAAGAAGACGCAATGAGAAGAGAGAAGAGAGAATTTTAGAAGATAGTTTCAATATGTAAATTGCAAAACTATAAAATGTAAATTGTAAATTACTCTAACCATAAATTATTTATTTTTAAAGTCCCAAACATGTATTTATAAGTTCTAAAAGATAAAAATGAATGAGCCTAAAAATGGACTAATATTGGTCTTACAAGTCCAAATACAAAATATAATGTCATATACAAAAAAATTAGTATTTTTGTCTATACTTCAAAGATGAACATCTTACATGTATTGGCCTTACATGTATTCAAAACAATCGCAAATTAAGTAGTTTAAGTAGAAGGAAAAATGAGAGTGTGTAATATATAAAAAGAACACTTGTTTTATACATGTTCAAGCTATGTCTTATTTTCCCTCAAGTAACTCTTGAGAGATTACACAAATCAAATAACTAATTACACAAGTATTGCTACTTTTGGCTTACATGATTATACAATATCACTTTTGAAAAACATTCTTAGCTTCCCCTAAGTTAAGAAACAAGGTATCATATTTTTTTTTTAAAAAAAAAGACACTCTCAACTTTCATCAACTACACAAAGTTACTCTTGATTTACAAATAAATTTCAAATAAAAGTTTTACAAAGAACTAAAATCTTTTAGAATGGGTATAGAAAATAAAATGCATTCACAAGAGTGGGATGACTTCACAAAGAAGAATTATTCACAAATAAATCTCACTTGAAATTTTTTGTCAATTAAATGTAATAAACATTAAATATTTTTTCTTAAGAGCACTTTAAAGCTTAAAAGTTTGTATAAGAGTATGGCCATGTCAAGATTATTCTTTTTTCATGTAGTTAGGTTCTCATCCTGCACATAGACACCTTGGGATGATAGGAATTACATACAAGGTACTTCCTTTTCTTTATCATACATGTTCAAGTACTTTTTAGCATTTCAATTGTTAGTGGATTTCTCTAATCAGGTCTTGATTATTTCTTTCTTATACTTTGACATTTCTACAATTTCTTTCATTAGCAACTTGATGTTGATATGCATAAAAGAGAAATTTTATTTTCTAAAAAGCTTGAATCAACTTCAAGATTTGTGCAGTGATAGATGTGTTTGATGATCATTTGTAGTATAAGAAGATCTCGTGATGATCATTTGTAGTATAAGAAGATCTCGTGCATAAAACAATCAGATGCTTCTTCAGGGAAGCGCTTGCTTCGAAGACACACTTGTTGATATACAAGTTATTTTAAGACCTTATGAATACTATTTGAATTTTTAAACAAACTAGATCATTAATACCTCANTTTGGATCATTACATGAACCTTGGTCTAACAAAGGGAATTCACCTTTGAAAAAACAATAGAAGGAAAAAAAGAGTGATAATAAATATAATGGGATGTGCCATGAAATTAAATTCAATAGTAGGTTTTATACTGAATTTCAATTATGCAAGATGTTAAATTCCTTTTGTTTTATTTTCACCATTTTCTTATGAAAAATTGATTATTTGCAACCTAACAATAAGGTGATACATTTTCTAGAACATTGAAATTTGCATAAATTGTTTTGAAATGTTTTTTATTCAATTCATTTTAAATCTCTTCAAAAACAAATTTTATGAAAAATTATTTTTATCACATTAAATTGTATTAACTCTCATTAAATCATTTTTTGTTGTTACTTTTATATTAAGTAGGAGTAATCAATACATTTAAATAATATTAATTTAGTTAATTGATTGTCCCCAACAACTCTTTATATATATATATAACAACTTATTTTCAAAATTATTTTGATACACTCAAAATAAGTTTGAAATATGCATTATTATTTTATAATAAAGTAAGAAAAAGTAATAAACAAAATGAAAGATAACAATGTTATAAAATTGACCGAATTATTCATTTTTTTCTTGAAAAAAATACAATAACACAACATTGTTTTACAAAATATTATTATAAGTTTAAATAAAAATAAAAATCCATATATCCGATTATATAATATTTGGCCGAGAAATATTAATAAAGAGATGAAAATGAAAAATAATTCTACAAAATTTATCTTCTTGTTGATATTAAATTAAAAAGTTAAAATGACATTTAATTAGAGACTTATTTTTGTTCTTGAATGATAATTAATTATTGTGGACAACAAAGAACAATGAATAATATTACATTGAAAAGTTAAAATGACACTTAGAAACTACATATGAATCTTTTTCAATCTTTTCCATCCTAGTCTTTGACCCTCTTTTCATCTTTGAGATCTCTTTTCAAAGGGTGAATAAAAGAGTATTATGTGAAAGTAATGAAAATTGCAAATATGATAAACAATTATGTAGATATGCTTTTTTCAAAACACCCTCATCACGTTAGTGCCTTAAAAAAAAGTGTTTACAAAATATTTTTGTTAATATTTAATTGGTCTCACCACGTTCCTCAGACAATTGTTATCAAAGTGGTGATGAAGCTTTTTCCCAAACAATTGTTATCAAAGTGGTGATGAAGCTTTTTCCCAGCAGGCTTAGTTTCACCACAACACTCCAACTCCAGAGAGATAGTACCCTACCCATATGAGCATAGCACCATTTATGCAATTGCATGCTCATTTGGGTTTTCCTTCTTCCTACAAAGGAACAACATAATCATTTTATACCATAATGCTTCAAACTCATTGGTCAACAATAAAAGATAAGAAGAAGAATAAACCCTAAACGTAGGAAATGTTATTAATATTATTAACCGAAAACAAATTTTGAAATCAATATCACCTATTTAGCAAAACTAAATTTTAAGGATAACTCAGTGTTATCTTTTATTGGTGGTGAAGGATAGCTTAAACAAAAATTCTCAACTATATATAAATCTATATTAACGTGAAGATGACTAGATAAAGATAAAGGATTACTTTATGAAAATTTTTTTTTTAATAAATATTTTAAATTGAGTAATAAATTATTTCAAAAATTTAAAAATAATTAATAATCATTAAATTCAATCTTAAAAAATAATTAGTGAATAAAACTTATAAAATATTTAATATAAAAGAAATTTTAAATTTTTCTTCAATCTAACTAACTAAGAATATTTATTTTTCTTATTTACTTTAATATAAAAACAACGTGTCAGAAAATATAAAAAATATTTTCTACTTATATTTATTTTAAAAAGAAATATTGTATATTAAAAAAAATATTTAATAAATATTTATTAATTTTTAAAGTAAATAATATATCATAAATATTATATTTAATATTATTAATATTAATACTAATATAGAAATATTATTGAATAAGACAAAATTTATTAATAAATATTATTCAAAATACACATTAATTTTTTAAGACATTAAAATATATATATATATATTTAATATTTACAATTTTAAAATAATTAATATTTTAAGTTCATAATATACCATTAATTATTTTTTAAATCTCTCTTTGCTTTGTATATAAATTTGAGTATTGGATATTAAAAAATTGTAATGTATTTATTGAGATAGAAAGTTTTTTAATAAAATTATATAAAAGGTTATATATTTATTATTATTATTATGAAGTTAAATAATTTACAATAAAAAAGAATATTACTTATAATAAATATATAATTAATATTATTGTGTTTTTCTTAAATTCAATTACATAACCTATTTAATAAATATAATTAATAATATTATTTAATATTATATTAATAAGATTATGTAATATTAATTATATCATAATAAAAACTTATTTATTATTTATATAAAATACAGATAAAAAAAATGTGTGTAATATGGAATATATGTTAAATTTAATAAAATTAATAATAGGGTTGATATGTACATGTTTTTTAATAATTATAAAATTATGTGAATTTATATAAATGGTGATTTATTTATTAAGAATTTTCTATTTAATATATATATATATATATTTCATAAATATTATATAATAATTATATATTATATATTATATATTATATATTATATATTATATAATAATTATATATTATATTTAATTCTATATTATATTCAGGATTGTATAAAAAAGTCTATATAAAGGTTGTTGAGGGTTTATTAATATTTTTTTTAAAAAAATATTTTTTAATCTTGAAAACAAAATGTAATAAAGAAATTTTTTTATTAATCTACCATGCCATTAAATACAAAAGATATAAAATATTCTTCAAATTAGAAAAAATATTATATAAAATATTTTGATATTAATTGATATTACGAAAATTTACATCTAACTTAATTTAAACAATTTTAGTTGAGTTGTTTCATTATAATCTTAAATGTTAAGTTACATATAGATTCTTCATATATATATATATATATATATATATTATGTAACATTCAAGAATATAAAGAATATAAAACTTCTTGAAAATTTTCTTAAAAATGCAAAAAATTTATTTAATAGTATGTTTATATATATATATATATATATATATAATTTAAATTTGATTTATTTAATTACTTTTTTATTTTTTTTTTTAATAAAAATTTGTATGTACAATAATAAAGACAATATATATTTATATTGGTAACTCATATTTTATATTTTATATTAATTAAAATTATATTTTGTATAAATGTATGAAATAAAAGAAAATTTGATGTAAGTTAGAACACTTTTATTTATGTTTCTCTCTATGTAGTATATATATAAAACTCATATATTTATTATACTTAATAAAAAATTTATAATATTAAATTAATATTTAATTTAATAAAATTTTATATTTATTAAGTTTAATATATTAATTATCACGTTTTTTAAAATTTAATTTTTTAACTTATTAAACTTAATATTTTACATTAATTATTTATTAAATAATGAAATATATTAAATTTTAGAAGAGAGGAGAAAAAAAATAAAATATATATATATATATAAAAAGTTGTAATTAATTTTCCATTTTTCTTAAAAAAAATTACTTTAAAGTTACATATATTAATACATTAATTATTTTTATAAAAATTAGAAGGTTACAATTATTATATTTTGAATAGGACTTTCACAGTTATGAAATAAATAATAAAAAAATATGATTTTTTTAAAAATAATATTATTTAAAAAAAAAAATCTTATTATTTAAATAGATTAGGTTATTTCATTATTTATTATAAATTTTTTAATTATTTATTTAATTATTGAAAATCAAATTTTAATATTAAATATTGTAAGTTTTTTTTGAAAAAAATATTAAAATTAAAACTCAAAATGTTATTAATATTTATATATATAATAAAAAATTAATTATATTACTTAAATATATATATATATATATATATACATATTTTAAAATATATAAATATTTTAAAATAAATATAATTAATATTACATAATAAATTTCAATATAAAAAATATCAAAATAAAAACATAAATTATCTATTATTAAATATTAATAATATATATGCAACTTTTTATTAATTTTTATTTTCTTAAAATATAGAAAATATAAAAATTAAAAATTTTATTATTATAAATAAAATTTAAAACTAAAATTAAAATTAAATATTTTATTAAAAATACAATATATATATATATATAT
>BDMB01000133.1:304646-322484 GCA_016859785.1 Macrotyloma uniflorum
TTTATTTAATAAAATACTTAATTTTAATTTTTTATTTTATAATTTTTTATTTATTAAAAAAATAAAAAAAATAAAAAATTGTATTTATATTATATTTATAATATAATATTTATTTTTCTTTTCAATATACATTAATATTCAATAATACATAAATTATATTTTTATTTAAATATTTTTTATAAAAAAAATTATATTATTTATTATTAGAATTTAATTTTTATATAATTAATTAAATAATCAATAAATAGATTTATTTTAGTAAATGATGATATGAAAAATAAATAAATTTATTTGAGTAAATAAAGATAGGATAAATTCAGTTGTAAAATTTTATTTTAAAATAATATTATTTTTTTAAAAATTCAAAATATATCAATTAATTATATCTGATTAGCCTAATACCAGGTAAACCAACATTTAGAAAAACATCACAATTGAAAAGGTAAGGTTTCAAATACAAGTATTTTAAAAATTACTCTATTTGTGTAACAGTTGGGAGATAATATCCTAAGAATGCATTCAAATATCAATTGGAAACATTGAGTGTTTATTACAAGAAAAAAAACTTGTAGAAGCATATTTACATATGAACAAATACAAACACAATAATTAAGTATATTTAAGAAATATACTCCTAAAATATGTATAGAAAAAGTAAGAATTAATTTTCAGTTCTATTTTAGTGTAATTTCATTTTTATATAAGTATGTCAAATGAACTTATCAAAATAGATCATTATCAAGATAACTTATAAGATCAAAATATTAATTATATTAAATGTTAATTTAAAATTAATTAATATTAAAGAATTTTTTTAATAAATATATAAATTATATTCCAATAATCAAAATAAATAATATAAATTTTCTAGTATTTTTTTGAAAATGTCTATCAAACTAGATAAGTTTATCTAATAATTATTTATTTTAATAAATTTTTCTTATTTAATATATATATATATATATATATATATTTAAAGAACTTCACTAAATAATATTTGATTTTAAAATAAAATTTGATTTATAATAGAACATTATGTAAGTTGAAACTAAAGAACTCAAAATCAAGCCCTCACAAAGATGTTTGCAGGGACAATAGTATTACATAATTTGTCTATCCCTCTTGATACAATGAAGGTAATGGTGGAGAAGGTTCTTGAGGGCGGTGTTGTGATACATGTGCCAACAAATGAGGTTGTATTTATCTCATAAGAACTTAAGACCTTCATTTTGTGGCCAAGACATCTAGTTGTGCCAATTACAAATAGTTCAATTAGCCAACACAATATCATAGTTTAATAATTATTTTTAATATTTTTCCTAACATAAAATATTTATATTTGTGCAACAACGACATATATTGTTTATAATTTTTAGTTAAATAAATAATTTATCAATATGCCACCTGATATATGTATATACATGAATTATACACGAATTAGTAAAAAAAAAAGGATGTGTATGAATTTATGACCCTTAAAACATTTACCCATCGGAGAACAAAAAGGCTGAAATATAAACGTATATCACCAACACATTAATAACGCTAAGTAAAAAAGTTTATTTTGCATCATATGTTTACGAGTAAGTTTATTTTCCTATTAATAAATATTTTATATTTTACTCAATTACAGTTTTTATATTAATTATGTTTCAATGCAATCGTCATTGGTAATTACGGTCATATCCTTAATTTATGATAGTGATGCATGGTTTTGTTCCTTGGATAAGAAGTCGTCTACATTCTTAAGAGAAATAGTAGATTAGTAAGGAAACCCATTGCTTTATACTAATATTAAAACTTACATTGTTATACTAATATTTTATGGTAATGCTTATTTAGGATATAACATATTAAGTAGTAGGTCAAGTGCAAGATCACAAAAACTAATGTGGATGTAACTTAAAGTATTTGAATTACAATTTTTGTTTAATCTTACTTATGGATCAAATGATGTAATTATTTTTATTTTGAGTGTAGTCTAATATAAATTGAGGGTTACAAGTATGAGTATTACGTAATGTAAATGGATCACGATCAATGTACAAGTAAGAATTGAAGGGGTCGAGATGAAGTAAGAAAATAACCTCTTTATAACTCATATTTAAATTAACTATTTTGTTATACTTATGTGAACTTATATCAATAGTAATATTTCACGAACATACACCGGTTGAACATAAAAACCTTTGACTATATTTGAAAGACATAGAAAACATATTTTATCAATTAGTATAATACCTTATAATAGATTATATAGTACATTATTCCTTTTTTAAAGGTTTACTTTTATTTTGGATTTTATCATGATTTACTTTCATTTTACAAGTTATCATAACTTACTTTAGTTTTGGACAAGATTTTTTATACATACAATTCTTATGCAACTTATATAGTTTTAGTTTTGTAAGGTTGAAAAAAATTGTGAGATTAATTTATAGTCATGATTAAAAATGTTAATATTAATTGTTAGAGAATATAAATATAGGTTGAAACGTTTTTAAACAAATAAATTGGCAAGCTGTGAGGTAGATTCTCAAGTATCTTAAAGGTATTTCTAGAGTTTGCTTATGTTTTGGTAGTGATAAACTTGTGAATGGTTACACAGATGTAGATGTGGTGATGTGGATTCCAAAAAGTCTACTTTGGTTATATGATGACTTTTACAAAGGGGTAGTGTCATGGTAGTCTAGATTACAAAAATATATTGCTCTATCTTTTATAGAGGCAGAATATATTGTTGTTACAAAAGGTTATAAGGAACTCTTGTGAATGCATAAATTCCTACAAGAGTTGGGATTATCACAAGTAAAATATGTCTTATATTGTGATAGCCAAAGTGCAATCTATCTATGTAAGAATTCGACCTTTCATTCAAGGTCAAAGCATATAGAGGTTTGGTATCATTGGATACGCGATACTTTGGAGATTAAGCAATTATCATTGAAAAAAATTCATACAAATGAGAATGGTTCATATATGATGACAAATAGGGGCAAAGCCAAGAATTTTAGGTGAGCGGGCCGGACCGGACTAATTAAAAAAAATAATTAATATATATACATTAAAATTAATTATCATGTAAAAATAAATATAATAAATAAAATCATTAATAAATTATAAATCATTTACATATATTTAAAATCAACATAAATAATTATATATTAAATCAAATACATACCTAGTACATTTAATTTTTTATTGTACTCGACGATATTTCATGTTATAAAAATCATCAATTATCACATCTGTATTGAACTTTGTAGTAATCTCCTTTTCAATATAAACAA
This sequence comes from Macrotyloma uniflorum, assembly GCA_016859785.1. Classification (NCBI taxonomy): domain Eukaryota; kingdom Viridiplantae; phylum Streptophyta; class Magnoliopsida; order Fabales; family Fabaceae; genus Macrotyloma; species Macrotyloma uniflorum. The sequence goes on from BDMB01000133.1 coordinate 307,937, forward strand.
TCATGCAATTAGGAAGAAAATCATCTTCCATCCTATTCTGAAGCCTTGTTTTAATAATCTTCATAGCAGAAAATGTACATTATGTTGTTGTCGTAGATACAAGAAGAGTCAAAATGAGCTGAATTAATTTATTAATCAAATGATATATATATGACTTTCTAGTATCCATTAATTTCTGACACAACTCAGCAATAGTAGATAAATTATGAAATTATGGTACTTTAGACACATCAAGTTCATAATGTTGTAATTCATATGTCAATTGAATTTTCTCTTGCTCAGAAAAATCTGAAGAATATAATTTCTGTACTAGCTTACAAATGTTAGAAGCATTAAAATTTTTGTAACTATCTTTAGGATATAAAGTAGTGCTCAATATGAGAAGCTCGGTTGTGTGTTCATTGAATCTATTATTCAATACTTTCAACTGATAATCTATTACAGTAGTAAATATGTCAACATGATAGTGATGCTCAACTGTAACAACATCCTTTCGACGACGAGATCGAATTATGTCTGAGAAAGAAGCATTCATATTTGGAATTTCAATTTCTTGTGTGTCATAAAAAATGCTAACTTTCTCAAATAGTGTTTCCCAACCACAAACTCGTAACCTTTGAATTAACAATTTTGTGTTAGAAACTAAATGCAAAACATTCAAAATATCTTGAGATTTTTGTTGCAATGCTTAACAAAGCTTGTTAGTGATTCCCATAATTTCTTTCACCACATGTAAAATGAACACAAAATCAAATGATATCAAAGATGCGTAGATCCTTTAATAGCATAAGTAGCATCACCTTGTTGAGAGTACATAGATCCTTTAAGAGCTAAATCTTCAAGAACTGAATTTGTTGCACTAAACATGCGTAAAAGGCTACATATTGAATTGAAATGAGAAGTCCATCTAATGTCCTCAAGCCTTTGTAATGTGCCAATTTGCTTAGCCCCCTCCCTATCTCAATCTCATTATTTTCAATTAAATGAGCTATTTCATTTGCATAAGCAGCTTTTAACTCATCACTGCATTTGCAAGAAGAACACACAATATTGACAATATTAGTCAAATTTTCAAAAAAAAGCAACATTCACATCTTCTTTAGCTGCAACAACAAGAGCTAACTGTAATTGATGAACAAAACAATGTACATAATATGCATAGCACCATCATACCCTTGACCGCGAATATTTTGAATGCTGAGATTATGATGAGACAATACAAAAAAAATCTCTTGTTTAAGAGTGACTATAGTAGTATCTCTTACATGTATTACATCTATTAGACACTCCTTAACATATCCTTATTTATCAACAAATCTAAGAACAAGAGTCATTTGTTCTCTTTTAGATTCATTTCGAGCCTCATCAATAATCAAACAAAATTTTGCATTATGAATCTCATTACGAATTTCAGGTTGAACCTTTCTAGCAAAAATATCTAGAATTTCCTTTTGAATAGTAGGTGATGTGTATCTTGCATTTTGAGGGGCATTCTCCAAAATAATTACATCCACTTCTTTATTATAAGAAGCCAAAAGTTTCAACATTTCAAGAAAGTTACCTTGATTCTTAGATTCCAAACTTTCATCATGACCTCTAAAAGCACAAGCTTGAAATGTTAATCACTTGATAACATCAATAGAAATTTTAAGACGTAATTGACTAGTTAAAATTTGTTGTGAAATCTGCTTAGATAACACTTTGTCAGAATGACATGATTGGTTCTTCAAGTCTTTACAATATTTACTAGTAGTATTATGAGGAGAATGACGAGATTTTCCAATATGAGATAAAAATACACAATCTTTTCCATTATTCACTTTTTTTTCAATTTCTAAATCCTCCTTGAGTGAATGAAGTAGATTTTTTAGAAAATAAGTAACATGTAAAACAAAATGCAACATCTACTTGTGGTGAATACTCTAACTAAGGAAAACTTTTGAACCATATAACTTGAAATCGATGAGGTGATTTTTTAAACCAGACAAAAGATATACATCCATAAAATAATGATATGATCCAAACTTTATATAGGCTCTACGAATTTCATCTATTTGATTCATAAGATAATCATAAATTTGTAGACGTATTCCAGGATCACGTATCAAAATATATATCAATTTTTTCTTGTATCCTCATAATTTTAGAAAAAAATTATTGAATAGATTGATCAATTGTTTGCCTTGTGGGTTGCTAATCAACATCATTTTCTTCAACATTACTCGTTGGATTTAAATTTCGTAGATGAGAGGTTATTTCATCAATCGTATCAATTTCTCTTTTCTTAAAAAGTGAGTCTATAGTTCTCTTCTTAGATATCTTTAGAGCTCAATCTGAATTTTTAATATTTTAACATCGAATCAAAATAGAGCATCATAAAACATTAAAACAACCAACGAATTGATAACAAATAAAAAAATTATATAACACATGTTAATATGCTCTAATAGTGAAAAAAAAATAAAGAAATAATTTTTCTTACCTTATTTCTTCACTACAATAAAAATATAGTCGACATCTTGTTTGCTTTGATTTTGAATTTTTTATCTTTTAATTTCTAATACTCTACAATTTTCTAATATATATATATATATATATATATATAATATAAAATATTATTTTGAAATGTTTTGATTTTTGTTATTGATGATATTTGTTAAAAAGATATATAGTACAAATATAAAAACTTATCTTTTTGGTAATAGACAAAATATTTTCTTTTATATATAAGATTATATATATATATATTTGATTATTTTAAATTAAAGAGATTTTATTTAAATTTAATCTATATATAATATTTTTATATAATTTTTTATATATATTATGAGATAATATATTTGATAATTTAATTATAATTTTATATAATAATAAATAAAATCTAAAATGTTGGAGGTGGGTCGTGGCACCCCCTGGTCCCCCTTGATGACAAAGACTTTATTTACACGGAAGTTTGATATTTGTAAAGAAAAGGAAGACTTGGTTGACTATGCCTAAATTAATTGGTGAGGGAAAAATATGTTAGGTGGTCATAAAGAATTGGGTCATTTGTCATATAAAACAAATAAAAAGAAAAAGAAAAGAAAAGAGAAAGGTGTGGACTTTGAACCAATTTCTATGCTAATTAAATTAACATTTGATAGAGAGCTATTTTGAATTTGAATTTGAATTTGCATTAGTAACATTAAAAAGATGGATAAACCTTCTGAAAAAGTGAGAGAGAAAAAGGAAAAAAATCAATTGTGCATATTGTAGAAAGTGATCCAGATGACAGAAAAAGGACATCTTGTTATGTTTTTATGATGGGGTCAACTATTATCTCTTAGGTATCGCGAAAGCAACCCATTGTTACTTTATCCACAACAGAAGCAGAGTTTGTAGCAACAAGATCCAACTCTCATTTATTGTGATAATAGCTATCAAATGAAGGAGTTATTAATCTTCTCTACTACAAGAGTGAAGACCAAATTGTTGATATCATGACTAAACAATTGAATTTGCAAATAAATATTTATTCTTATTGATTATTATTAAATGTCTATTACGATATTGTTGAGTATTTGTTACTTAGCTTTTAAGATAATTAAGTGTCTATTGCAATAGTGAGTCATTTGTGACTGATGCACAAAGGATTGAATCTGATACCATGTAGAAAGTGATTAAGGGCCAAACTCACTACTAGAAAAATGCAAATTTACATCGGTTAAAATAGGTTATTTACATCGGTTCTGGAACCGATGTAAATAAAGCCGATGTAAATGTAGGCAGCAAATTTACATCGGGTCAAAAGGAACCGATGTAAATGTGAGAGCAAATTTACATCGGTTGTTTAAATAACCGATGTAAATTTGCTTCTATCAAATAAAAAAAAAAGCTACGAAACTGAAATCTGGAAGCAGATAAAATCAGTGGAATGCAACTGAACAAAATCACCCATAGCCTTCATCCTCTTGTGCAACTCCAAATCTTCCCGGAATCAAATATTGTAACTCAGTATCTTAAACGAACAAAAAGCTTTCCCCGAGTCCACATCCTCTGCAACTTACAATAAATTTGCTTAAGGTACAAAATCAAACAAATGCTTAAATATGTACTTACTCATAACCCTTTTTGGAAATCTCGAGTAGTCATGTAGAAGAAACAAACGAAAAGAAAGGAGAAAGGCTTGCTGTTGCCAAGACCTATTCCTCAACCTGCCATATAAACCCATATCCCATGGAAGATATCAACATATTAACCTAAAACAACAGAAATAATTCATAATGTTATTTACCTTCAATTTTGAGGGAAAGTAAATGTATTAAAGGTGGACAATAGGGTTTAATGGAGGCGGAAGAGGAAGAGACTCACTTTGTTCGCCGCGGCCTGAGAGACAACAGAGAGGCACCCTGAAAGACAACAGAGAGGCGCCCTGAGAGACAACAGAGAGGCGCCCTGAGAGACAACAGAGAGGCGCCCTGAGAGACAACAGAGAGGACGAATGTGAAATGAGAGGGCTCAGTGCAGGTTTTGAGTTAAGGATATGAAACACATTTACATCGGTTATTTTACAACCGATGTAAATATGTGTATTTACATCGGTTATTTTACAACCGATGTAAATATGTTCAAATTTACATCGGTTCTTTTAAGAACCGATGTAAATGTGCTTTCACCTTGTTTTTTATTTACAAAAATGCCACCGCGTTTATATTTACATCGGTTTTCCTTAGAACCGATGTAAATTTGACGATGTAAAATGATCATTCTATAGTAGTGTCATCTCTAAAACCGGCTCAGAAGGTGAAGTTTATACCTCACTTATATACTATAGCTCGGCCTCATTTTTAGTCAATGTGGGATTTCCCTAACACATATACCCTACAAAGAAAGAAGAAGCTATTGAGAAACAATTGTGAAGTAACTAGTTAATAGAGAAGATTGTCCCGTTAGAATATCAATAGGGTTTGTTCTTGTGTTGATTATCCACTCTATTAGTGAAAAAATTATTTTTTATTAATCCTTTAATGTTTCAAGAAGACTTGTAGTGTAACTATTATTATTATTAGTGTAACTATTTCTTTTCAATATTTTGATATTCTCCTTTTTTTTTCATTATTATCTATAAATTGATATACTTCCAAAGTCCACTATAAGTTATACAAAAGAAAATATTTAAATTTGTTTGTAGTTAGTTAATTTTTTTTGTAATATTTTCCCAACAACAATAATGATTTTTTTTTACTATCGTGTAAGTCACCATAAGATGATTGTTCAAATCGTCGCCCTAAAAGTAAAAGTAAAGTATTCGTGGATAATAATTCTATGTGGTTTTTTAATAAGATTTTGCAAGGACATTTTTAAATAAAATTATAAAAAAAATAAGAAATAAAGATGATTTTGTTGTATATTTTGTAAGATTAAATCTTTGTTTTATTAATTAAATTGTTTTGAAATGTTTTTCATTCAATACATTTTAAACCTCTCTAAAAACAAATTTTATGAAAAATTATTTTTATCACATTAATTTAATATATTAAATTTTATTAACTCTCGTTAAATCGTTTTTTATATTACTTTTATATTAATTAGGAGTAATCAATACATTTAAATGATATTAATTTAGTTAATTAGAAGAGCTTCATGAGTTTCGTGCACAAATTCACTTGGAAGTTTCAGAGAGAATGCCAGAAAAGAGGGAAACCGAGAAGGATAAGGAAAAAATTATATAGTTGAAAAAATCAAGAGAACTACGAACATCTGGGTACTTTATAACTTTTTCTTTAGAAAAGGAATAGAGATAATTGTGAAATAATAAATATAATAGGATGTGCGATGAAATTAAATTCAATAATAGATTTTATACTGAATTTTAATTATGCAACATCGTGTAAGATGTTAAATTCATTTTGGTTTATTTTCACCATTGTCTTATGGAAAATTGATTATTTGCTGCATAATGGTTATTTTTCATTAAATCCAGACTAGGAATTGACTTCATAGATAAATTAATGCTCTTAATGAGGTCAAAATGGAAAGTTTGGGTACATATTCTTTCTTTATATCTTATAAGAATTTCATATTTATGTTATATGGTTGATATGGTTGACATTTGTTCTCTTAATGTTACATAGATATATAGTTATGATGTTGCGAGAATCAAGAAAACAGTAATCACATTCATATGCTCTAACATATATAAATTGAAAAATATAATAAAACATGAGTCATTTTATATACTTAAAATTTATCATATAAAGATAAGGTAATATATTTTCTAGAACCTTGATATATAATCTTTAATGCTCTATTTGGATCTCATACATTTATTGATTATACTGTTTTATAAATGGCTTGAGATTCCATGACTTAAATTCTTATAGGTCTTCTCAAGTTCTATTTTTTTTTTCTCTTAAAATTTATTTGAATTAGAGTTGTTAATTTTTTTTTGGCCTGCAATTTTTTATGCAAAAAAGTAGAATGTGGAAATGGAATTTTCAAACTTTTTAAGAATGATAGTCTCTTGTTTGAATATATATATATATATATATATATATATTCTCTTTTTTTCTAATTATGAACCATCTCTTATTTATATAATTGTTAAGTTTTTTTTAAGTGATATCAAGTTCTTCAATTGTCCCTAACCACCTTTGACATTCTCCAATTTCAAGTCTTACTACCACTGCTTAGTATTCTAGTAGTAAAGGTAAAATTTCTCATAGGTCCTATCAATTTAGACATAATATATCTTTGTTTCTTATGCTTTCTCATAGCTAATTTGAGAGATTTTTTATGATAGTGATAATATTTTAATGATTTTAATGTTACTCCTTGTTATTAGTCTTTAAGTCCTAGATATTTAAACTTGTTCTTAATTTAATGGATGGGTTCCATGATTAATATTTCGGTGACAACTTTTATATATATATATATATATATATATATATTATTTTATGAGATGGTGTGCAAATGAGTTATTAGATGACAATTGAATATAATCAAATTTGAAATTGAGTTTAACAATGGAGAAGTAGGTTTGTCAATATGCAGCATGGAGTTAAGGATAAATATTTTATTATTTAAATTTTACATTTAATTTTTTTAATTATATATGTGCAAATACATATTTTTACTTATATTTTTTTTAAAGATTGAAATTTTTAAATATCATTAAGTTAATATAAAAGTTTTACCCTTCAATGAATAAATAGTTTAGATAATAGTAACATTTAGATAATTGTTATAAAAATTAAAAAATTTAGCATATAATAATTTAAAATTAATCTATATAATTTTCTATTTTGAAAGTATTACTTTTTCTTTCTCTCTTTTTTTTTTTAATTTTTTTTTGAATTTTAGGAGGGCCAAAATAGAAGCTCATAATACAAAATAAATTTAAAAGAATGTTTGTCTAGTGAAAAGAAAAAGACAAACATTACAATATTACTTTCCCAAATTCACATTATTTTATTCTATAGACATTAAAATATTTTATCAAGACATAATGGTATTATATTATTTAATAAGCAACAACCATATTTCAAAACATTTACAATTATTTCATTTAATATCATTAATAAAACTAGGTTCCATGAAATAAAATATGTTTAAGCTCTCATTATGTTTGAATTTTTTTACTGAACAAATAAATATTACCTAGATCACATAGCAACATCAAATTAAGTATTTTTCATATGTTATTGGTAATATTGATAATGATATGATTTTAGTGATGATTTAATGATTTTAATTTATTAAAATAAAGTGTTAATAATTGAAGTTAATTGGAGAAAGATACTATATGTGCTTTCATTGATCTCAAGACATTATTTGGAATTTTTAAACATGATTTTGAATTGTGATTAATTAATTTAAAATATTTTTATTATTTAATTAAAAGGTTTATTAAAAGAGAAAAAATATTTTTTAGAACTTTTTAATATATTAAAACTCTTTTTTAATCTATTGATTTAATTGAAGAGAAATTTCTTGAAAATGGATCCCTTTAGATTAATTCATTTATTTGTACTTAAGAGAATAAGATTAAGTGATTTTAACATATTAAAAAATTAAATTAATAAGTTATTTTATATCAGTTTTACCTTTGCTGATTTAATTGAAAAAAATTGATGATACAAATTTATTTTAACTCTGCAGAAATACAACTTTTAACAAGAAATTGAGCTAGAATAGACATGTACTACTTAATATTCGATAAACCTTGGTATTATCTTATAAACACTAGTGGAAAAATTGGATTTAAAATCGGTTGTTTTTTACTTTTAAAATCGGTTGTTTTGACGATTTTGATCCAGGCTATTTTAAAAGGTAGGACTTTTAAAATCGAAAAACAACTGATTTTAAAAGTCTCTACTTTTAAAATCGATTATTAAACAACCGATTTTAAAAGTCCTACTTTTTAAATTGGTTATTTTCAAACCGATTTTAAAAGTCTATTTTTAAAATCGGTTATTTTTAAACCGATTTTAAAAGTCTACCTTTTAGATCGGTTATTTTTAAATCGATTTTAAAAGTTTATTTTTTAAATCGGTTATTTTTAAATTGATTTTAAAAGTCTATTTTTTAAATCGATTATTTTTAAACTGATTTTAAACGTTATAATTTTTTTTTAATTTTTAGTTTGATTTTGCACACCCCAAAATTTAAACCTACAAATTACAGAATATTCAGACGATTCAAATAGTTCAAATTGCATATAAATAACATGTTAATTATACATACACTGATGATAATGTTATGAATACATGTAGTACATAAATTAAAAACTAGAAAACATGTCAAAATTTGTAAACATAAGTCCTAACTAGTAAATGTGTTTAGAAAAAATTCCGCCCATTGCTCCTTAATGGTATTTAAGACTTCTTGTGACAATGGTGATCGATCGATAAATATCTGTAAACAAAAATTAGAACAATTAGAAATAGGTAATGAAACATAATAAAGTAAAAACTTTAAATAAGAAATTACAAAACTAAAAGCTTACTTCACTCCACCCTGATACTATGTCTGAATCAACAATAGTATGCATTGTCTTCACTACATAATATCCACACTCAAAATTATCCTTTTGTTTATGAGACTACAAAAAATAATGAATATGAAAATTAATTTCGATAGTAATGATAATTAAAATAAAATACTTTGAAAAAATTGTTGGAATTAAATAACTTACTTTAATAGATAACCAATGTATCTTTTTCTTCAACTTTGAACCCTTGAGTATGTGGTATCCATCTATTGCTATGATGATCAAATGATAATATTATTATCGTTTAAAACCAAATGAACTAAAAATCAACCAACAAAAGAAAGTAGTTATTTTTAAAATACTTACTTATCTAACAATTGTTTAAATTCTACAGAAGGAGGTCTATGTAATGAACAAATACATACAGCTATACGTTCCGTGGGACAAATGACCATAAGCTGTCAGTGAGCACTAGATTGAGAAATAATTAGTGAAATAGAATACATTGTTAAAAACTATTGTAATCATTTTATACAAAAGTAAACTTACTTAGAAAAGTAAGGAGCTAAGTAAACTAACAATTCTGTGAAGCTTTTATCACTCCACCCATTTCTTGCCTTCAGATTGAACAATCTCAATATTGCTGACAATGTTGTGAATTTTGTGCAATTTGGATACAATGGCTTCTGTGAATCATTACACAAAGATTCATACACATGTGCTCGCTTGAATGATTCTGGACCCACATCACGAATCATCTCCTCTAGTCGATCATCCATATCTACTTCTTGTGTAAAATTTTCGGATGGAGCTTCGACTAACACACTTGGAATGTCAACATTTTCACCATGCTATCTCCAACATGTATAATTCTTAAGAAAACCATCACACAGAAGATGTTCCCTTATAACATCAAGTTCTAGACGACTTCCATTGCAACAGTTAACACAAGGACAAAAATTTTTTCCATTCATATCATTATTAGCATTCCGTAAAACATATTCAATAAAATATTCCACACCTGTTTCATACTGCCAACTTAAGCGTGACATGTGTATCCAACTTCGGTTTAATAACCAACTTCGATCCATAACTTTTGTTCTTCATAAAAAAAACACAGAACCACTTCTTTCTCACTACTGCCTTCAACCACCACCCCTCCAAACGCACCCCTCTTACCCTAGCGTAAATATAATATAAATTTGTAGAACATTCTAATTAAAAGTTCACATGCAACATTTTAGGGTTTCAAAGAATGAATGAGAATTGAAAAATTGAAAATGCAGAGAGTGAGTGTAGAGTACCGTATTGATGAAGTGAAAGCAAAGAGGGAGATTACGGAATTTTTTGGGGCTATTTGAAGGAAGCACAATGGAGCCCAGATGAGAGAACGATGCTGACTGCTTAAGAGAAAGTGTTGTTTCAGAGAATGAAAGTGTTTGAGACAGTGAAAGCATTACCATACAAGAGAGGGAGAGCAAATTTTTAAAATCGGTTATTAAACAACCGATTTTAAAACTTTTGTAAATATTTTCAAAATTGCCACTGCATAACTTTTAAAATCGGTTATTAAACAACCGATTTTAAAACTATTGTAATTATTTACAAAATTGCCACCGCTTAATTTTTTAAAATCAGTTATTAAACAACCGATTTTAAAACTATTGTAATTATTTACGAAATTACTACCGTTTAATTTTTTAAAATCGGTTATTAAACAACCGATTTTAAAACTTTTGTAAATATTTTCAAAATTGTCACTGCATAACTTTTAAAATCAGTTATTAAACAATCGATTTTAAAACTTTTGTAAATATTTTGAAAATTACCACTGCATAACTTTTAAAATCGGTTATTAAACAACCGATTTTAAAACTTTTGTAAATATTTTCAAAATTGCCACTGCATAACTTTTAAAATCGGTTATTAAACAACCGATTTTAAAACTTTTGTAAATATTTTGAAAATTGCCACTGCATAACTTTTAAAATCGGTTATTAAACAACCGATTTTAAAACTATTGTAATTTTTTACGAAATTGCCACCGCTTAATTTTTAAAATCGTATGTTAAACAACCGATTTTAAAAGTGCGATTTTAAATCCAATTTTTCCACTAGTGAAATTACAATCTGGATAAGTTGACCAGGTTCTATATCTTCTTTTCGGTCTTCTTTCAATTTGTAAGGTAACTTGATCTAGGTGATTAAGGATAACTCTTGTGATACTTGAGTATTTGATTTTGTGGGGTACAAGATCATGTGTATTTTTAGTTTGACTAGTAAGGTTCTTGTAAACTTTTGATATCTAGTGGAAAAGTTTGATTAATGTCGTTAGGCTAACTAGATGTACCTCTTTCAGTAAACTAGTATAAATCTTGTACAATCCCTCTATAAAATCTAAATCTTTGTATCTTCTTTTAGGAAACTAGTTTGAACCTTGTTTGATAATTCTATAAATTGTTAAAAAGCAAAAGAATCAATTCACCCCCTCTTTTTTCTTCATTTTATTCTTAATATTTGGCATCAAGAGTAATTTCTTGAAAGATATTCAATTTTGAAGGTCCTTAAAGAATGGTCGAAAACAAGTCTCCCTTTATTGAAGGAGCTTCCATCAACAAGCCGGTGAATTATCCTTTCTAGAAAGTTAGAATGAAGATTTTCTTTGAATTTGTAGACAGAGGTGTTTGGTATGCTGTGGTGAATGGTGCATACATACCAATGATGAAAACTAAAGATGGTAAAGAGATTGAAAAGTCATGGACTCAATGGACTGATTTAGAAATAGAAGATTCGAGTATGACTATAAGGCAAAAAATATTCTTACATCTACATTAAATCTTGATTATTTCTTTAGAGTATCTTAAGGAAGCAATGTAAAGGAGATGAGGGACATACTTGAAGTCACTTATGAAGATACAATTGATATAAAAAGAAAAAGAAAGCATGCCTTAATATAAGATTATGAGTTATTCCACAAGCAATAAGGTTAATTTATCAAAGATGTATAGAGAAAATTCACACATATAGTAAACCATCTTATTGGACTAGGAAAGGTATTTGAGAAAGAAGAATTGAACGTTAAAGTTTTGAAGTGCTTGGACAAACATGACAACCCAAAGTCACTACAATTTCTATATCTAGAGATTTATCCTCTATGAGAACTACTTTGTTGTTTGGAAAACTCAAGAAGCATGAGTTGGAACTGACCAGATTGGTAAAGTAAGAAAATACTATAAGAAGAAGAAAAATGTTGTAATGAAATTAACTCACTCAAAAGAGAAATCAAGTGAAGATGAACAAGTGTTCTCTCTACTAGTAAAGAAGTTTAGAAAATTTTTGAAACACAAGAATAAAAACAAAGTTAGACACAAGAATCATAACCATAAAAGGTATTATAAGAAAAATAAAAATGTTCTATCTAACTTTACATATTTTGATTTTGGCCAACAGGGACAAATAAGGATAGAATGTCCAAACTTCTTAAATAAAACTAAGAATGTTGACAAGAAAGATGAGAAATATAAGAGAAATAGAAAAGGTACATAACCTAGGATGATAATGATGTGTCATCCTCAAGTAACTAATCAAATAGTATGAAGAGGCTTAGATTTGTCTCATGGATGATGTGGAAATCTTAAGTAATGTAAGCAATTATGATTCTACTAACGATGAGAATTATGATCAATTGTTAAATGCATTTAATGAAATTTATGAAGAAGCAAAGAAATAAGCTTACTCAATAAGCAGATTGAAAGGTATGAATAACTGGCTAGAAGACAAAGTAAAGAAGCTACAAAAAGAATTCTAAAAATGATTTTGAAAATTTGAAATTGATTTACAAAAATTCAACTTGTAATTGATCTACTATTGTTTTGGATTTTGAAAATTGCAAAGCATTACAACCTAAAGTTACATTTGATCAAGACACTTGCTAAATTCACAAATGGACAAGTAAATTTAGAAGTTGTGCTTAGTTGACAAAGACATGTAATATATAGATAAATAATCAATTATTATGCCACCTCATATAGCTATATATAATGAATTATGCATTTATTAGTAAAACAAAAACATGTTTATGGATTTGTAATCTAAAATCCTGATTTTTTTTAAAAATAATAATAATAATATAATAGACGAATATATATATATATATACATATGTATATATATATATATTGTATGATTTAATTAGTTGATTAAATAAAATATTTTATTTAGGGAAATCATATAAACAGAAAATATTAGGTGGAGGATTTTCTGTGAATCAGTTACTAAAAAAAACCCGACTCTACAGGTATAAATAGGCGTCAGACCCTCTCTACTTTTTCATTCCAAATTTTCCTAACATTGGGAAAGTTCTCAAAGGAGACGACTAGGGGCGGGGCGTGAGGAGTTAGGAGCATAGCGTCTCCAGGCATCACGGAGCGCAGCATCTCTAGGCATCGCGGGACTTAGCATACAGACGTCTTTATTCGAGGTAAGAGGGGGAGTGGGGAATGTCTCACATATGGGATGCTTATGAGGATTTTGGGTAGAGAGGCAACCCCTAAGCCTCATAGGATTGTTTATTTTGAGGCAACCATAAGTCCTCAATATGAATTTGAGGGAATTATGCTTTCATGGTATTTTAGGGTATTGATAAAATTTATTTTATAATTATTATAAGTTGTTGTTTTTATAAATTATTATAAGTTTTTCTTTTTATAAATTATTATAAGTTGTTGTTTTTATAAATTATTATAAGTTGTTCTTTTTATAAATTATTATAAGTTGTTGTTTTTATAAATTATTATAAGTTGTTCTTTTTATAAATTATTATAAGTTGTTGTTTTTATAAATTATTATAAGTTGTTGTTTTTATAAATTATTATAAATTGTTGTTTTTATAAATTATTATAAGTTGTTGTTTTTATAAATTATTATAAGTTGTTGTTTTTTATAAATTATTATAAGTTGTTGTTTTTATAAATTATTATAAGTTGTTGTAAGTTGTTGTTTTTATAAATTATTACAAGTAATGATAAATTATTACAAGTTATTATACGAATGAGATATTGTGAAAATTTCAGTAGAGTATTGAGAGACTCGTGAGTCTTTGTGTTGTTTGCGATTATTGGTATGAGAAGTCTAAGCAGAGGCTTAGCCGTGTGAAAAATCCAAGTAATTCTTGGTCATTTGTGAAGTCTAAGCAGAGGCTTAGCAACGTTAAAATCCAAGTTAGGCTTGGTCATTCGAGATGTGTTATACATTTGTATGTTGCATTTGTATGATCATATTCCATTCATTCATACTTTTGTTGGGGGTAGATGCGATCTATGAAGGAGGGTCTTTATGGTCTTCTACCTTGACCTTGGGGATTTTAGAGCAGGGAACCCCTCATTTGAGAGTTGAGATGAGGGACCACCACGGCTGGCTATACTATCCCGACTGGCTCTTGTTAGACTCGTTCTAGCGAGAGTGGATTGATAGGGTCCTTAGATCCGGTTCATGTCCTCCTGGACTACTCATTTGCGTTTGCGTTGCGATGGTACCACATGCATTTAGAGATAAGAGCATAAGAGCATTAAAGCATTTG
>BDMB01000133.1:322611-372527 GCA_016859785.1 Macrotyloma uniflorum
TTTACCTATTTTTCTTATATGTACCTAACATATGTGAGATATATTCCTCACTCTTCTATTTGTGTGGTTGGCGTTTTGTTTGGGTTAAATATTCTTTTAGGTGAATGTGTCGATGAGGAGAACAAAGAGGAGTTGACTGATGAAGCTTAAATTTCTATACCTTGATGTTTGGGATGCTCTGATTAGGGGTGACGTCGGGACATGAAGAAATTCTTCTTTTACCTTGAAGAAATTAATTTAAAGTTTTTTTTTGTTAAGCACTTATAAAGGCTATTTTATTGCCTAATAATATTTTGTTCGATTTTCCACCTCTGAAAAGAGTTATTAGGGTTACTGGAGTAATTGCGTGTAGTGTGAGAGTGCATGCCTAGGAAAGTTCTGGCTAGGAAAGATTTGGTATTTAAGAGTGTCCGTTAGTGACCCACCTCTCTTTCCTGGAAACTCATTAGGTGTACCGATTCACGATCTACCGTCGTTGTTCTAGTAGGCAATATGACTCAGAATAAGAGTTTTATTTTGAAATTGTATTTCCTTGTTTTCATAATTCATCTTTATAAAATGAATATATTTGAATTCTTTTACTTTTATCCTTTGTCAATTTATATTTATTAATTGAAAACGTTTTGGGGTAGAAGGGTGTTACATGTAAACTATTATAGAAATGCACAAATAAATCTTTAACCTAATTTTTCTTTTTCTTATTTTTTTTTTATACTAAAAAATTTTAATTGTATAAACAAAAATACTCTCTCTATTTCCTAATAAGCATTTTATACATTATTATTTTATTAAAAGTAAGAAAAAGTAATAAATAAAATGAAAGGGATAACAATTTAAAAAATTACACTTAGAAACTACATATAAATCTCTCTTAATCTTTCTTCCATCCTAATCTTTGACCCTCTTTTCATTTTTGAGATCTCTTTCGCTTTTACAAAGGGCACTCCAAGAATTTAAATGGTGAATAAAAAAGTAATATGTGAAAGTAAAGAAAATTGCAAATATGAAAAACAATTATGTACATCTTTATTTCAAAACACCCGCACGATGTTGAGAATATTTGCACTCATCACATATTTTTAAAATTGTTAGAACAATTCATTAAATACAAATATAATGCGTAAAGCGGATTATTGGTAACAGGTTAGTGCCTTAAAAAAAATGTTTACATAACATTTTTGTTAATATTTAGTTGGTCTCACCATGTTCCTCAGACAATTGTTATCAAAGTGGTAAGATCCATCATTTGTCGAGAGATGATGAAACTTTTTCCCAACAGGCTCATTTTCACCATGCACAATTATACTACTCCAATGCCAGTGAGATAGTACCGTACCCATATAAGCATAGTACCATTTATGCAATTGCATGCTCATTTGGGTTTTCGTCCGTCCTACAAAGGAATACCATAACCATTTTATAGGTGAATAATCATATACAACAATGTTATTTGTACTTACACGGACCGAGTACATTAAGATCATCTCCCATCTTCCTTATATTAGTTGTTGATTGTAGCTCCGTTGAACCGTATTGGAGGTGTACTTGTGATTACACTTCGACGCTCAAGTCAGTAAAGAGTATAAACAGGATTTTATGAGTAATTGATCCCTTAACCAGTACTGGAATTCAGTTAGAGTAACTGAACGTGGGCCCATGATTGGCCGGTACCTATCCGGTACACAAGACCCCCTAGTCGTGAAGCCTAAAAGGTTGAGGAGACTATTTGTTGAGGAATATGTTCCGCTGATAGTCACATTGATAAGAGTAAGGTGTTGATAAAAAATGTGCCAGGTTGTTCTCGGATGAGGTCGAGCTTCCAAGTTGTTCTTGGATGAGGCCGAGCTGCCAAGTTGTTTTCGGATGAGGCCAAGCTGCCAGGTTGTTCTCGGATGAGGCCGAACTGCCAGGTTCTACTCGGATAGGGCCGAGCTGCCGAGGTTGTACTCGGATGAGGCCGAGCTGCCGAGGTTGTACTCGGATGAAGCGAGCTGTCGAGGTTATACTCGGATGTGACTTGTTTTTAACTCATAGTTGACCGAGGTGGGCTCAAGGTGACTTGTTTAAGTCATAGTTGACCGAGATGGACTCGGAAGATGACTTGTTTAAGTCATAGTTGACCAAGGTGGACTCGAAGGATGACTTGTTTTTAAGTCATAGTTGACCGAGGTGGACTCGGAGGATGACTTGTTTAAGTCATAGTTGACCGAGCTGGACTCGGAGGATGACTTGTTTTTAAGTCATAGTTGACCGAGGTGGACTCGGAGGATGACTTGTTTAAGTCATAGTTGACCGAGCTGGACTCGGAGGATGACTTGTTTTTAAGTCATAGTTGACCGAGATGGACTCAGAGGATGACTTGTTTTTAAGTCATAGTTGACCGAGCTGGACTCGAAGGATGACTTGTTTTTAAATCATAGTTGACCGAGATGGACTCGGAGGATGACTTGTTTTTAAATCATAAGACAATCACAATATCACAATATAAGACATATTTTGCTTCTGATAATCCCAATTCTTGTAGGAATTTATGCATTCACAAGAGTTCCTTATAACCTTTTGTAACAACAATATATTCTGCCTCTGTAAAAGATAGAGCAATATATTTTTGTAATCTAGACTACCATGACATTACCCCCTTGTAAAAGTCATCATATAACCAACCAAAAGTAGACTTCTTGGAATCCACATCACCACATTTACATCTGCGTAACCATTCACAAGTTTACCACTACCAAAAACGTTTCAACCTATATTTATATTCCCTAACAATTAATATTAACATTTTTAATCATAACTATAAATTAATCTCACAATTTTTTTCAACCTTACAAAACTAAAACTATATAAGTTGCATAAGAATTGTATGTATAAAAAATCTTGTCCAAAACTAAAGTAAGCTATGATAACTTGTAAAATGAAAGTAAATCATGATAAAATCCAAAATAAAAGTAAACCATGAGATAAAAAAGGAATAATGTACTATATCATCTATTATAAGGTATTATACATATTGATAAAGTATGTTTTCTACATCTTTCAAATATAGTCAAAGGTTTTTATGTTCGTAAAATATTACAATTGATATAAGTTCACATAAGTATAACAAAATAGTTAATTTAAATGTAACTTATAAAGAGGTTATTTTCTTACTTCATCCCGACCCCTTCAATTCCTACATGTACATTGATCGTCATCCATTTACATTACATAATAGTCATACTTGTAACCCTCAATTTATATTACACTACACTCAAAATAAAAATAATTACATCATTTGATCCATAAGCAAGATTAAACAAAAAGTGTAATTCAAATACTTTAAGGTACATTCACATTAGTTTTTGTGATCTTGCACTTGACCTACTACTTAATATGTTATATCCTAAATAAGCATTACCATAAAATAATTGGTTAGAACATAACAATGTAAGTTTTAATACAAGTATAAAGTAATGGGTTTCCTTACTAATCTACTATTTCTCTTAAAAATGTAGACGGTAAGGATATGACCGTAATTACCAATGACGATTGCATTGAAACATAATTAATATAAAAAATGTAATTGAGTAAAACATAAAATATTTATTAATAGAAAAATGAACTTACACGTAAACATATGATGCAAAATAAACTTTTTTACTTAGTGTTATTAATGTGTTGGTGATATATGTTTATATTTCAGCCTTTTTGTTACTCGATGGGTAAATGTTTTAAGGGTCATAAAGTCATACATGTAACACCCTTAATTTTTGGATGTGTATTTCATTTTGTGTGTGATATTTAAAACTAATAGAAATTACTTTTGTATAATTATTTTTTTTTAAAAGGAAAATAAATATTAATATAATAATATATTTTTATAAAAAAAAAAAAAATCAAACGGCCACAAATTTTTATATGTAATCATATAACTGCACCGCCATTCTATCTTCTTCACGTTTCTTACTTCTCTGCAAAGCATCCTTGCTTTCTCTCAAATTCCAAAGCACACACAGTTATCTCCATCTTCTTCTTCCTCCATTTTCACAAACTTTCAATCTCAAATCCTACTTCCATTTTCGCATTTCTTTCCAAATTGAGGTAATCTAACTCAAAACTTAACTTCCAATTTGATTTTCACCGATTGAAATCTTAGATTAACGGTAGAATTTATTGATTTTGAAGGTTTGAGTTAGAAAAATCAAAGTTTCTCTGTTTTTGGATTATTTGAAGAATTTCAAGGTAAGGGGAGTTTATTTCTAATTCTAATCTGTAATGTATGATGTTCAATGGATTGATTGTTGTCTGGATGTGTTTGATTTTGAAAATGGTTGTTAAAATCACTGAAAACCCGAGACATTTTCGCGTCTCTGCAAAAATCCTCTCAGCGGATTGGAATCCGCTGAGCACACCGAAGAACACTGAACACTGGAGCGAATCCGCTCAGCGCACATAAAAAAAAAAAATCCGCTGAGCGAATTTTGGGGTGCTCAACGCATTTTTTTAAAAAAAATTACTATTTGCAGCCCCTATTTTTCTATTTTTACTGTTTGCGCCCCCCTGTTTTTACTATTTGCACTCCTATTTTATATTGTGCTCTATTTTGTTATTTGCACCCCGATTGATTTTCTTTTATGATTAAGTGATATATGGATATGATAAGTTGAAATTAATTACCTGAAGAGTAGGAAAGTTGTGTGATTTGGACAGTAAGATCCTTTCAAGTTGAATTCTGTGTGGATTAGTCACAGAGATACACTGGGGTGTAGTTCAGGAAGGTTCATTAACCTGGGGGAACCGAAGGGTGGTGAAGTGGCTCAGCCATCGATGTGCACGATGTGCTTGGGGACTGTCACAGGCCTCGCACTTCGTTCCCGACTGAATCGCTGACTATACTTTTTGTCAAAGAGGCTTGTGCGCACACGTATCCGTGTAGCGTAGTGCTAACCGGCAGCTATCCACACCAGCGTAAGGCCAACATCATTTAGGTGGTGAGGTTGGTAGCGTTTAGGGGCCCAAGATAAGAATGGAAATTGAGAATCATGATGGGAGTGATAGACGAAGAGCATGACTATCTAGGATTTATATTATGTTGATATTAGCTCTTACTTGCATGTTAAGTGACTGTTGATTGATTGATTGAGTGATTGATTGACTGAGATTTTATATTGATGAAATTGATTGAAATTTACTCTACCTATTTATATTCTATTATTCTTTTGTTTCATTGGATACATTAAGATTATGAATAGGAATAGGCTCATCCTTATATCTAACATTTCAGGGCAGAACAATGACCACCCAACCCCGCAGAATTAGAATAGTAGATGTACAATATAATTATAGATATAATGAGTTATTCAGGGAATACCAGCAGGTAGGTTTCTATAAATATGTATTAACTCCTGGAATAGATGGACCGGATTCAGTCATCACTATGGATGCCCATCCATCGTATAGTGTGCCATTTTGTATGGAAGGTAATAGGAGAATCACCCACTTGTATAATTATGACATATATAGAGGTACTGTGCGACCCCCTAGACCCCTGTGTTACCAGTTCCAGTTTCTTGATCATGATGCTACCGGAATGCCGACGAGGGTGACTGGAGGGAGGACGACATCAGTGGAGGTCACAACTGATGAGGGAGACATCTCACTATCTGATCTCTCATCCGACGAGATGGAGGCCTTTGAGGCGTTATATGAAGCTGAGAATGAAGGCTACTCCCCATAGATGTGATAGATGTGATAGATGCTTGGTAGTTTAATAGGAACCTGCTTGATGGGACTATAGATATGTGACACTTTTGGTTTTAAATGTTTTACCCATCATTTTTGAGATGTAAATATTATATTATGGTTCCTAGAACAGATACTTATATGATATATATATAAATGCATATATTATTGTAAACTATCATTTTCTTTTATTTTCTTCTTTTATATTTGTTCAAGTATAAAAATATTTACAACGTTATGATTTCAATTTTGAAAAAAAAAATTACAAAAATTCCACATATTCAAATAAAATGTTTTCTAAATTATGAGCGTCACAATACACATCCTTTTTTTACTAATTCATGTATAATTCATGTATATACCTATATCAGGTGGCATATTGATTAATTATTTATCTAACTAAAAAATATAAACAATATATGTCGTTGTTGCACAAATATAAATATTTTATGTTAGGAAAAATATTAAAAATAATTAAACTATGAAATTGTGTTGCCTAATTGAACTATTCGTAATTGGCACAACTAGATGTCTTGTCACAAAATGAAGGTCTTAAGTTCTTATGAGATAAATGCAACCTCATTTGTTGGTACATGTATCACAACATCGTCCTCAAGAACCTTCTCCACCATTACCTTCATTGTATAAAGAGGGATAGACAAATTATCTAATACCATTGTCCCTACAAACATCTTTGTGAGGACCAGATTTTGATTTCTTTAATTTCAACTTACATAATGTTCTATTATAAATTAAATTTTATTTTAAAATCAAATATTATTTAGTGAAGTTCTTTAAAAGAAAAAAAAAAATATATATATATATATTTTAAATAAGAAAAATTTATTAAAATAAATAATTATTAGATATGTTAGCACTATTTGAAGATTGGACAACTCTATTCAAATATATTTAATCTTGACAAACCTTACAGATTCTTAGTTACCAGATTGTGTTAGCACTATTTGAAGATTGGACAACTCTATTCAAGTATTCAAGTGTTTTAATAATGATCAAAAAAATTAAGAATCAGGACATCAAAGATAACTCAAGAAGACTAAAGGAAACTCAAAGATTTACAAGAAAACTCAAGATGGAAGCAAGCTCAAAGACATTGAAGACTTAGTTTATAAGCTGTGAGTGAATGAAATCAAAAGGTAATCATCACTCAGATCAGAGTATTCTCTCAAGAAAACTATTTCTAGAAAAACTATAAAACACTGCAATAATCGATTACATAATCGATTATGGAAATTTGAANTATTGCTTGCGGCAATAATCGATTATGTCCATAACATAATCGATTATGCTTGGAGATTTTTGAAAAATAAATGTTGCGAAAAATCCTCCAACAATTAATGGAATATCTGATTTTGATTTTGTGAACGTTGAGAGGCTCTGAAAAAGTAAATCATATTGATTTCAAATTAAAATAAAGATTTTATTTTATTTGAGAATATTTGTCCTCCAACATTTAAAGGGGTATCTTTGATTTTATTTTCTGAACGTTGTGAGGCTCTGAACAGAGTAAAAGATTTGATTTCAAATTAAAATAAAGATTTTATTTTATTTGAGAATATTTGTCCTCCAACATTTAAAGGGGTATCTTTGATTTTATTTTCTGAACGTTGTGAGGCTCTGAACAGAGTAAAAGATTTGATTTCAAATTAAAATAAAAATTTCATTTCATTTGGGAATATCTGTCTATTTAAGAAGCATATCAAGGTTTTTCAAAACACACCTGACTGAAACATTCTAAGCAATATTCTTTCTGAAAAGCTTTACACATTTTCTCTGAGTTTCTTGAGCCACGAAATTTCATGTTTTGAAAAGAGAAAATATTTCTTTGTGCTTTAATATTTTATCTTGAGAAAACTCTTAGCAGAGCAGGTGCTACAGTTTGAGATCTTCACTCCAGGTGATATTGTTTTTGTTCATCCTTTGAGGCTGTTCAGAGGAGGTGTTTTATCTTTCCTTGTGTGATTCAAGGAAAGTGTTTCATTCCTTGTGTGACTCAAGGAAGGTGTTTCATTCCTTGTGGGACTCAAGGAATGTGTGGTAATCTCTTGTGGGTTTCAAGAGATTGTGAGGTTTATCTTTAATTTTCTATTTTGCATGTTTCACTTGTGATTAGTGGTTGTAAAATTGTGATAAATTAAAGATAGTGAGAGTGGGTGATCATCTCAGGTTGAGGTGATTGGGAACTGGACGTAGGGTTAAGGTTTAATCCGAACCAGTATAAATCTCTGGTGTTATCTTTCTCTTTCCCTTATCTTTTTATTTTTCCGTTGCGCTATATTAAGTATTTACTAAGACTGATTAATTCAAGAGGGCTAAATTTGAATAAAAATTAAACGCTTAAGGTTTAATTTTTATTCCATCAATTCACCCCCTCTTGATGCTAATTGGTAACAAGATAAACTTATCTAGTTTGATAGACATTTTTTAGAAAATATTAGAAAATTTATATTATTTATTTTGATTACTGGAATATAATTTATATATTTATTAAAAAAATTCTTTAATATTAATTAATTTTAAATTAAAATTTAATATAATTAATATTTTGATCCTATAAGTCATCTTGATAATGATCTATTTTTATAAGTTCATTTCACATACTTATATAAAAATGAAATTACACTAAAATAGAATTGAAAATTAATTCTTACTTTTTCTATATATATTATACGAGTATAATTTTCTTTCAATGTTTTCTATTATTGTGTTTGTACTTGTTCATCTCTAAATATGCTTCTACAAATTTTTCTTCTTGTAATAAACACTCAATATTTTCAATTGATATTTGAATGCATTCTTAGGATATTATCTCTCAATTATGTAAAAATTAAATTTTAAAACTAAATAATATAATTTTTTTCCTATAGAAAAAAATTAAAATTTTTTATTAATATTTCTATATAAAAATAAAAAATGATTATTTATATTATATATATATATATTAAAATATCTAAATATTTTTAAATAAATATTATTAATGTTACATCATGAATGAATTGTATAAAAGATATTTAAATAAAAATATAATTTATGAATTACTGAATATTAATGTATATTAAAAAGAAAAATAAATATTACATTATAAATATAATATAAATACAATTTTTTATTTTATTTATATTTTTAATAAATAAAAAATTATAAAGTAATAAAATTAAAAATTAAAATTAAGTATTTTATTAAAATAAAATTTTTACTATTATAATAAAATAATATTTGTATATAAAAATAAATTATTATAATATATATATATATAGTATTCGTAATAAAATATTTAATTTTAATTTTAAATTTTATTTATAATAATAAAAAATTTTATTTTAATATTTTTTATATTTTAAGAAAATTAAATATAATAAAAAGTTACATATATATTATATTTATAATATGATAATTTTTTCAATATATATATTAATATTTAATAATACACCATTTATATTTTTATTTTGATATTTTTTATATTCATATTTATTATATTTATTATGTAATATTAATTATATTTATTTTAAAATATTTAAATATTTTAAAATATGTATATATATATATATTTAAATAATATAATTTATTAATTTTTATTTTATATATAAATATTAATAACATTTTTAGTTTTAATTTTAATATTTTTTTATAAGAAAAATTTAAATATTTATTATTCAAATTTGATTTTCAATAATTAAATAAATAATAAAAAATTATAATAAATGATTAAATAAAACGGTCTACTTAAATATTAACATATGTTACATTTTTTTAAATAATATTATTTTTGAAAAAAATTCTACTCTATATTTTTTTAAGACATATTTTTCTTTATTTATTTCATAACTGCAAAAGTCTTATTCAAATATAATAACTATAACCTTCTAATTTCTATAAAAAAAATATTAATGTATTAATATATCTAACTTGAAATAATTTTTATTTTAAGAAAAACGAAAAATCGATTACAACTTTTATATATATATATATATATATATATACTTTCTTGATAGTAATTCGATGGATCTAAAAATATTGTTAATATTTGTTCATGGATAAGATATTGATCCCACCATTCTTTGAGTTGTCTAGTAAATCCGGATACAATATATGTACTTACATGGATAGTACTTGATACGGGCCAAATACTATTCGGAGATATATCCTTGATGCTGGTCCTTGATCTTCGTCCTGAGCATTGAACCGAATGGGGGGTACTTGCGAAGACACTCCGACGCTCAAGTCAGTAAGAGCTAAGGCAGTGTTAAGCAGGAGATATGGGAAAAGGAATATTGAGAGAGTAGGGTCAAGATTGTATGTCTCATACCTGGAGTGAGACCTTATATTTATAATAAAGAAGAGTAACAGATTACCTGGGTAAATCGTAATCAATACCGAGATCCTCGGGATACTATTAAATACCGAGATCTTCAGGATACAGCGAGATCTTCGAGATTCATAATAATGGCATATCGAGATTCTCGGGATTATGCTATAAAGGCTTTGAGGTCAAGCTCAAACCGAGATCTTATCGGTCTTGCTGAAAACCAAGAATATGTCGGTTCGGGTACGACATGTTCTCGGGTAGGAGTTCCTTATCCGGTACACAAGTCCCCCCAGTCATGAGACCAAATATGGGCGAGATGACTTGCTTAATGGACCTTCGGTATGTCTTCTTTCCAGCTTGCACTAGGCCTTTTGCTGATAAGCCTCTTAGAACATTCCAAAAGACTCATACACGTGGCTCATTCACTTTGGAGCATTTCAAAAAGCATGCGCGGTTAATTAATACGCGCGGAATGGTGACGTGAGTGGAGCGAGTGGAGAAGTTGCAAAGGTAAGGGCTAAAGTGGCGTTTCGCGTGGCTCGAGGCGGTTAATCATAACTGAATCTGTTCAAATTCCCTCAACGGCTACCATCATAACCCACTTTTTCCTTATGCTATATATACTGCCTCATCCACCTTTACTCTCTTCACGCTTCAAACCTCTTCACTGTTTCTCACCTTCCTCGTTCTTCGTTCTCGACTTCTGCTCAGTGTTGTTCCCTACTCTCGGCTTCTTCTTAGTTTCCTCCTCCTCTTCAAAAAATTAGTATGTCTTCTTCTTTTTCTGGATCCGAAGAGCCCACATGTAGACAGACAACTGGGGGAGAGCGTCGAGGTAACTCGCCTACAACCACCACCGAGTCGTCCACTGATACCGAAATGGAGTCTTCGACGACTCCAGAGGTAGAATCACCCTAGGTACGGGAGGTCACCAATACCGAAGATAGGCCGACATATATTAACGAAACCGAACATGCCCAGCACGATGATTACTTATGGGTGGACCCCTCAGTACTCAAATTTTCCTCGTCCTTCGATCGTACCCGTCTAGTGGCTGAGTTCACCCAGAATACCAACATCTTGGCCAATTCCTGCCCCGAGGGAGCAATTGCCACCAAATACTACGACCCCAAGGACCATGTCTGCCATGGCCGGGAAGGATCGGACGAAGACTACTTTTTCGTATATTCATGCTTCTTTACCGACCTAAGGGTGAATGTTCCTTTTAATGACTTCGTCGCAGGCGTACTGGCAAATCTTCATGTAGCCCCCACCCAACTGCATCCAAATAGCTAGGCCATGATGCAGGCGTTCTAGGTTTTGTGTGGGGCTTTCAAGATCACTCCTACTCCTCGGCTATTTCTCTATCATTTCTGCACTCGGGGTAGAGAATTGGTGAGCTGGCTCTCCTTGATCAATCACCTTACCAACACTCTTTTCAAACCCTATACTGCCAGTTATAAGAACTTCAAAGGCAGCTTCTTCAAGATACTTATTCATGAAGCCGGAAGGCCTTTATTCTTCGAGGGAAACCAGCCAAAGTTCCCTCTATACTGGACTCAAGACCCAGTAAAATATAAGAATATACCAGTGAATCTCCTGTCGGCCTCTAAGCAACACTTCATATCGGTTTTGAGTGAGTTACCTCGGTGAATACCCTGTCGGGCCCTACTCGGAAGTTTTACAACTATAAACGCCCTTGGTATTTTTTATTCCCTATTTCTGTTTACCATTTTTCGCTACGTTAACTAGGGCTGAATGTTGCCCTTTTTGCAGGGATCCTTGCTGACACCTTCAAGATGCCTAAGAGTCTCTTCAGAGCTATGCATGATCGGGCAGTTGATGGCCATTCAGAGAAGATTCAAGAGGTGGACCCCCGTCCAGTGGTGGTGCTTGATGCACCTTCTCCTCCTCCCCAACAAGGAAAAGGGATCGTTACCACTCCGAAAAGGTCCCGGCCTCCCAAGAGAACTCGGCTAGAGGCCGAACGTGCAGAAGTCTTCCCTGCTCCTTCTTTGCAACTTCTTAGTGGCCAACTGAAGGTGAGCCAAAGTTTGAATTTTGGCATTCCTGATGATTATCAAGAACTTCTACAACAAGCCAACGTGACCGAGAAGCAGGCAAGCTAGTTGGAACTTCATTCTCGATCCCTTGCACTCGGTCTACATATGCTAGACAACTCGACCAAGTTGCAAGATGAGCTTGTTGCTCTCGGGGGGAGGTTTGCTAAATGTAAGGAACTGGTAGAAAGCAACGACACCAACTCCCAACTACTAGCAACGGTTGACGAGTATGCAGCAGAGAAGGAGAAGATGGCCTTCCAGCAGACAGCTTTAAGAGAAGAATTAGAACTACTGGAAAAGCGCTAGAAGGATGATGTATGGGGACTGGAACAACATCTGGAAAAGGCTCGTGATGAACTAACTGAACAGGCCAAGGAAATAAAAAAACTTGGCGGTGGCATAGTTCACGAACATACCATGGGGTTCGAAAAGGTGGTTAGACAAGCCATGTGCTTCACAGCGTTAGGGGATCCCCTTAGGGCCGAAAGGTTTGATATTAAATTTGACATTCATGAGGGAAAGTGGACTTCAATTGATAAAATCCTTGACGACGAGGATTCCCCAGATTTTACCAAGGATCTCCAAGACCCCAAACTTTTCGCGGAGAACCCCCCAACCAAGAACCCTGCTGCCGAGGACCCCATTGATGTTTAAGTCTTTTTCCTTTTTGTTTCCTTGCTCCCTCCAAGTGTAATCCAAACTTCATTATATGTATTTATTCTCTTTGCAAATTCTGGTCTGAACTTTTTAGCTGGGTTTAAATGTTTTATCAATCCGCCAAACGTCATTCATTGTTAAACAAATTCTCTTTACCTAATAGAAAAACGTTTCAGTATTCGGCTAAAATTATTCAACTAAGTATCACCCACACTTAAGTGCATTTTCTTAGTGAAGTGAAAAGTATTCGACTAAGTATCACCAGTACTTAAGTGAATTTTCTTAGCGACTTGTAAAGTATTCGGCTAGGCACCACCAATACTTAGGTGAATTTTCTTAACGGAGTGAAAAGTATTCGACTTAAGTATCACCAATACTTAGGTGAATTTTCTTAGCGGAGTGAAAAGTATTCGGCTAAGTATCACCAATTCTTAGGCGAATTTTCTTAGCGGCCTGTAAAGTATTCGGCTAAGCATCACCAATACTTAGGTGAATTTTCTTAGCGGATTATAAAGAAGTATTCGGCTAAGCATCACCAAAACTTAGGTGAATTTTCTTAGCGAACTAGATAATATAACTGTAAAGTATTGAGGAAAAACATCTCTTATTATTGAAAACTGGGAAATGTGCATAAATCAATTTTAATTATGATAAAATTTCAGGGAATTCGCATTCCATGAACTAGGTAGCAATCTTTCCTCCATGTCTTGTAAATGATAAGTGCCATTAGTCAAGACCTTAATCACTTTGTAGGGCCCCTCCCAATTGGTCACGAGCTTCCCCTCCTTAGGGTCTTTTCTCACCAACGTTCAGACCCGAAGTACTAGATCTCCTTTCCGAAAGTTGTGCGGCCTAACTTTAGTATTGTACCTCCGAGCGGCTCGTAGCCGGCAAGCTTCTTGTCGGATGACTACTTTATCTCGTAACTCTTCTAGCAAATCCAGCTCTATTCTTATGCTTTCCTCATTTCCTTCAGGATCTACATGTTGTCTTCTGAGGCTAGTTTCCCCTATTTTAACTGGTATCGTTGCGTCCATCCCATATGTTAAGCTATATGGGGTTTCGGCAGTTGTGGAATGATGGGTACACCTGTATGCCTATAAGATTTCTTGAAGGTCTTCAGCCCAGCGACCTTTGGCAGTTCCTAAACGCTTCTCCAACTCATTCAACAGCACCTTGTTAGCTGCTTTAGCCTGCCCATTGGTTTGCGGATGTTCCACTGAACTTCTCACATGGCGAATGTGGAGCCCTTGGTAAAAAGTAGCCAAAGTAGAATCTATGAATTGTCGGCCATTATTAGTGATTAAAGTATGCGGAATTTCGAACCTGCATATTATGTTTTTCCACACAAACTTCTGAACTTGTGAAGCTGTTATTTTTGCTAAGGGTTCTGCTTCTATCCATTTAGTGAAGTAATCGATAGCTACAAGCAAGAACTTGCATTGCCCTTTGGCCAACGGGAAGGGACCAAGAATATCCATTCCCCAGATTGTAAACGACCATGGCGACGTTATATGATGCAACTTCTCGGGTGCTGAGTGGATAAGATCGTCATTAAACTGACACTCCTTACATCTCTTTACGTATGTGGCACAATCAGCTTGAAGGGTGGGCCAATAAAATCCAGCCCTTAGTACCTTAGCCGCCATGGTTCTACCACCAGAATGAGAACCGCATATACCTCGAAGAAGTTCCTCAAGGATATACTCGGTTTGTTTAAGTCCCACGCATTTCAATAGTGGTGATGAATAACTGTGCCTAAAGAGCTCATCTCCCACCATAATGAACCGAGATGCCTTCTTCCAAAATGACACTACTTCATTCGGGTCTGACAGGCACCTACTAGTCTGCAGGTAAGCAATATAGGGCGTCATCCATGAATCTTCTGTACTAGTTTGCAAACATTCCACCTCCGATACAAAAGGTGCCTGGATCGCACGGTGTATAACCGTCTGATGATGGTTGGTTCCCTTTGAGTTAGCTAACTTCGACAAAAGGTCAGCTCGTGTGTTGTCAGCTCTTGGAATGTGTCGAATGACAACTTCCTCAAATTCTGTCAGCTTTCCTGTAGTATAATGATAATATTTTAGCAAAAAAGGTTCTTTAACTTGAAATTCACCTGTTAACTTCGCAACAACCAATTTGGAATCGGAGTAGCAGATGATCCAGGTAACCCAAGTTCCTTGGCTAATGAACCAAGACAAGGCCGTCAATCGTCCGACGAGCTGTTGGACTTTAATATTTTTCGGACTCCTCATGCCTATAATGGCCTGACACTTGTCGGGATTTGCCTCAACACCTCTGTTAGTCAGCATAAATCCCAAGAACTTGCCTCCTTGTACTCCAAAGACACTTCGCTGGATTCAGCCACATGTTATACTTTCGAAGAACCGCGAATGTCTCGGCCAAATCTTCTAAGTGCATGCTGCAAGAGCTTGACTTAATCACCATATCGTCAACATACACCTCCATGTTGTGTCCTATCTACCGTATAAACATCTTATCCATAAGTCTTTGATATGTCGCACCTGCATTTTTCAACCCAAAGGGCATCACTTCATAAAAATAATTAGCATTTTCAATGATGAAAGTTGTTTTAGGGGCATCTGCTGGGTGCATCTGAATCTGATTGTAACCAGAATATGCATCCAAAAAACTGAGGATGGTGTGGCCGGCAGCACCATCCACCAATTGGTCAATACTCGACAGAGGGTAAGTATCCTTCGGGCATGCCTTATTAAGGTCAGTGTAGTCGGTACACATACGCCACTTGTTGTTAGCTTTTTTTATCAGCACTACATTAGCCAACCAAGTGGTGTATGATGAAACAAATATTTATCCTATTTTATTTATCTAATAATGTTATCTTAATATTTATTAATTGTTAACAAAGATAAATTAACCATTATTTGAGTTATTGAACCATTTGAAGCCTTAATACAGAAAAGTGCATAAAAATAGTAAATTAAGCATTGTTTTATTCTAAACGAATTCTGACATAGTTCACTGTTTTATTTATTGTAATTTCTACAAGAATCCAAAATTATTGATTCTGGTTGCAGATTAAAATAGACACGTAGAGCTTTAAACCAAAATTTGAAGCGTGCAATTTGGACAAGAATTGAAGATTCCACACGCGTTTGAAGTTGGCCCATGTGCAGCTGAAGCACAAGCTCACGCGTCTCGCGAGTATCATGCACTTAAATTGGGCTCTAGGATTCGATTGATCTCTAAATTTAGTGAAACTAGTTGAGTTGTTTAGCTAACTTAAAGGGATTCAATTGGGCGCTGATTTCATGTAATTTGGACCTGAATTGAAATTTATATAAATTTATTAATCGGGGTTCACCAGGCCGGATTGGCCCAGTGAACATGCCTCAGTGTTTTATTTATGGAAAGTGCGCCACAACGCCAATTCAAGTGGAAACGGTGGCGTTTTAAAGTTAGCTCACAGAGCTTTCTAGTGGCTTTTGAATCGTTGCATTTGAAGCTAAAACGAAAAAGATGTGCGTGTTTTCAAGTCAGCTGAAATGCATTCCACGTGTGCTTGCGCGCCAAAACGTTTCAAATCCTATGTAATTTTGATTGTGTACATTCGTTTCTATTGTAATTAAATTGTACCTAAGTATTTAAGGTAAAAACTTAATGTATTATGTAAGTTGTGAAGTTTACATTCAGATCTAATGCAGAGCTATTCGAATTCTCTCTTCTCTTCACGCATCCATGGCTTTCACTCTCTTCTCTCTTGCGCGCCATTGTTTCTTCACTTGTGTATGTGATTCCGTTTCTTTCTTCCATAGATCCTCTTGTGTTTGATCTGTTCTGTGTTTTTTGCATCTTCTCTTTAATGTTTTCTTAATTTCTTTGAGTTAGAAATAGGATTTTACACCGAACAAGGTCCACAAGTGTGGTGTTGCAGGCTTAGCATTACTTAGTCTTGACTTCTTGATTTGCTTTAACTTGTGAAAACCTTCCCACCGATTGGAGGTGATTACTTGCAAACGTTTATGGTAATTCCTAATCTGTTTTAGGTCTTACAATATCAAGAAAATCAAGAGCTAAGAGTGGCTCTAGGCACGTTATCATGCTTGCTAGGATTGCGTTTGGTTGCTTTGATTTAATTTCCATGCGCCTAGTAGTGTAGTGACTTTACAAGCTTTCTTTAATTGCTTTAAAACTTGGCTTGCTTGTGAAACTGTGTTGGGGACTAGGGAGGAGTCTTTCGAACCAAGAACTTAGTGTGAACTACTTGGATTTCTTCCAAGGGATAGGTTAAATGGGGCCTAGCCATGGGTTACACTAGCTTGAGGTTGTAGCACTCCCAAACCAACACGGCCTAGCTTGCTTGTCACGTTAGGATAGTTTTAATGCTTTCTTTAAATGCTTTTCTAGTGTAGATTTATGAGCTTTGCCACTATTTTTAATTCTACATTAGTTTAGGTTAGTCTTAGGTCCATTTTCATTCATTTTTCTTCACTTTATTTCCCCAAACCCCCCCCCCCCCAAAAAAAATAAATAGAAAAATTGAAAATACTCATTGGTGCATTCATTCATATATCATTAGCATCCATTTTCCACTGGTTTCAGGTCTGGTTTAGGTAGCTATAGTCTAGGTCAGATTTTGAGCCACAAACTTCACCATTCATAGCACCATAACCATAGTATTCGGTCATCTCATTCATAGAAAATTAAATTGAAAAATAACATCATTTCTCTTGGCCAACCATACATTTCATACATGCCATTTCATTCTTGGTGCAGCAAAGTTGGCTAGATTTAGTTCTTGACCGAGAAGGCTTGATTTGTGGCTAGTCTTGGCTAGTTTTGGCTCGGTCAGAACTTGATCTTGGATTTTAGCTTAGCCATCTTCAACTTTGCCCGAACCATATTTTTACCACTTCATTCTTTCATCCATTAGATCATTTGAGCTCGGCCAGAGTTTTAAAAAAATCAAAAAACAGTTGTACTTGACCGAGAGGTGTACTCTTTGATGCACCAAACTTAGCCAAATCCTTTGATACTCAGTCAACTTTCATTTTTGTACATATTTTACTAACCTTGTCTTTGTAAAAAGTGTTTGGTTTTGTGTTTACTAACGTTTGGTGCAGCTACTTCACAGTTTTAACCAACTTCAATTTTTGACAAAGGTAAGTGCTCTTAACTTGAGTTTGAGTTGGTTAAATTGTGAATTCTGTACTGATCTGCATTGCATATTTTTAATTAGCATTCTATTTTCCATTTCATTTCATATCATATAGAATTTAACCCCATTTAGGTTCATTTAGTTTTAACTTGATTTTTAGGTTGCATTTCATTCATTTCATACATTTTTCCCTCATTTGAATTACTTATCTCTTATTCTTCTTTACTCTTTACTTCCACGGATTGATATCTTGGTTTCTACTATTACTACATTGTTTATTTGTTGAGGGAATCATTGTTTGTAAAGTGTATTGCGACGTGCACTTTCAATGTACTCGACTGGTCTAATAAAGCCTACAGCCAACAACTTCTCCACCTCTTCTTGTACCGCCTTTCGTCGTTCCTCTCCCATCCTCCGCCTCTTTTGCGAAATCGGTTTGACTTCTTTGTATACTGAGAGCCGATGAGTCATGATACAAGGATCAATTTCCGGCATATCAGCCGCTGACCACGCAAACAAATCAACATTCTTTTTCAAGGCTGTGACAAACTCAGTCACCTGTTGTTCATCTGCTAAGGAGTTAATGAATGTTACCTTATCATGCCCCTGGATGGCAACAGGTACCGTTTCTTCTCTCGGCTGGACACGGAGACCCTCATCAATTCTCGGGTTTATGCTTGTCATAGCAATCATTTCAATGTTCTCTTTAGACTTACTAACCTTGTTCTCAGAAAGCTGTATCTTTAAACTGGCCACATAACATTCTCGAGCCGCTTTCTGATCTCCTCTTACCGTCACAATAGTCCCATCCAAAGCCGGGAACTTCATAGCCAGATGAGGTGTGGAGACTATTGCTCTAATTTGATTTAAAGAAGGTCTGCCCAAGAGCATATTATAAGGAGAAGTAGCTTCTATAACAAGATATCGGACTTTTACAACCCGACACCGAGTACTTCCCTCCCCAAACTTGGTGTATAAATCTATATACCCCTTAACATCCACTCTTTCCCCAGAAAAGCCGACTACCTGGTCCTTATATGGATGTAAGGATTCTTCAGGCAGCCCCATCCTTATGAAAGTATGTCAGTATATGATATCTACCGAACTCCCCTAGTCAACCTGTTTCTTTTTTATAGCAAAATTGGCTGCTTCTACCTTAATAATCATAGGATCATCCTGCTCCGGGTCAATCCCTTTGAAGTCAGCCTTCGTGAAAGTGATCGGAGGCATTTTCGGATATGATCTTCGCGAGCCTTGAATCGCCTGCACCTGTCTAAGGTGCCGCTTCTTAGCCGAATTAAAGGATCCTCCACCTGCAAACCCGCCAAAAATGGTATTAATTACACCATGAACAGGTTCCGGTTCTCGATCTCTTCTTTGGCCTTCCTCCCTCCGTTCTGTTGGAGCCGTAGACCGATCTCTCCTCTCCTACCGACGAGGCGGACTCGCCCTCCTTCTCGGCGAGGTGATCCTCTTCCTTGGTGGACTTCGCTGCGCATACTTTCGCTCATCTCTCTTCACAATATTTTGAAGGTGTCCGTCCTGGATAAGTTCCTCAATATGATCCTTCAGAGCAGTACATTCCTCTGTGGTATGCCCGAAATTTCGGTGGTACCTACATTGTTTTCTCATATCCACATTGGTTGGTGAAGAATTCTTCCTTGGCTTGCAAATCAAATTCGCATGTAGGGCTTCCTCTAGACCTCGATCTCGGCTTACAAACAATGGTGTGTAGTGAGCGAACCGAACAGGTTTTGGTTGAGGCTGCTTGTGATCTCTATCTCTACTCGGAGCACCTTTTTCCGCATCCTTTTTGCCCCCCTTCTGGTCGGTATATACTCGTGACATATTGGTTTCCTCCATCTACATGTATTTAATGGCCCGTTCCCATACCTCATCCAGCGTTTTGGGACGACGCTTGGTGAGATGATTAAGGAAGGGACCTGGCCGAAGAGCCATGACCAGATGGTGTCGGGCGATATTGTCCTCTAAATCTAGAATCTAAAGACAAACCTTAGAATATATGTCCATAAAAGCTCTTAAAGACTCACCTTCCTTTTGTTTAACATCGATTAATACCAATTCGGTCATCGGATGTCGCCGGCTGGCCGAGAACCAGGTAGTAAAAACTGTCTTGAGAGTGCGGAAGCAATCTACGGATCGTGGTGGCAAGGTACAGAACCACCTCAAAGTTGGACCCTTTAAGGTAATGGGAAAAATATGACATATAATTGCATCATCTACGGAGGTCAGATTCATGTGTGTGGTGAAAGCATTCAAATGATCGTCCGGAGAAGTGGTGCCATCATACTGCTCTACAGCTGGTCGTTTCCAAGACTCTGGAAAATGGATCGCCACGATTTCATCTATGAACGGATGCGAATGGTCCTTCTCCCCTTTCGACAGGTCGGCCGCCAAAGGAAGCGTGGGTCGAGGTCCCGTGTTAGTGCTTACCTTGGGTGGTTGGGACGCTCCCCGAGTGCTAGCCACTCCAGTGCGAGTGCTAGGGATTGGTGGCGCTTCTGGTTGAGGCTGGGGTGGTTGTCATTGTCCCGACCGAGAATTTGCAGGTCCGACCGAATGGTCAGGCTGCCCTACAATTTCCTCGAGCCTCTGCCTGATCCTTGCGTTTTCCTCCAATAAATGGTTTTCCCTCCGAGTCTGATCGTCTCGGAGTTGGCCCATCTCCTCGGCACTTCGCTTCTATTCCCTCCTCACTTTCTCCAACTCCTTGAGGACAGCTTCCATCATGCGGATGACATCTGAACCGGTATTGTCCGCAGGTCTGTCAGCGACTTCCTGGCTGTTCATGTTACGAGTGATTGTCATATATCTCAGAATATTTGGGCCCCACGGTGGGCGCCAAAATGTACTTACACGGATAGTACTTGATACGAGCCGAATACTATTCAAAGATATATCCTTGACGTTGGTCCTTGATCTTCGTCCTGAGTGTTGAACCGAATGGGGGGTACCTGCAAAGACACTCCGACGCTCAAGTTAGTAAGAGTTAAGGTAGTGTTAAGCAGGAGATATGGAAAAAGGAGTATTGAGAGAGTAGGGTTAAGATTGGATGTCTCATACTTGGAGTGAGACCTTATATTTATAATAAAGAATAGTAACGGATTACCTAGGTAAATCGTAATCAATACCGAGATCCTCGGGATATTATTAAATACCAATATCTTCGGGATACAACGATATCTTCAAGATTCATAATAATGGCATACCAAGATTCTCAGGATTATGCTATAAAGGCTTTGAGGTCAAGCTCAAGCCGAGATCTTATCGATCTTGTTGAAAACCGAGAATATGCTAGTTCGGATACGACATGTTCTCGGGTAGGAGTTCCTTATCCGGTACAAAATATATATATATATATATTTATATTTACATTTTTTCTCATTTCTTCTAAAATTTAATATATGTCATTATTTAATAAATAGTTAATGTAAAATATTAAGTTTAATAAGTTAAAAAATTAAGTTTAAAAAATGTGATAATTAATATATTAAACTTAATAAATATAGGATTTTATTAAATTAAATATTAACATTAAATATTAATTTAATACTATAATTTTTTTATTAAGTATAATAAATACATGAGTTTTGATATATATATACATAGTGAGGAAAAGATAAATGAAAGTGTTCTAACTTACATCAAATTTACTTTTATTCCATACATTTATACAAAATATAATTTTAATCAATACAAATGTGTGTTATAAATATATATTGTCTTTATTTATTGTACGTATAAATTTTTATTAAAAAAAATAATAAAAAAATAATTGAATAAATCAAATTTAAATAATATATATCAGGTTATTTTTACTATATATTTTCTTGAATATATTCTTTTTTTTACCCATAACATAGATTTTTATATTTTTTAATTTAAATTTATTAGATGGTTTAATTGTAAATTACATCATCATTTTGTCTTCTTTCTTATACGTTTAAATAAAAAACATTTTTAGAGTTTTTTTAATTAAATAATAGTTTTTGAAGTTTTTTTAGAAAATAATAAATGTTTTAAAGTAAAGACACTTCATAAAAGATATGTTTAGATAAACCGAAACTAAATGCGTTTAATAAATAAATGTGACAATTAAAAACATGAAAGAAAATACATATATAAATTATAATTATTAGTTACAGAAAAGAAATATAAATTCAAATTTTATAACATTTTATTTCAATATTAGAATAAATAAGTTTTCTAATACATATTTTATTATTAATTAAAATATATTCAATATTATAAAATTATCTATAATACATTCTGAGATATGGTCCCAAAA
Organism: Macrotyloma uniflorum; assembly: GCA_016859785.1. NCBI lineage: Eukaryota > Viridiplantae > Streptophyta > Magnoliopsida > Fabales > Fabaceae > Macrotyloma > Macrotyloma uniflorum. Next base: position 344,835 of record BDMB01000133.1, read on the forward strand.
TGCGTAACAAAGAAGTAACATTAAATAGTTTAAGCCTTGATCCATCACTCGAATAATAGTTGTTAACATTTCATCATTTAATTTTTTTTTTTCTTCTCTCCTTTTTTTTCACTATTCGAACACAATATTAGGATAAGTAAAAAACATTATGTCTTGTACAAAATATATAAAGAATTGTTCCAAGTTAATATTCTACATATATGTTTCTCTGTTAGCCTAAATGGTTTCTTTCTTTCTAGAGAAAAAAAAGGTTTAAACTCTAAAAGCATAAACAAAGGGACTTGGTTTATGAGCTTTTGTCTTGGTGTTACCTCCTTTGTTTGTAATGAGAGCACTTAGATATCATCTTTCTAACTAATGACTCCTAACAACAACAATAAAGTATATGGATTTTGTTGGACTTTATGGATGTGAAGATTAGGTCTATCTATGATCAGCTTTATCAACAAGTCTTGTCAGCCTAGCCTACCCATGTAATGAAAGTAGCAAGTCATCCAAGGTAGTTGTCAACAATTAAGTTCAATTGTATCATCAACATATCATGTGGGTTTTGTTTTTCCCATCCACCACCATACAACAAATGAAAATATGTTCATCACATCTTTGGGTCCCAAAATTATGTACAAAACCCTAATCTGACATTAACCTTTTACTAAAGTCACAATGTGGACATTTCAAAATCAAATCATATCATGATCCCAAGAAAACTTTATCAATTCTTTTTGGCTAAGTAACCATCATCGGGTACCTCATCATGATATGTCTCAAGTCAAAGCTCAATGGTCCCATCAAAATTTTAACATAAAATTCAAAAATTAAGGCCGTCACGAGAGAATAACTGTTTGTCTTTTAGTACCAAAGATTTTCAGCATTTTCTTTTATAATTATATTTTTAGTCTTGTAACTTATTTAATTATTTATTTCATTTTTACTTTGATTAAAAATTTTAATAAAATATTTACTTTTTAATAATTTACAAATTCATCATTTTTCATTTAATTAAAATATTTAATATAGTTGTATTTTAAGAAATTGAGAAAGTTGATTAATTTTAGAAAGAATATCGATATTTGATTATAATTATCTAGTTATACATATTTATCATCTCATTTATTGAATGTTAAAATATTCTCATTATTCCTAACTCAAATTCAACAAGTTATCCTTTCAAGAGAAAAGAATATTACGGAATATAAAACACAATAATCCATTTTATATAAATTAACTGAAAAACAAGTGAACACTTAAGAAAAAAATATAAATATAATAATGTATATGATAAAAACACATAAAAAAATAATAAATATTAATAGAATGTCTTTTATTTATATTATATTATAAAAAGAGAAAAATAAAGTATTAAAATTTTAGAGAATAAATATTAAAATATTCTCTCTAATATTTGTTTTGTTTGGAAGAATTTATTACGTCAAGATTCAAAGACAAGGATTTATTAGTAAAACATAAACTATAGTTAAAAAATAAGAAAAAATAAACAAAATTTTGGTTTTAAATTTAAGTGTTAATTTTTTAAACTTAATATATTTAATATGGCAATTATAATCAGTATTTTGTTTTTCTTAATGATATTAATAAATAATTAAAATAATAATTAATAATAATAAATAAAATTATTAATAATATTTATTTTAAATTTTTTTTTAAATAATGATGAATAGTTAAAAAATAATACTAAAATAAAAATATAAAAAATATTTATTTATAATAAATAAGACAAATTTATTTTTTATTCATTTTCATTATTTTTTCTTTAATCTAAATAATTTTATTTTCTATCTTCTTTCCTATTTTTTTCTATCTTTCTCAATTTCATCCTTCAATGTGGTGCTGTACAAGGCGGTGGAGATCCGCCATAACCTTATGCTCCCTCTTGGCCTTCTCTTCATAGTTAAACATAGCCAAAGCACGCTTATCCTCAGCACAATAAACCTGGTTTTCTTTCCTGATACGAATGGCATTCATCCTCTGATGCCTACTACCACTCATCACATAACCAAGACTCTCAAACTTCTGAATCTCTTCCGCAGAAAGACCCACTTCTCCTCTTCGCGGAATACGCTTTCCTTGTTGAACATACTGTGCAGTAGCATCACCTTCACCGGGCCTAAGCGCTCCACCATAACTTATATGCCCCTCAGCTCTAGGCAACGGCATTGGCCCAAGAGAGGGTTCGTTAACCAAAGCGGATTTCTTCTGAGACTCGAACAATTCCTTTATACCGGAACCATTCTCCTCTTCCGAATAAGGACCCTCCCTTTCCATCTCAGAACTTTTCTTTATTCCTTTTCTGCTTCTTCTGCTACGCTTTGACCGAGAACTTGAAGAAGAACGTTTCATCCTTTTTCTCCCGCTGCTGTCAGAGTCACCACTCTCATCAGAATCGCTATATCTTATGCTCCTGTTACTTCTTTTTCTTCTATTCCTCCTACTCTTCCTTCCTCTACGATCCTCTTCTTTTTCTGATTCGGATTCAGATTCTGATCCACTCTCGCTATACGATCTTCTCGACGAACCAGCAGAACTCCTCTTTCTTTCTTCTTCAAACGCGAATCGTCTGATTCACCGCGGATAGATTTATCGGATTCAGAATCGAAATCGGATTCCGATATCAATTTTCCGATCTTCCAAGCGACGTCCTCTCGGTCAGAGATCGGCGTAACGTTCCAGATGGAATGTTTCAGCGATTTCCGCGTCTTCTGGCGCTTGAGCCTTCGGTATTCCTCGTAGCTCAAACCCTTCAACTCCTCGTCGGACTTGGAACGGCGGCGAGCGTTATGACGGTGGCGTTCATGAGGGATTTCGATGGTTGAGGATGGCCTCATGGCGGATAGAGTGAATGAAACAATTGTAAAACCCTAACTTATAGGTTTGACCGGGTTGAGTTTTTAAATTTAAAAATTTTAATTTAATAATGATTTAAGAACTTTAATATTAAAAAAAATATATTCTAGTTATGTAGTGATTCAAATTCTTTCTCAAAAATTTATAAAAATAATAATTAAAAAAATTATAATTAAAATATAATAAGATAATTATTTTATTTATATTTATTTATCGTATTATCATGATAAGATAATTCATAATATTTTAAAAATAATATATAATTATATCTTATTAATCTATTATATTATATTAGGATTAATGATAATATCATAATAATAAATAAAATTTATTATATATTAAATAACTAATATTAATTTTTTTTAATTAAACTAATTAAAATTATTAAATATACTAATTAAGTTAAATTATATTTCTTTATTCAAATAAATTAAAAATTAATTTTTTTTATTTTATTTTCATATAAAATTTATTATAATTTAACTTTGAAAGTTTAAAAGTGGTTCATCTTCATACTAAAAATAAAAATAAAATAAAATTATATATATTTAAAAGAGAAATATAAATAAATTAGTAAAATATTTATCATCAATTTGATAAAATAAAAAATAAATAATATTTTGATAAAAAATATTAAAAAATTTACCAGATATAAAAATATTTTACAAATATCATTTTTAAAATATATTAAAATAATTTTTATATTTAAAAATTAATTCAAAAACTTTACTTATAAGTAAATTATTAAAAATTATCATTTTATTATTATAAAATATAATAAATTAAAAAAAAATACACTGTAAAAAAAATTGTATCAGATTTTTTTAAAACAAAACTAATTAAAGAATTAAATAATAAAAACAAAAACAATAATTGAACATGGTAACATGTAATTAAGACTAAAAAAAAATTAAAGCAACAAAATTAAAAATTTGAAATTTCATTTGAAATAAAAAAAATTATTGAACTACTTTTTAAATCATCATAAAAAAATAATTACAAATTTGAGATATACATTAATTTTATCTTTAAAATAGATATATAATTTTATCATTTTTAAATATAAAAATATTAATAAGATTATTAATTTGAAAATAATCATTATGTTTAATCTTTAATTTTAATACTATATTTTTTTTTCATTCCATATCATTTATATTATGAGATATTTATAAACAAATTTTTTTAGTATAGTTTTTTTTTTAATACAGAAAGTATTATAATTTCTTGTCAATTAATATTTTTAATCAATTCAAATATTAACGTGACCTATGTATCCATTTCTAGTGCGGTCATAATTTAAATTTGGTGTGGTCGCACGATTCTAATTTGGTTGAAATTTATTTTGGCTATGATTGAAAAATTTTGTTGTGATAAGAAGAATTCGATACAGTCATAACTTATTTTGGTGTGGTTGAAAAATTTGGTTGATTTGGAATCGATTTTAATGTGGTCAAAATTCAAATTTGATTCGATCGGATGAATGTAGACCATTCCTCATTCATTTATGTTCAATCGAAAAATTTTGATTCTGTCGAGATTCTTTTAGGTTGGACGAATCTGGTATAGTCAGAATTCAAAAATTTGATTGTCATAACTCATTTCTAATGGTGTTTAAAAAAATTTTGGTTCAATTAGAATAGATTTCTGGTGTAGTCAAAATTCATATCTGGTTCGATCGAATAAATCTGGTGCAATCCTCTTTCATTTATGTTTCGGTCGGAAAATTTTGGTTTAGTAGGAATTTTTTTACGTTATAATCGATTTTTTTTTTTCGATTACTAGTGCGGTAAGAATTCATATCTCCTTCAGTTGGAGGAATTCGGTGCAGTCAAAATTCATTTTCTCTATGATCGAGAACTTTAGGCTCGGTCAAAATTCATTTCTAGTACGATTAAAATTTATATATGCTACGGTCAGAAGTATTCGTTGTAGTTAGAATTCACTTTTAGTTTGGTCGGAAAATTCTGATTCGATCAAACTTGAGGTTTAATGTGATCGGAATTTCTATATGGAGCGGTTGACAAATTTTGGTTCATATCTGATTCATCGAAAGAATCTTGTATTGTCAGAAGTCATCTCTAGCATAGTAGAAAAAAATTGGTTTAGTCGGAACCCATTTCTGGTGCGGTCATAATTCAAATCTAGTATGATCAGAAGATTCTGTTTCGGGCAGAATTCATTTCTGGTACGAGAGGAAATTTTTATTACTGTTAAAATTCATAAATAGTGTGATCGAAAGAATTCAGTCGAGTCTAAACTCATTTCTAATGGTGTTTAAATGTTTTGGTTTAGACGAAATCGATTTCTGGTATGGTCAAAATTTATATCTGGTTCAGTCGGACGAATCTGGTGCATACCTCATTCATTTATTTTCTGGTAAAAAAATTTGGTTCGTTTGAAATTTTTTCGATGCGGTAGAAATTTTTTTGTTCGTTCGGAATCCATTGCTAGTGCGGTAAGAACTTAGTGTTGGTTTAGTTGGACTAATTTGGTGCAGTTAAAATTCATATGTGGTACGGTCAAAAAATTCAGACTTGGTTGAAATTAATTTCTATTGCGGTTAGAATTTATATATTGTTCGGTAAGAAGATTTCGGTGCAGCCAAAATTCACTTTTAGAGTTGTCGAAAAATTCCAATTTGGTCAAACTTCAAGTTTGGTGCGATCAGAATTTCTCTATGGTGCGATGGCAAATTCTGGTTCAGTTGGAATCCATTTTTGGTGAGATCATAATTCATAGCTAGTGTAGTCGAAAGAATTTGATCTAGTCAAAAGTCATCTCTAGTGCGATCGAAAAATTTTGGTTCAATCAGAATGCATTTCTAGTTCTGTCATAACTCATATCTGGTGTAGTTGATAAAATGTGGTGTAGTCAGAAGTCATCTTTGGCACGGTAAATTTTTTTATTTGGTCGAAATCTATTTCTAGTACGATTAGAATTTAAATCTGGTAAGATCGGAAGATTTTGGTTCGGTCAAAATTCATTTATAGTCCGATAGGAAAATTTTGTTGTGGTAAAAATTCATATTTTGTGCGGTCAAAATAATTTGGTGTAGACAAAACTCATTTCTAGTGTCGTTTGAAAATTTTGGTTTTATCGACATTGCTATCTAGTGTGGTCAAAATTCATAGCGGGTTCGGTCGGACAAATCTGGTGCATTACTCATTCATTTATGTTCTACAACGGTCATATTTTTGAAAGTCTACAAAAGCAGAGGATGACAAAGGCAAAAGAACCAAGCACAAGACAACAGTAACAATTACAATCATATACAAACTGTTAGAAAGTTTAGAGAGAAAGTCTTGAGAAGATTCTGAGTTAAGCTGGTGCTACAGTTTGATATCTACACTCCAGGTGATATTGTTTTTGTGTTCATCTTCTGAGGCTGTTCAGAGGAGGTGTTTGTCATTCCTTGTGTGATTCAAGGAAGGTGTTTTCATTCCTTGTGTGACTCAAGGAAGGTGTGGCAATCTCTTGTGGGTTACAAGAGATAGTGAGGCTCAATCTTTAATTTTTATATTTTGCATGTTTCACTTGTATTAGTGGTTGTAAAACTCTGATTAATTAAAGATAGTGAGAGTGTGTGATCATCTCAAGTTGAGGTGATTGGGAACTGGATGTAGGGTTAAGGATTTAACCCGAACCAGTATAAATCTCTAGTGTTATCTTTCTCTTTCCTTTATCTTTTATTTTTCCATTGCGTATTCTATAAATTCTGCTTGACTAAATAAATGAAGAGGGATAAAATAAAAGAAAGCGATTAAAGTTTTTTTTAATAATTTTTATTACATCAATTCACCCCCCCTCTTATGCCACTTGATAACAAGTGGTATCAAAGCAAGGCTGATAAGGTATTTCTAAAAGATCTTTAAGATGTCTATGCAGAATCCGATATACAAGGAAGGAGCTTCAATAAACCGACCACCATTCTTTGAAGGAGACAATTATCCGTTCTGGAAAGCAAGAATGCAAATCTTTCTTCAAACCCTTGACTATGGAGTGTGGGATGCAGTAGAAAACGGTCCATTCGTACCAATGACAATGCTAGCTGACGGACCTGCACCAAAACAGTTCTTACAATGGACGCCGGATGAGATTAAGAGAGCACAGTACGATGTAAGAGCTAGAAATGCAATTGTATCTACATTAACCTTAAATGAGTTTTACAGGATTTTTAGATGCAAAACTACTAAAGAAATGTGGGACATACTAGAAGTCACACATGAAAGAATAGAAGAAGTCAAACGTTCAAGGAAAAATTCCTTGATACAAGAATATGAACTATTGAGTATGGCACCAAATGAAAGCATCGGAGATTTTCAAACACGATTTACACACATAGTAAATCACTTAGAAGTCTTGGGAAGAAGCTTTGCCAAAGAAGAGCTCAACACTAAAATATTAAAATCTTTGGATAGAAATTGGCAGCCAAAAGTCACAGCAATCACAGAATCAAGAGATCTTACCAAGATGGATATGGCTATACTATTTGGAAAACTTAGAGAGCATGAGCTTGAGCTTCAAAGGCTAAAAAATGGAGAGGAGAATTATAAAAAGAAGACTCTCGCATTCAAAACAGAACAATCTAACGATGAAGGTGAAGGTGAGAATATTAATGATGATATTTCCTTGTTAGTGAAAAAAATTTCCAGGTTTTTGAAGAACAAGAAAAAGAATCAAAATCAAAAGAAGGAGAAAGACAATCCCTCTTCAAACTTCAAATGTTATAGATGCAATAGATTGGGCCACATTAAATCTGAGTGCCCGTTTGCGAAGAAAGAAGAAAAAGAAAAGAAGAAGGGTAAGAAAATTTTTAAGAAGAAAAAGAAGGCCTATATAACATGGGAAGACAACGCATCGACCACCTCGGAAAGTAGCTCTTGTGAAAGCGAAGAAGAAGAGGAGGCAAATCTTTGCTTGATGACCAATGAAGATCTTGAAACGTCATCAAAAGTAAGTAATTCTGAATCTATAGATTATTATGATGATTTACATGAGGCATTTCAAGAACTCTTTGAAAACTTTGGTGTTTTATCAAAAAAACATTCTACTTTGAAAAATAATTTTCAAATATTGGAAAATAAATTACAAGATGCAGAAAAAGAAAAAGAATTTTTGAGAACTAATTTAGAAAAATTAGAAACAATTTCAAAAGGAAAAGTTTGTGAAAATTGTAAAATTCTTGAAAACAAAATTTCTAGTCTTTAAAAGATAGGTTCAAAATTTTCTAAATCAAGTGTGCATCTTGATATAATTTTGAGTTCTCAAAAGGAAAATTCTAATAAAGCTGGACTTGGCTTTATTCCTAAGAAAAGTCTAGAAATACAAAAGACTGTTTTTGTCAAAGAATCTGTAAAAACAAATTTTCAAAAATCTTTTGTGAACAATTTTCAAAATAACATCTATAAACCTACATTTTCTAGAACAAAATGTTTTTATTGCTTGAAACATGGTCATACAATAAACAAATGTTTAATAAAACATGTAGGTATTCCTTCTGGAAAATTTGTTTGGGTTCCAGTAAAGAATTAATTTCTATTATCATTAATATTTTTATTATTAGTATTTTTGTTGGATCAAGAATTAATTGCTAGAAAAACCGAGAATGTGTGTATGATTAAACCTTTTTATCGCATTTGGTTTTCTCAAACAATTTTTCAAATCCCCTTTTAAATGTAGTAGTGGGGAAACCTTGAGTGTCAATCCAGGGAGCAAGTTGTGAGGTGTAGTTGATTCTTTGTTAATGAATGAAAATACAGCTTTAGGGGATGGAAATGGTATGATTTTATGCTACTTTTTTTGTTATGATTTTATGAAACTGTATGCTGTGAGTAATGCAGATGTAATGGAGATGCGGAGGCAGCAGAAGATTTAGTGGTTTATGAATGGATGGAGGTTGGAAATGGAGTGATCTTTTAGGGGGGTTTTGACCTGGAATTTAAATGCAAATCTAAGATGTAGAAATGTAAGGCTAACTAATGTATGATATTGAACAAACTTATTAAACTATCACTGATTTAATACTATGACTCTAGATTCAGGAAGCTAAAACTGGAATTAAATGGCAATGTGAAGGGGATTGAGTTATGCTACTGTGATGTGATGCAAGGTGAAGCAGTGGATTGAAAATGAGTAGACTACTTTATGAAATCAAATGATGCAACTAGAATGCGGCTAATGCAGTGAAGTAGTTTCAAATGCAAGCTGAGATGTATCAGTCAATGAATTGAGTACAATGCAATGTCTAGATTGAATTATGCAGCGTATATTACTGAATCAAATGTATTATTAAAATGAAGACAGATGTGAACCAAAGTCCAATGCAAAATGGAATACTAGGATCTAAACTTGTAAGACTAGAAATTTAAATGCAAATGCAAAATGAATGAACAGTGAAAATGTATTGGTGAGAGCTAAATCGATACAGTGATTCTATGCAATGCGAATCCTAGACTAACAATCGAGCGATTTATTGAATTCTGAAAGGAATTAAAATGAATATAGAACCTAATATCAACTACTGTAGAATGGAAATTCAAATGATGCAATGAATCTGGATCTACAACTAGACTATGTGAAAGACAAAAAGCTGAACGGAATAGAAACTGAAATAAAGCTGTGTATTTTTAATCAACTATGAAGCAACAATGTGTAACTAAGCTACTGAATGGAAATGTTCACAGAGCCGAAAAAATCATCTACCAATTAAAAGAACTGGAATTATAGAACTAAATGAACATGCGAAATGATATTTCAGTGAAGGTTTCTAAAGGAGAAGAGCTACGTGGAACTCTGCTGGACCTTGCTAAATCTCAGAGCTGGCTTTTACACCATTGAAAGACATTCAATTGCTCTTCAATCTTGCAAGATACCAAGGAACTATTCTCTTGCGGATCAACTCTTCAGAAACTTTCAAAGATTCAAGATTAACAAAATTTAGAAACTAAAAAATTAAAGAATTCATTACTGCAAGGGAAGAAACTAACGAACCTATGCAAAGAAAATTAAATCGTGGCGCGGTGAGGTAAGATGAACCAGAAAAAGCGTAAGAATAAGAGTTGGATGTGATGGATGAAGCAATGAATGTGAAGTGAGAGAGATGAAGCAATGAAACTACAAAGAACTTACTTGAACTATGCTAAAAACGTAGAAGCTAAGAGCTACTCTAACATGAAGGAAGCTAAAGAACTCTGACTTCATTTTTAACCGAAAACTGAAAATTGTAAACTAGAAAACTGTGCGAACTGTGCTTAATCTCTTTTGCTAAACCTCTCTACTCATTACACAGAAGCTACATCTATTTATAATTTACATGATCTCAGCTTAGTGGGTGGGCCCTTATATGAACTGGCCCATATTTCTTCAAGTCACATTTTTCATGCTTCAGTTGCACACATGTAAACTTAGAGCGTGTGTATCTTACTCGTTTCTCCACCAAATTGATCGATTCTAGTTTCCAAATGAAGATATACAAGTCTATTTTCAAACGAGACATGTTTCGTGATTTTAGGGGCTTGGACGAGTTTAGTGAAACGCAATCACTGAGAGATGTTTTTCGCGCGTTCCAGCTGATTGCAGCTACTGTCGAACCCGCTTATTTGGCTTACCAAAAATCCAATTCTTGTCCAAATTGTTTCATTCAAAATCTAAATTAAAGTCCAGCGAGTCTACTTTCTTTTGGTACAGATTTTGTGATTTTAGGAGTTTTGTGGCGTTCTGGAGATCCAATTCTTCGAGGTTGACTTTTCTGGATTCCTGAACTGCAGTTGAATCGACTTGGGTTGATTGTGAAAAATCCATTTCTGCACCAAATTGTGTGATTCCAGTTTCTATGAAAAGCTCCATGTGTCTATTTTAATTTACATAAAAAATTATGATTTTAGGAGCATTGTAGCAAAAGATATGGGCGAAACAATAAGTGAACGTCAGGCTGTGAATGTGTTAAAATGTGGTGATTTTATGATGTCTTATAACGAATTTGACCTAGGCTTTGTAATTCTTTACAGAATATAATTTACAGTTAATTTGGCTTATTCTACTTATTTAAAGATTTTAAACATAATTATTAATTAAATAAAATGTGTTAAAATAAAGTCTCATTAGTATACTAACTCCTAAGGACCCAAAATAGTAAAGGGGACCTAAATCTATATGTTTGTGATGCAGATTAATTTCAAGGAAAGAAAAATACTATGGTACCTAGATAGTGGATATTCAAGACACATGACTGGAGACAAGACTAAATTCAAAAATCTCAAAAGGGAGAAAAATTAGCTTATGTGTGTTGATTCCTGCTTAATTTCTAGAATGTTGGATTATATAATAAGTAGGGGGAGCTTTAATAATTAATTTGCTACAATTTACTAACTAATACTACTAAATAATTTTTGGATTAGTATCAACACACAGGTATATTATTTTTTTTCTTGATCATCATTAAAAAGGGGGAGAATGTTATCACTCTTTGAAAATTGCACAATTCTGCAAAAGATCCTACAGCCATTGAAAAGATGTTAACATCTATGAAGGTAACATTCCTATTCATTAACTTTGTAGATTAAGATATGTCCTTGCATTATGTGAATCATGCATCATTTCATAATCAGAATCACATGCACACATGCATTGCATTTGCATCTTATAGAAAGAGATGAAAAATTTATAACATTGAATTGCGGTTTCAAATATCTTTGGGTCTAAAAAGAAAACTATTATTTGAAATAAGGTCAAATCCACCCTATAAACCTTTACCCGCATCACTACCAAAAGCTTCCGTATACATACTCTTTATTGAGGGGGAGAATATTATGTCTCACCAAATCACCCTTTATTGTTGATGATAAAAGGGGGAGAAAATTAAAGTTTTGAGTTTCTCATCTTATTTGCTGCATTTCCATATTAATTATTACATGATTTGAATTACTCTCATATTTGCTGATAATTATTTTCTTACTAACCTTTGGACATTAGTTCTTCTCATATATGCTATAATTTTAAGCTTGACAGATTCAAAACTTAATATATTTGTCATCATAAAAAAGGGAGAGATTGTTAGAACCCAAACGGTGTATTAGATAACATGCACACAAGATGTTTTGATGATAATAAATGAAAATAAGTTTTGAATAAATCAAAGGTTAATAGAAAAGTATTTGTAAAATAATTATCTTATAATTGGTAATAACACTAAATGAATGCCGCTTATATAACATTCTATAAATATATAAGAATAGTATATCGTATAACGGCTAGTTGGTTTAATATGGAAATCAAGTATTGAAATATTATTTGAAAGATAAAAATGGAATACTATATGAAGATTTAAATAAGAAGTTATAAAACTAAATATATCATCTAGTAAATAAAAGGAAATATTTCGTCTGTTATAAAAAAAATATATTTCGTATTTGTACTGTATTTTCTTTTAATAAATGTCATCAGATCAAGAGTTTCCAAAGAAGTATTATTGAGAGAAAAATCTTAGTAACTTGATACATGAAGATATTAGAAGATTATCATCAGAATATCTGAAGAATATTAAAGCTGAAGATTTTTCTACAACAGTCATATTTTTGAAAGTCTACAAAAGCAGAGGATGACAAAGGCAAAAGAACCAAGCACAAGACAATAGTAACAACAATTACAATCATATACAAACTGTTAGAAAGTTTAGAGAGAAAGTCTTGAGAAGATTCTGAGTTAAGCTGGTGCTACAATTGATATCTACACTCCAGGTGATATTGTTTTTGTGTTCATCTTCTGAGGCTGTTCAGAGGAGGTGTTTGTCATTCCTTGTGTGATTCAAGGAAGGTGTTTTCATTCCTTGTGTGATTCAAGGAAGGTGTTTTCATTCCTTGTGTGACTCAAGGAAGGTGTGGCAATCTCTTGTGGGTTATAAGAGATAGTGAGACTCAATCTTTAGTTTTTCTATTTTGCATGTTTCACTTGTATTAGTGACGGTAAAACTCTGATTAATTAAAGATAGTGAGAGTGTGTGATCATCTCAAGTTGAGGTGATTGGAACTGGATGTATGGTTAAGGATTTAACCCGAACCAGTATAAATCTCTGGTGTTATCTTTCTCTTTCCTTTATCTTTTATTTTTCCGTTGCGTATTCTATAAACTCTGCTTGACTAAATAAATTAAGAGGGATAAAATACAAGAAAGCGATTAAAGTTATTTTTTAATAATTTTTATTACAGCAATTCACCCCGCTCTTGATGCCACTTGATATTTGAAACCGCAAATATGCATCATTTCATAATCGGAATCACATGCACACATGCATTGCATTTGCATCTTATAGAAAGAGATGAAAAATTTATAACATTGAATATATTTTGAATTTTTATAAAAATAATATTATTTTAAACTAAAATTTTACAACTAAATTTATCTCATCTTTATTCACTCAAATAAATTTATTTATTTTTAATATTATCATTTACTAAAATAAATCTATTTATTGATTATTAAATTAATTATGTGAAAATTAAATTCTAACATTAAATAATATAATTTTTTTTTTATAGAAAAAAAATTAAAAATTTTATTAATATTTTTATATGAAAATAAAAAATAATTAATTTTATTATATATATATATATATTAAAATATTTAAATATTATTAATGTTACATAATGAATTTTATAAAAAATATTTAAATAAAAATATAATTTATGTATTATTGAATTTTAATGTATATTGAAAAGAAAAATAAATATTATATTATAAATATAATATAAATATAATTTTTTATTTATTAAATAAAATAAAAAATTATAAAATAATAAAATTAAAAATTAAAATTAAGTATTTTATTAAAATAAAACTTTTATTATTATAATGAAATAATATTTATATATAAAAAAAAATTATTATATAATATATATATATATATATATATATTGTATTTCTAATAAAATATTTAACTTTAATTTTAAATTTTATTTATAATAATAAAATTTTTAATTTTAATATTTTTTATATTTTAAGAAAATAAAATATAATAAAAAGTTGTATATATATTATATTTATAATATGCTAATTTTTTCAATATATATATATATATTAATATTTAATAATACATAATTTATGTTTTTATTTTCATTTTTTTTTAATTTCAAATTTATTATGTATTCTTAGTCATATTTATTTTAAAATATTTAAATATTTTAAAAAATATATATATATATATATTAAAATAATATAATTAATTAATTTTTTATTTTATATATAAATATTAATAACATTTTTAGTTTTAATTTTAATATTTTTTTTATAAAAAAAGTTACAATATTTAATATTAAAATTTGATTTCAATAATTAAATAAACAATAAAAAATTATAATAAATGATAAAATTAAGATATGTTATTTTTCTAAAATAATATTATTTTTAAAAACAAATTTATATAAGACATATTTTTTTTTTTATTTCATAACTATAAAAGTCCTATTCAAAGTATAATAATTGTAACCATCTAATTTTTATAAAAAAAAAATTGATGTATAAATATATGTAACTTTTTTTTAGAGTAATTTTTTTTAAGAAAAATGCAAATAGATTATAATTTTTATTTATATATATATATATATATATATATATTTCTTATCTTTTCTAAAATTTAATATATATCATTATTTAATAAATAGTTAATGTAAAATATTATGTTTAATAAATTAAAAATTTAAATTCAAACAAAATATGATAATTAATATATTAAACTTAATAAATATAGGATTTTATTAAATTAAATATTAACATTAAATACTAATTTAATATTATAATTTTTTTATTAAAGGTAGGAAATATATGACTTTTGATATATATATATATATATATATATATATATATATATATATAAAAAGAGAAAAAGATATATGAAAATGTTCTAATTTACGTCAAATTTTTTTTTATTCCATACATTTATACAAAATATAATTTTAATCAGTATTATAAATATATATTGTATTTATTGTAGATATAAATTTTTATTAAAAAAAATAATAATTGATATATATCAGGTCAATTTTAATATATATATATATATATAAACAAATTATTAAATAATTTTTTAAATATATTCTTTTTTTTACTCTTAAGATAGATTTTTATATTTTGTAATTTAAATTAATTAGAGGATGTAATTATAAACTACATAATCATCTTGTCTTCCTTCTTTTATGTTTAAAATAAAGTATTTTAGAATTTTTTTTAGTTAAATAATAGTTTTTTCTGAAATATTTTTAGATAAATAATAATTGTTTTGGAGTTTTTTTAGATAAATAATAAATATTTTGAAATAAAGATAATTGATAAAAGCTGTGTTTTGATAAATAAATAAATGCGACGTTTAAACTTTTTTAAAAAAAACTTTAAAAACTTGAAAAAAATATATATATAAATCAAAATTATTAGCTATAGAAAAGAAATATAAATTCAAATTTTACACCATTTTATTTCAATATAAGGAATGAATATGTTTCTAAAAATATTTATATTTATAAGTTTTTTAATACATTTTTTTATTATTAATTAAAATGTATTTAACATTACAAAATTATATGTAATATTATTATTTTTACTATTTTTAACGAAGTTAAGTAATAAAATATGAAAATATAGAAAATATATTTATTATTAATCATATTAAAATATATAAAATTTAAATGTCTATAATAATTCTTGAGATATGTGGTTCCAAAATCCGTAAGAAAGAAGTAATATTAAATAGTTTTAAAAACGATTATTATATCTCAGCAGTTGATTTATTGTGTGTATAAATGTGTATCAATTATTCCATTTAAATCTATGTGAGTCTAATCATTACATTCTTTTCTCTGAGTCTCTCATAAAAAGTCACTTAAAAAACAAACATTTATCTTAACAGAGAAATCTAGTAGAGAACCCAATTCTACTAAGTCTGTCTCTAACTCCTAGTATGTTTTCGATTCATCACTTGTCTCAAACTCTTAAGTATGTTTTCGATTCATCACTTTTCTCTTCTTTATATTTTCGATTCATCACTTTTCTCTTCTTTCACTGTCTTCATTTCCTTTCATTTATGTAAATTGAAGGGTAAAATTGAAGGATTATTTGTTCTGTTTCTATGTGCACCAACACTATAAAATTTTTTTTCATTTTTAAAATTTTAGGTTGAGAATGACATGTTTTACAAACATTTTTTTGTTAGCTTTGTGATTAATCTCAGTCTTGTTTATGTAGACTAAAGTTCAACAACATTGGGAGAATCTAGAACCAAGAAGGACTTTTTAATGGCAAAAAGCATTGACATTCCTTTCATGGAAAAGATACCCACATATATATCTTGGGTATATGTGAATAGGTGCGTTTGTGGTTCAATTTTCAACAATAATATTTTCTCTCATGTATAATGTCAAATTCACCAGAATGAAAACTTCATACTTGTTATATTTTTCTTTTCAAATATTGGTGACAAAACCATATGAAAACTGTGTTTATTTTGTTTTCTAATTTTTTAAGTCTTTCATGCTTAATAGAAACGAGAAAATGGCGGAAGATCAATTCATTATTGGAAATGAACAAATGTATTATGATAATAATAGAGGAGAAATGGTGATATGTAGTGATAGTGAGGAAGAGATGGGAAATGCTGAGGATGTTAAACATATCTTCACTGAGGATGAAGACCAACTTCTGTGGTAACTTAAATGGAGATGTTTTATTCTTACTTTTAGAAGTTTTTTTTTTTACATCACATTTTGACATTTGCAATTAAATTGTTACTTAATTTTTTTTAATACATAAATAGACTTGTTGATATTATTTTTTTAAATTTTTGACTCTTAATATAATAGGACCACGCTTCAAGAGTATGGATCAAATGAAAGGGTATTGAGTGCCATTAGAGAGTATGTCAAGACTACTGATTCACAAATCCAGGTAATTTGGAATAACTAATGAATATTATTGTATATTTATTGTTCTTAATCCTGATCAATATTATAAAGTTGCACCAAGAATATTTTGAATAGCCATTTTTATGTATCAAGTCTTTTTCATCAAAATTTCTAGGAAAGGTTTGAAAAACTGAAGGAAAATAATATGGGAAGTCTATGCAAACCTTCTGAAGATTGTCAATGTAAAGCATGTGAATCTCATCTTGGCATATGTTTGGAAAAAAACTTGGATGCTAATTTAGACTCTCTCGATAACCTTTTTTGCCGTCAATGCTTAGTACATTCTTAAACTTTATCCTTTAACATTCTTTTATTTAACATGGTATCTAATGTGATATATATTAACTTATTTTTGTCTGTCTATGTTCATGTAATTTTCTTGAGTAGGTCTTTAATTGTTCTACTCATGGCCCTTCTCAACCTTTAATATATTCTGTAAGGAATATTTCTTTTTGTTATTTTCAATATAATCTATTACCAACAAATTTCATGATTTATTTCAAGATGAAACTGAGCTGGATTGGTCAAAAGAAGAGGGTGAGAGACAACCTTGTGAGTTGGATTGGTCAAAAGAAGAGGGTGAGAGACAACCTTGCGATAATTAGTGTGGTCTTTTGGTAAACTTTTTCTTTGTCTGAGATTTCAAGTAATTTTTTATTTTCATATTACTAAAAATAATATATAATTTACACATGATTGCCCACAATCATTCAATTTTATTCTCCAAGGTTGCAAAGCATTGGTGCTTCAAAATATTCATTTTAATTCTAAAAATCGTATTTTAATAAAGATTTGTTTTTAAAACAATTTTGTAAGTGTTATCAAAGGCATTGTCATGAAAATTCCTCTTTCCAATAGTTGATTTAAATTTAACAATTTTGTCTTCAAGTTGGACACATGTAGAACCTCTTAAATGAGTGTATTTTTTTTTTTCAATCTTTACTTTTGTAAACAATTCTATTTTTTTTCAGTCATCCAAAATGATGAAGTGTTTCCTCTTTGGTTAGTCATACGAGTGTAATAGTCAGAATCCAATTATCATGAAGTGTCATTGAAGGATTCACTTCTTCTGGTTGGTATGAGCGTCACAGTTTCAAAATTTCTAATAGATTTGAAGTTGTTGTCTTATTTCTATATTCTAATTTTTTTCCTTTAGAGGTTTCACTAGCTTTGCAAAATCCTTGATTTTGGTGTTTCGGGTTAATGTTTGACTCATTCTCCTTCTACAATCCTTTACCTTTTCTTTTGTATTTGGATAATGCCTAGAATTTCTGTTCATGAGTGAATCTTCTCTCATTGATTCCCATCTTTTAAGAGAGTTTTGTAATTCTTCAATTTCTATAGTGTCTAAGTCTTTAGCTTTTTATATTCTCATTAAGATGATTATTTTTATTAATATACTTACAAGAACTACACATCATCCACTTTCTTATATGTTTGATGGAAATGATAGACAAGGTCCTAAATTGATCTCAATTTTATTTTGTGGCAGTTGAAGGATGACCATGGTGACCGAGTGGAAGGACAAACAGATTTCCCTTTGTCCAATTCCAAGGAACTGCATGCTAAGGAGATAACAATTAGTAACTTGGATTGGAAACCTCTGGAGAGGGATTTGTATTTGTAGGGAGTAAATCTATTTGGAAAAAATAGGTATGCATTCTCACACTAAAAAATACTTGATTATCATTAAATTATTATTTTTCCTCTTTCCAAAAGTTTTTTTAGCAAACATGGTGGCATCGTACTTAGTTTCAACTTACATAATGTTCTATTATAAATCAAATTTTATTTTAAAATCAAATATTATTTAGTGGAGTTTTTTATATATATAAATATATATATTAGATAAGAAAAATATATTAAAATATATAATTATTAGATAAATTTATCTAGTATGATAGACATTTTTTAGAAAATATTAAAAAATTTATATTATTTATTTTGATTATTTGAATATAATTTATATATTTATTAAAAAAATTATTTAATATTAATTAATTTTAAATTAAAATTTAATATAATTAATATTTTGATCCTATAAGTCATCTTGATAATGATCTATTTTGATAAGTTCATTTGACATACTTATATAAAAAATGAAATTACACTAAAATAGAACTGAAAATTAATTCTTACATTTTCTATACATATTCTACGAGTACATTTTTTGAATATATTTAATTATCTTTCAATGTTTTCTATTATTGTGTTTGTACTTGTTCATTTGTAAATATGCTTCTACAAGTTTTTTTTTCTTGTAATAAACACTCAATGTTTTCAATTGATATTTGGATGCATTCTTAGGATATTATCTCTCAATTATTACACAAATAGAGCAACTTTTAAAATGTTTGTATTTGAAACCTAACCTTTTCAATTGTTATGTTTTTGTAAGTGTTGGTTTATGTGGTGCTACTTACATTTTGAAGTTGTCTTATTGCCCGTAACTTACTTCCTGGCTTGAAGACTTGCTCAGAAGTAGCCAAGTACATGTCTGAGGAGGAGTCACTGCTCCATGGATCCATACCCCTTTCAATTACAAACAATGATCATATTAACGGCGAGAACATGGTGAGAATTTCTAGCATCAATTTCTTCAGGAAAAGAATAATTTTAAACATAGAACTTTTAGGGATTGAATGTAATTTTGCAATGATATGTCATTTAGACACGACATCAATCTATTTGAATCCAAGTTACTTTTCCATGACCAAGAAACGCCATCAAGATCACAGTTGTTGCGGAAAAAGGGCAAAGCTAAGAAGCTCTATTATTCTAAAAAATCTATGGCCGTCCCAGCAAAATGGAGAAGAATTTCTTATGGGCAAAAAGAATGCTATAAGCACTACACTCCTTGTAGGTGTCACGGAATATGCACAAACTAATGTCCTTGTCATCGTAATGATACTCGTTGTAAAAAGTATTGTGGGTATGTGAATTTTCACTTAATAATTTGTCTCTAAGCCTTTTCTGTTAGTTGTAGAATATTTCATATTTCTCATATTCATATGTTGGTCTATTTAAAGGCAAGCAAATTCATTCTAAATATAAACTATGATACCATAACCTTTTCTTTTCATTTCTAGTTTAGGTGTTTAAGGTTTTGCAATAAGCGGTTCAAAGGATGTTATTGTGTTAAGGGTGAATGCGATTACGACCCTGATGTTTGTCGAACTTGTTGGATTAGGTAATATCATTGTTTATTTATCTTTGAATGCTATTACATGATCTCATGTTTGTTTATCTTTTCTATATTTTAGAAGTAAAAAGATATAATTGTCTAATATTTTGTTATTGTCGTTGATCTAGATAAATGTTTGAGTTTCAGAGGATGTTAATTTGTTTAAATAATATCAGCTAAAAGCATCATAGTTGTATTTTTCACAATTTTAAATATGACATTTCTTTTATGTAGTTGTGGCGATGGTTCATTAGGGGAGGAGCTACCTCGAAGTGGAGATGGTGAATCTTCTTTTAGGGAAAAAAGAGAGGGTGAGTAACTAGTTATTTGTTTCTCTTCTCAATTTTATTTTTTTAATTTTTCTCAAAGAATTTTTTCCATTATTCAACAATCAATTTATCATTAAAAAAATGTATGAAGTTTATTTTTAGATCATCTTCTTCAATCTCACTACATTGCAATATGTTTGTGCACCATCCTTCAATTATTTGTATTTTATTCATTAATAAAATCATAATATAAGTATCTTACATTGTTTTTCTTATATATGTCAGGTTCTTTTGGGAGAGTCAAATGTTGTTGGATGGGGAGTCTTTGCAAAGGTGAAGATGCGTGTACTTGGTTGTTCTTAGATAATGTGATAATATTATTCTTACTAATAGACAATGTATTTCAAAACCCAATTAACAAAAATGCTTGCCTTGAAGAGTACATGGGCGAACTAATCACTCACAAAGAAGCAAAAAAACGTGGCAAACTATATATAATGTGATAAACCCAATGATCAGGTAAGTGTCTCATATCAACTACATTTTCTCTTAACTTATTCTATCACTTTTTTCATGTACTTGACCGTTATGATAATTAACATAAGTTTATTCGAATTATATATAAGAAGTAAAACCTTATAGTTTTTAGTTATATATATATATATATAAATATATATATATATGCTTATATATATATAAATATATATATATATATATGCTATATTTTCTTATTTACTCTGTTAACGTTTATTAGTTTGTTTGATTTATTGATTGTAAATTAGGTTTCCTAAAATAGATACATGTAATGTATAAAAATATTCTTTTGATAGATATATATATATATATAAATATATATATATATATATATATTCAACTAGTTTTCAAACCTAAAAGTATGATCGTGGTAAATATTACCACATTCAACATTATGTTCCATACTATATACATTTAATGTATATATATAGATTCAACTATTTTTCAAACCTAAAAGTGTGGTAAATGTTACCACATTCAACATTATGTTCCATACTATATACATTTAATGTATATATATATAGATTCAACTAGTTTTCAAACCTAAAAGTATGATTGTGGTAAATGTTATCACATTCAACATTATGTTCCATATTATATACATTTAATGTATGATATGTTAGGAAGTAAGTTATTTTTACTTCCATAATCTTAAAAAATATGTTAAGTTGAATAAAGATAGAAAAATATTTTTAAATTTAAAAATCAATATTGAAGTTGTCTTATAACATTAAAGTTAAAGTGACTTCAACTTTACATATAAGTTAAAATATCTTCAATATTCATATAAAAAATATTGAATGTGGAAACATATATCATCTTGATTGTTTGAATACCAATCAATTTGATAATTTCCTTGATATTTTTGTATTGGGGTGCTTGGATCCTACTAGAATATGTTAAAGGCTAAAGATACTATTAGACCATTTCATGACATATTTAGCTTCCAAAGAAGAGCCATTAATAAATGTTCCATGTCCTCTTCTTTAGCCAAAGAGTGTGCATCATATCGAGACTATGTAGTAGTCATAGTCTTTAATCATGTCATCAGTGGGAAGCCTATTGTGGATAACTCTCCAAACAAATTGATCGAGCAGGAAACTTTATTAGATCAAATGATATGAAATAAAATATCAATGCTAGGACAAATCGTAGTATACTCATATGTCACTTTTAATGACATGTTACCATCATTTGAAGGAATTCAAAAAAGTTGGTCAGGGCACAAATTAACCTGTTAGTTTGAGCTTGATCTTTAACTATGCTTTAACATATAAAGGCAAGTTAAAATCTATGCACTAAATGTCGTTTAAGAAATTTATATATGACCTATCATCTACTATTGAAGTTATATTGATATTAATTCGGGTAATCGTCTTAATTATAGGTATATGTTTCATCTTATAAGTTGATTTTTTAAGATTGCATTAAACTCATTCACTTTCTACCTAACATCAGAGTTTATCCTAATGAAATTTGTTAGGTATATTGTTTTACTTATTATCGGATCGTTATCAAATCATATGTAAGTTCCACATTCTCAAAAGGTTCCCAGAATGAAGGGTGTATTAAAGATCTCACAATAACTAGAGATGAGACCAAATTATAATATAGATGTAAACCTCGCCTAAAAAGTCAGTTTTGTAAGGTTGAGTGAGACCTATATTAGTTTCTCCAGAGAACATCTTCTACAATGCAAAAGAGTAAACGATGGAAAAGATCATCTTACCTGATTCCACGTTTGCAAGTCATCTAACATTTCATTTAGTCATTTATAAAGAAATAATCTTGTAGATTGTAGGATAATCTCTATCCATTTACAGAAAATATCATCGTGTTTCTTAATATTTGATTACGTCTCAATTTATAAAATGCTTTTGTTTGCTTTCATCAATTTACCTTTCCCTTTCATTTTTCTTAAGTAATATATTTTGATGTAAAAACCATTATTTTAAGATCTTGGCATATCTCTCATCAACCTACTATATGGCATTTTCATAGTGGGTTATTGATGCTCATCGCTTTGGAGACAAACTAAAATTTGCAAACCACTCGTCAAAACCCAATTATTACACAAAGGTCAGTCAAATTTAGGAAAAGATATGACTGTATTGTCGCAACCGAGGTCACGACGGGACCGGCGAACGTAAAAAATATGTTCTCCCCGTTTAGGGGAACAAAAGGAGTCGCCACCATAGTTTATTAAGGAAAACTATGGAAAAGCCAAAATGATTTCCGAAACAAAAAAAATGGGTTCGGGAGTCGATTACGTGTAGGGAAGGTATCAGCACCCTACAACGTCCGTCTTAAGACGGTTACCTTTCAATTAAATATGCAAGATAAATATGACCTTATAATGTTTGTTTCTCTTATAACCAAATAAAATATTATAGAGTAAAATAATTTTTAAAATTATTATTGTTAAAAAAGGACAAATATTAAATTAGAATTTATTTGGGCCCGACAAGATATTAACCTTGCTCCTATGTATTTCCATTTAGAATGAAAAATCAAGGTTACGTAGTTCTTCCTAAAATATTGTTTTTTTCTATTTATTTTATGATTAATAATTTTAAGGAGAAATGAGTTTTGAAAAGAAATAAATTATATATATATTTTTTTATCAATCTTATAATAAATCAAGATAGTGTAAACTATACATTGATATTATAGATTGTTATATAAATTTGCTTAAAATAATTGAAACATATTTATTTTATCTGAATAAATTTTAATTAAAAAATTTCATATAAGATGACATGTATAGCCATACATATATTTAAATGATTATTTTATATATAGGTGATATAAAAATACTTAAATATAATAAACATTGGATGTAAGACAATGCATATGATTGTACAAACATCTAAACAACTTTTTAATATGAAAAGGAAAAATAAATTTCACAATCATATTAAAAGTTAGTACCAAAAATTTTTTAATAAAAAAGGGTTTATTATAAAATCATTAGTAAATCTTTATAAAATTAAAATTATAATTTGAGTAAACTTTGATAAAAATAACAAAATATATAATGACGCGTGTGGTCATATATATATAAGGAAATGTAGCATAAATCATATAATTCAATGATTATAAATTTATATAAAAATTAATAAAAGATGAGATATGGGATATAAGATGATGCACACAATCATACTTGATCCTTATCCCTCTTAAGATAAATTGATATAATATCATATCATAATTTAGTATTTAGAAAAAAATCTATTTAATTTAAATTAACATATTACTATTATTATTCGAGATTAGTATATTAAAATTATCATTTTTATATAATTGAATACTAAATATACAATGACGGACATGGAGAATATTAGAATTATCTAATGAATTGCAAGTTAGGCAAAATGTTAAATTAAATTTAGATTTGTTAATTATATAAATGGTCAAGATTTTTTTTATTATTATATGATAAATAGACTAATTTGAATAAAAATAATAATAATAATAATAATAATAATAATTAAAAAATAAAGATAAATAATAAAATGATGAAATAAAAAAAAGAAAGAAAATAAATAAATAAATAAATAAATAAACTAAAAAATCTTCCCATCATGCCACATCATCGCCCACCACACTCGCACCTCATACTCCAATCCTTCTGATAATTAGAAACCACAGTGGGACCCTCTTGATGCTCAACATCCTAACCTCACCGAAACTAACAATTACCAAAGAATAACAACAATAAAAGCAACAAAGGAAACGAAAAAGAAAAACTTTAGAGAACCATTGAAGGCGTTGTTTATATTACGACTAATCCTACTAAAAAATTCTAACAATAAAGGCCTGAACCACCACCGGCAAGGAAGAGGAGGTCAGAGGGGCTGCCACCTTCGGAAGGTAGAGCGCCACGCCCGCCGTGCGGCGAAGGGTTGCTCTCTATCACACAATCCTTGTGACGTCCACAACGGGCATGTGAGAGCGAGTGGCGAACTCGTTGAATAGCCGTGATGTCTACAATGGTCATTCCAAGCAGGGGATACCATTTCGATAGTGGATGTGAATACCATTTCGGAAAACCTCTCATACCAGCATTAAAATAAAGTAAAATAAAGCAAATATATAAAATGCTATGACTACATTGACAGATATAATAGCAACACATCCACTCACTACTGTCATAAAGTAAGGGATAAATTGGATGCTCCAGGAAACATGTTGTGATTAAAAGCATATAATATCGCAATGGGGATTGCCCACATGAATGCACACTCCTTGTTCAAATCACGTTCTCTCATGTGTGAGAGACTATTCACTACCATCCCAACATGGAGTTAATGGAGGAAAGAATGTGCAATCGTGTGGCGAAACTTGCAAATCGAAATATACACTCCAAAACCCATAAAAAATCATAAACGCACCAAGTGTAAAATAGTAATAATAAAAGTATGAAAAAAATTAAGAAATAATACCTTTGATCTTCTATCCTCCCTATCCCCTGTTTCTTCTCCTCTTTTCCGGTGCTCCCTTTTTCTTTCTTTTTTTCGTTTCCTTCTCCTCTCTTCTCTTCTTTTCACTTTTTTTTCTCTCTCTCTTTTTACAGCCACCACACCCCTTTTATTACTGCCCCCCCCCCTCCCCCCTTGCTTTTAGGGTTACCCTTAGGTTAAAAAATTTAGGTTAATTTTTTTGAGCCATGGGTTCCTTCAATTTGGGTCTCTTTTTTTTTAATCTATACTTTATTTTTTATTTGGGTCTCCCTTTTTTTCTTTTCTTTTTATTTATTTATTATGATTTTGTAAATTTTTTCTTTTTTAAAAAATGTGTTAGAAATGTTTTTTTTTTATATATCTATAAAATATTATCCTATATTTTTTTTAGCATTTTTTAAACATAATTAAATAATAATATATATTTTTCTACCTTTTTATTTTTTTAATATTTATTTATTTATTATTTTTATATAAAAAAAATATAATCCCCGGACGAAATTGGGTATTGACAGTTGCCCCTCTTTACTTAGCTTTTACAAGATGATATGTAATATAATATTCACATATCATCATTGTAAAAGATAAGTAAAGATAGAGATACTAATTTCGTCTGGGTTTCCAAGACAAAAATAGAAATAAGAGAAAAGAAAACCAAAGACCATTCATATAAATGAAGAGGGTCACAATCTAAAGATAAAACAAATAGACCATTCATATTAATGAAGCCGGTCCTGGTCCGACAATATAAAGAGCAAAGATTCGATGACCATTCATATGAATGAAGCGGGTCTCGATCTAACAAAAATAACTGATTCGATGACCATTCATATGAATGAAGTGGGTCTCAATCTAACAAAACAAAAACAACTGATTCGATGACCATTCATATGAATGAAGTGGGTCTCAATCTAACAAAACAAAAACAACTGATTCGATGACCATTCATATGAATGAAGCGGGTCTCAATCTAACAAAAAAAACAACTGATTCGATGACCATTCATATGAATGAAGCGAGTCTCAATCTAACAAAAAAACAACTGATTTGATGACCATTCATATGAATGAAGCGGGTCTCAATCTAACAAAACAAAAACAACTGATTCGATGACCATTCATATGAATGAAGCGGGTCTCAATCTAACAAAACAAAAACAACTGATTCGATGACCATTCATATGAATGAAGCGGGTCTCGACTTAACAGAAAAACAGATTCGATAACTATTCATATGAATGAAGTGGGTCTCGATTTAACAAAACAACTGACTCGATGACCATTCATATGAATGAAGCGGGTCTCAATCTAATAGAAAAATAACAGGTATAGTGAACTTGAAAGCATAAATGTTAAGCAACAATTAGATCCCAAAGTAGATGCTATGCAGGTACAAGATTTTGATATGAATGAACATGCAAGTACTAAGGCGATACTAGACTCTAATGATAAACATGAACTGATTTAAGATATTACTATGCATGAATGCATGTGATAAAAATGTCTCAATTTTTGTTTTTGATTTCATCATCATTCTCCTTTTTTTTTATTTCTCTTTGCATAAAAGCAAACTTCAGAATCAATTGTTTCCCCAACAAATATCAAATTCATATAATCCTTTCTTTCTTGTCATCAATGAAACATCTCTGGTATTTTCACCATTATTTTTTTTTAGAGGTTGGAAAAAAATGAATGTGGTAACTTTTGTAGTTTAATGTATAGAACACGGTATAACCTTTTGAAGCATTACTAATTCATGTGCATGTTGGAATCAAGCATCGTATCATGTGGATGGATAAACATGAACAAAACGATGCGACTTATTACTCTACTTCCTTGGCAAAGGTTGAAAACCAATGTATGAGGTGAAATAGGAAGGGAGTAAATAGGTGTGATATGCTGACGAAACAGAGTTAGGCTGTACAAAGTAACCTCCTTTTTTTTTTTTTTTGAAGAATTGGCCTAACTACACTTGTGCAGACGAGGTCCGGGGAACAAGACAAAACTATAAATTGCCCCAATTTGAGTCTCGTTTAGTTTATTTATCAATTGGACATTTTTTATTTTTTGCATTCTGTACCAATATGTTAAAATCTAACTATTTTGCTGCAGGATTAGTGTTTATGAAAACAAAAATAATCGATCATCGATCAATATGGACTTTTAATAGGCTTGTAATGTGGCTAAGGGCTAAGGGATATGAAGAAAAGGATAAAAAGGCCCAAATAAGTACTTTAAGGGTTATTTGAAACAAGGATCACAAGTTAAATGCTCCATTAGATATTCTGTCATGAATATTTTTCAAGCCTGACTTTTCAATAACACCTCCAATCATTATTCTTGTAATTTTATTCTGGCATTTTCTTCTTTTTCTTCTTTCTTCTTTTCCCCCTTTTTTCACTTTTCTACTCAATTTATTTGCTCATTCCTTTTTTC
>BDMB01000133.1:372954-389722 GCA_016859785.1 Macrotyloma uniflorum
AAAATGTCCTGGTATGAGACTTTAATGTATTAACTTGCACAACTGGGACCACAAAAGACTCACAAACACTATGAGACCAATTCTTCTTATTTTGGAATACAAAGGTTGAAGAATTTTCAAGTACATGAATTAGATCAATTCTTCAAAAGAAAACTTTATTCTTTATTGATCCATTAAACCACGGAAAATCATCACATCATTTCTTACTATCCTCTCTCTCTCTCTCTCTCTCTCTCTCTTTTTTTGTTTTTTATCATGAATTTGACCATTTGTTAAGGAAAACAACAAATCCGACAGATTTTCTTTTTATTCGCGGCACCCTTTAGGACTCATGCTAAGCGACATCTTGCAGAATTATGAGATGAATCAATTCTCTTCATTATACTGTAAGCTGACCCATGGTGTTTCTTAGTGGACAAGCATTTAAATCCAAGAGATAAACAAAAATGACATTGAACAAACTCATAAAATAGAGTTGATGAATTTGTGTATGTACAATGATATAGCAAGAAATTTGGCTCAGAAAGAATGTGACAAGAGAAAAAGTTTCAGTAAATCCTAGAATTAAACAACATTAACATCTTGCCACATTACTCCCAATCATAGTAACATTCATCTCAAGCATAATACTTTTTGACTGCATCAGAATTGACTGGGGGATTTAAGTCTTCTCCATCCATTTTTGTCAAAATCAAAGCTCCCCCTGCGAAAGACTTCTTCACCACATAAGGCCCTTCATAATTTGGAGTCCACTTCCCTCTATGATCCTTTTGAACTGGAAAATTCTTCTTCAACACCAGATCCCCCTCATGAAATTCTCGAGGACAAACTTTCTAATCAAATATCTTCTTCATCCTCTTCTGGTATAGCTGACCATGACATGCCGCTGTTAGCCTTTTCTCCTCAATAAGATTGAGTTGATCATAGCAATTTTGTATCCATTCTGCTTCTTCTAATTGGGTTTCCATCAACACTCTCAAGGAAGGAATTTCCACTTCAAAGGGAAGCACGGCTTCCATTCCATATACCAACAAAAATGGAGTTGCCCCAGTTGATGTTCGAACTGACGTACGGTACCCATGTAAAGCAAAAGGGAGCATTTCATGCCAGTCTTTGTATGTTACCACCATTTTTTGTATGATCTTTTTTATATTCTTGTTTGCAACCTCTACTGCCCCATTCATCTTCGGACGATAAGGGGATGAATTGTGGTGTTGGATCTTGAAGTCATCACATAACTCTTTCATCATCTTATTATTCAAGTTGGTGGCATTATCTGTAATAATTTTACTTGGCAACCCATATCTACATATCAACTCTCTTTTCATGAAGTTTATAACCACCTTTCTAGTCACATTGGCATAGGAAGCCGCCTCAACCCACTTGGTGAAATAATCAATTGCAACCAAAATGAAACGATGTCCATTTGAGGCTTTCGGCTCGATGGCCCCAATAACATCTATTCCCCACATTGAAAAAGGCCACGATGCTGTTAGGACATTCAAAGATGTTGGAGGTGTATTGATATTATTAGCATATGTTTGGCATTTATGACACTTCCGTACATGGGTACAACAATCACTCTCCATAGTTAACCAAAAATAACTAGCCCTCAAAATCTTTCTAGCCATAGCATGCCCATTCATATGAGTCCCGAAAGATCCTTCATGAACCTCCTTAAGTATCTGATCTGCTTCTTTTGCATCAACACATCTGAGGAGTATCATATCGTGATTTCTTTTATATAGGATGTCTCCAGTTAGCAAGAAACTCGAGGCTAATCTCCTCAATGCTCTTTTATCATTCTCAGAAGCTGCCTCAGGATACTTTCTATCTTTGAGATAACACTTGATATCAAAATACCGAGGCTTTCCATCTAACTCTTCCTCAATGAAACAACAGTATGCGAGTTGTTCATGACTTCTCATCTTTATTAATGGTAATTCTCTTTCCTGATTCAACTCAAACATTGACGATAGGGTTGCTAAGGCATCTGCTAGTTGATTATCTTCTCGTAAGATATGATGGAAGTCAATGGATTCAAAGTATTTTGTTAGCCCCTTGATATATGCCTGATAAGGGATTAATTTATGATCTCTAGTTTCCCATTCTCCTTTCAATTGATGGATTACCAATGCTGAATCCCCATATACCTCTAAAATCTGTGCCTTGAATTCAATAGCTGCTTGAATGCCCATGGCACATGCCACATATTCCGCAATGTTATTGGTACAACTGAAACACAACCTTGCTGTCATTGGGGTGTATTGATTTTCTGGAGATATAAGCACTGGCCCTATTCCATGTCCTAAAGCATTAGAGGCTCCATCAAACCACAACTTCCACCTATTATCGTCTTGATCCTTTTTATTCCATCTTCCAAAAGCACCAAAATGTTTTCATTAGGGAATTCTGGCGAATAAATAACAAAAGAAAAGACAATATTCAAAAAAATATTAAAAAGGGCAAACAATCAAATATTCATAACAAATAACTAGTAAAAGAAAACACAACAATATAGAAAACAATAAAAGGGGAAAACAAATAAATAAGAACATATATCTTGCATATTAAATTAATTAGGCTTGACTCTCTAGACAAATATGTCCACAGTGGAGTCGCCATCTGTCGCAACCGGGGACATGACGGGACCAGCGAACATAAAAAATATGTTCTATCCGTTTAGGGGAACAAAAGGAGTCGCCACCATAGTTTATTATGGAAAACTATGGAAAAGCCAAAATGATATTCGAAACAAAAAAAATGGGTTCGGGAGTCGATTACGTGTAGGGAAGGTATCAGCACCCTACAACGTCCGTCTTAAAACGATTACCTTTCAATTAAATATGCAAGATAAATATGACCTTATAATGTTTGTTTCTCTTATAACCAAATAAAATATTATAGAGTAAAATAATTTTTAAAATTATTATTGTTAAAAAAGGACAAATATTAAATTAGAATTTATTTGGGCCCGACAAGATATTAACCTTGCTCCTACGCATTTCCATTTAGAATGAAAAATCAGGGTTACGTAGTTCTTCCTAAAACATTGTTTTTTTCTATTTATTTTATGATTAATAATTTTAAAGAGAAATGAATTTTGAAAAGAAATAAATTATATATTTTATTTTTTTTATCAATCTTATAATAAATCAAGATAGTGTAAACTATACATTGATATTATTAGTAAATCTTTATAAAATTAAAATTATAATTTGAGTAAACTTTGATAAAAATAACAAAATATATAATGACGCGTGTGGTCATATATATATATATATATATATATATAAGGAAATGTAGCAAAAATCATATAATTCAATGATTATAGATTTATATAAAAATTAATAAAAGATGAGATATGGGATATAAGATGATGCACACGATCATACTTGATATAGGATATAAGAATTATCTAATGAATTGCAAGTTAGGCAAAATGTTAAATTAAATTTAGATTTGTTAATTATATAAATGGTCAAGATTTTTTTTATTATTATATGATAAATAGACTAATTTGAATAAAAATAATAATAATAATAATAATTAAAAAATAAAGATAAATAATAAAATGATGAAATGAAAGAAAGAAAGAAAATAAATAAATAAACTAAAAAATCTTCCCCACCATGCCACATCATCGCCCACCACACTCGCACCTCATACTCCAATCCTTCTGATAATTAGAAACCACAGTGGGACCCTCTTGATGCTCAACATCCTAACCTCACCGAAACTAACAATTACCAAAGAATAACAACAATAAAAGCAACAAAGGAAACGAAAAAGAAAAACTTTAGAGAACCATTGAAGGCGTTGTTTATATTACGACTAATCCTACTAAAGAATTCTAACAATAAAGGCTTGAACCACCACCGGCAAGGAAGAGGAGGTCAGAGGGGCTGCCACCTTCGGAAGGTAGAGCGCCACGCCCACCGTGCGGCGAAGGGTTGCTCTCTATCACACAATCCTTGTGACGTCCACAAAGGGCATGTGAGAGCGAGTGGCGAACTCGTTGAATAGCCGTGATGTCTACAATGGTCATTCCAAGCAGGGGATACCATTTCGATACTGGATGTGGGTACCATTTTGGAAAACCTCTCATACCAGCATTAAAATAAAGTAAAATAAAGCAAATATAATCCGCAAATCGTGTTTATCTGCAGGTTCTCTCATTGCCAAATATATAAAATGCTATGACTACATTGACAGATATAACAACAACTTCTAATACTTGTTTTTGTCAGTCGTTACCATTTTCGTTTGAGTAAGAATTACTTTCGCTTTGATGAAAAAAAACTATTCTAGAACGGTATCTATGGATAAAGTAACAAATACTTCCAAAAAAGTAAGTATATAGAAAATGAATGTATGAATCAATCCTTCTAAATGATTCACGTTATAAATAACTTCCAATATTTTTTTTCGTCAGATGAAACTTATTCTATTCTAGAACTATCAGAGTCACGAATACTTCCAAAATTGTATGTATATAGATGAAACTTCTTGTTATCATTTTCGCTTGAGTGAGAAATACTTTTGCTTGAGACTTAACACCACCATTTACATTATTCTTCTGTCCCCTTTGTCGTAAACAAAATTGATTGTAACTCAAGAGTCTTTCTTTTACATATGTCTGATTCTAACTCCACTCGAACAATATAGCTTCTAACGTAAATGCTTCCTCTTATTTCTTCCTTCCTATGTTGACAAATTAAAAATTCAACCATTATCAAAATCACAAAATTTACTCGAGTAAATATACCATTAATGGTAGACGTTCATCCCTTACCTTAGACTGATCAACCAGACACAATTTTCTTTGTTTGCCTTGAGATTTCTTAGAACTCTCACCTACATCGAAACGAGCCCATAATGGTGCAAATTCTTCTCGAAAGAAATAATCATAAAAAATTCCGTCACTAGTTTTAATATTTTCCTTGGCAAATATTCCAACTCGATGATCGCCTCGAACAAACATGATTTATGTAATTGATACAGTCAAAAGATTATGACAAAGTGGAGTATAACATGGGGAATTTAGATGTAAGTTTCATATCTTTTCCTAAATTTGACTGACCTTTGCATAACAATTGGGTTTTGACGAGTGGTTTGCAAATTTTAATTTGTCTCCAAAATTGTAAGTATATTGATGAGCTATATTTTAAGTCCACATTTATAGTCTTATTGCATTTTTTTATTACATTTTATTTTCTTATTTCTTTAATTTAGTACATTTTCATATTTTCCATGATAAATAGGAAAAATTACAAAAATATTACATTTTCTGTATTTTTGCTGTATTTTCGTATTTATCTTATCCTGACCTTTACTTACTGTTTCGGTTATATCTTTTTCTAAAGAACTCCGATTGAGCTGATTTTTGTTGCGTTGGAAACTAGACATCTTATGCTTCAATTTGAACACTTGAACCATCGCATTTGGGGATCGCAGCTATATTTAATAAATTTTGGAAGTTTATAACGAAGCATGTGTTTTGCCTTGCGGGTTTGTGTTTTGTATTTGTAATTGGATGGGCCTAATTCGGCCAGATCGGGGCCCATTCCTTCATTACAATTAGGACTACTATATAAGGATTCCATTAGTCATTTTTGAAAGGAGCGTTTTCATTTTAAGAAGTTTTCATTTTGTAGAATTAGGAGCAAGAATTAGGAGTAGCTACGTAGCTTTTCTTCCGCTTGAAGCTTCTTCATTGTGGTATTTCATTTACAATTCTATAATTTAATGCTTTCTTTCTTCTTCCATTTAAGTTCTTGCAATTTACATTTCAACACTTTACAATTCTTGCAATTTAAGAATTTCTTGTGGTTTCTTTGAATCAAAATTATTGATAAAGAATTTCTTGGTGTTATCTTGAAATTAGAGTGCACTTGGATGTCTTTCAAGGATGTGTTGTGTTGAGTGATCAACATTGCATCAAGAATTTTAATATCAATATAATCCAGCATCTTCACTATAATTTTGTGTTCATGGATTCTCACTTTGCATTTTACTGTTTTTAATTCGATTTACATCCGCTATTTGGAATTTTACGTTTGCTGTTTGCTATTTTTAATACTCTTACCTTTGTTGTTTTACGTTTAATTCATGTACACGTTCCACATGTTGATTCTCCATTTTCTTGATTTTAATTCTCTATTTTCTTAGGATTTAATTACATTCCAACAGTAGTCACATTTCATTGTTTTCAATTTTCAAAAATTTAGTTTGTTTTGTTTCAATATTTGCAATCCCCCAATTTTATGTTTTCTTCAAGAAAAATTAACAATGAATACATAATGTTGTGTGTGTCTTTGGAATGATACCTAGGTTGACCTCTATATTACATCAAGGAAAAATTTAGTATTTGATAATCACATGCGACTGTGGTTCTATCATTCAGCATACATTCATTTAGATTCATAATCATTACTGCATTTACATTTGCATAAAAAAAATTTATAAAATCAGATCCTGTTTTGTGCTAACTCTACTTGCAGCTTCTCATTCACAATCTGTGGAAGATCCAGTGTTATATGACCAGGTCATCTAGGGAAGACCTACTCCCATTTGACCCTGAAATATCCAAAACTATAAGAAAAGGCACTGGACAAAGGCTGCCTAAGGGAGTGGAGTCATAACCAGACCTCAATAATCAAACAAGAAGAGAGATTTTGAGCCCAAAACCACATAACAGTCATACTATGGGCTCTCATCAAGCTGAAAAGACTTTGAAGGAGCTGGCAGCACCTGCTGAACACTATCAGCCCCTCTATATACAGGTCCTTCCACCTCAAGAAGGCATGGCAGGTTATGAATTGAAATCTGGACTGATCCATCTGTTTCCTAAATTCCATGGCCTGGCTGGAGAGGATCCACACAAACATTTAATGGAGTTCCATGTAGTCTGCTCCACCATGAGGCCTGTTGATGTTCCAGAAGATCATGTGAAGATGAAAGCCTTTCCATTCTCACTTTGTGATGCAGCCAAAGACTGACTTTATTTTCAAGCTACACCAATTAATACTTGGCCTGAAATGAAGAGAAAATTCTTGGAGAAATTCTTCCCTACTTCAAGAACAACTGCAATAAGAAAAGAAATTAGTGGAATTAGATAGCTACAGGGAGAATCCTTGTTTGAATACTGGGAAAGATTCAATAAACTATGTGCTACCTGCCCAAATCACCAGATCAATGAACAACTCTTAATTCAGTATTTTTATGAAGAGTTGATGGCCATAGATAGAAGTATGATCGATGCAGCCAGTGGAGGTGCATTGATGGACAAAACACCTGCAGCTGCAAGGTATCTTATCTCTAACATTGCAGAAAATTTCCAACAGTTTCATTCAAGATCAAATACAAGAAGTGTGCATGAGATCAACCAAAATTCTGTGGCTTCTCAACAGAACCTGCGCTTGGAAAATAAGTTGACTGAGCTTACTTCATTGGTAAGGCAATTGGCTATTACACAGCAATCCAATCCTCCACCTTCTATGCCTATCAATTGTGGAATTTGTGCAGCCATTGACCACCACACACATTTATGTCCTCAACTACAAGAGACCAATAATTTTGAAACAGCAGATGCAGTTTATGTAGGGAAGACACCATTCCTCAAGCAAGTGCAACCACCTATGAACCTTAACCAGCCAAGGTATGATCCTTTTTCATCTACCTACAATCCTGGCTAGAGAGATCACCCAAATCTGAGATATGGTACACCAGATTCAAGCCAAAACAAGCAGCAATATCAGTCTTCATCTTCAAGGCATTATTCACAACTATTCCAACAGCCTCATCATCAAAATTATCAACCACAACAGCCACATTATCACCAGCAGCAGCAACAACACTTTCCTCAACAGAACTAGCCCAAATTTAACTCTTATAGAAACCAGCAAGGTAATCATTACATGCAGCCATTGCAACAACTAGTGGTGCACCAAGAAACTAGCCCAGATATAGGGAAATTGCTGGAAAATATAGTGGTTGGTATGAATGAAATGAGGACACAAATGGGACAGTTAGCTACTTATATGAATCATTTAAAGCAGCGAGGATTCAGTGCACTTCCCTCTCAACCAGTGAGCAATCCAAAGGAAGATTTAAATGCAATTACTTTGAGAAGTGGAAAAGAAATACCATCAAGAACTGAACCAGTCAAAACTCCTTCCACTACCAAAGAAAAGCCACAGGAAAATGAAGATACAGTCCAGCAAGCAAAACAGCAAGTACACAACATCATTCCTACACCTTTTCCAATTAAAAACAGGTTGAATCAGAAGGAGATAGATCCCGAGCTGTTAGACATGTCCAAGAAGGTTGAAATCAATATTCCTTTGTTGGAAGCCATCAAGCAAGTGCCCAAGTATGCTAAATTTTTTAAATATTTTTGCAGATACAAGAGAAAACTCAAAGGAGCTAATCTTGAAGTTGTGTCCATGTTCTTTCTCCATCCCTTGCACTATTGGCCCCCTAACATTTGGAAATGCTTTGATTGACTTAGGTGCATCCATTAATGTCATGCCTACTGCACTTTACAAATTACTTCAGCTGGGAGAACTCAAGGAAACCAATGTGGTGATCCAGCTAGCAAATAAAACCACTATCCAGCCACTACGGATCCTTGAAGATGTTCTTGTGAGAATCTTTCCAACTGATTTTTACATTATAGACATGGATGATGAGAGGAAGACAAACCAGTCAACAATTATTCTTGGAAGACCATTTTTTATGACGGCCAAGACCAAAATAGATGTTTATGCTGGTGTTCTAATAATGGAATTTGGTGACGAAAAAGTGACTTTTTATATCTTTGCAGCAATGAAATATCCTATAGAAAATTACTCAGTTTTATATGATCATTGACTGTTTGCTATGGACATTGTAAATAATATACATTGTACAAATGTAGATATAAGTTTGGATTGTTTACAGCAAGACAACATTGATCTTCACACTGTTTTCGGTCACCTTGGCCAGTTTGCCAATTCATTAGCTAACCACACTATAAATATTTCATTAGACTTGTTTTCTGTAGATGAGCTTGAAAATCCACAAAAAGATGAGCAAGGGAGTTGTGCACAACAGCTACAGTAGGAAAAATTAGAGTTGAAACCTCTGCCTCCACACTTGAAATATATATTCTTAGGTGAGTTACAAACTAAGCCTGTAATTATTTCAAGTAAATTATCTATTGCAGAAGAAGCAACACTTGTTAAAGTATTAAAAGAAAATGAGAAAGCTATTGGATGGAGCTTAGATGACATTCCAGGAATCAGCCCCTCAGTCTATATGCACAGAATTCTGCTGGAA
Organism: Macrotyloma uniflorum; assembly: GCA_016859785.1. Taxonomy (NCBI): domain Eukaryota; kingdom Viridiplantae; phylum Streptophyta; class Magnoliopsida; order Fabales; family Fabaceae; genus Macrotyloma; species Macrotyloma uniflorum. The sequence goes on from BDMB01000133.1 coordinate 382,276, forward strand.
TCCAATGTTAAAGCAACCAGGCAGCCTCAAAGGTGAGTTAATCCAACCATAGCAAATGAAGTTAATAAGGAGGTGTCTAAACTATTGAAAGCTGGTATAATTTACCCCATTTCGGATAGTGAGTGGGTTTCTCCTATCCAAGTGGTACCAAAAAAGTCAGGAACCACCATAATTGAAACAAAGAATAAAGAAATTTTGCAGGCCCGAATCACAAATAAATAAAGAGTGTGTATTGATTATAGGAAGCTTAACCAAGCAACAAGAACATATCACTTTCCTCTGCCATTCATTAATCAAATGCTTGAGAGGCTTGCAGGTAAATCACATTATTGTTTCCTTGATGGTTTCTCTGGGTATATGCAGATCCACATAGCACCTAAAGACCAACATAAAACCACATTCACATGTTCTTACCGGAAGGTTAACAGTGGGATCGACTACTCCAAGATATTTTCATGTCACGTCCTTCCTCTTCCTAATACCAAGAGCTCCTCGTCCACCGAATGGGAGTATACCTACTGATGATATTCTAACGCTCAAGTCAATATATATTCCAGAAATGGTATATTCACTATAGTGAAATCATTAAAGGAATCCACTTTTACCTTACCATTTCTTATCTATTTATAACCTCGTAAAATGGGTCAAGTTACTAGGTTTAGGTCAAGATGGTACCTGACTTATTCTTTTGACCTAATCATCTTTTTTAATGATTATTAATTACTTTTAAATTTTTGAAATAATTTATTATTCAATTCAAAAAATTTATTAAAATTTTTTATTTCGTATAGTAATCCTTTATGCTTATCTACTCATATCCACGTCAATATATATATATATCTACTTGAAAATTTTTATTTGAGCTATCCCATTTTCACCACCAACAAAAGATAACACTGTGAGTTATCTTTGAAATTTAAAGACTGAATAAATGGTAAAAAATGCACGCAAAGATGAAGAAGAAGATAGTTTTACTAAAGTGGGTGTGATGTGACTGATTTTTATCATAAATTAAGTGCCTAATAATATTATCTTAATGTTTATAATGTGTTAACAATGATGAATTAAGCATTATTTGAGTTATTAGACCATTTAAGGTCTTAACACAGAAAAGTGCATAAATACAGTAAATTAAGCATTGTTTTGTTGTATTTGAAAACTGACATCGTCCATTGTTTTATTTATTGTAGTTTCTAAAGAGATCTAAAATTCTTGATTCTGGCAGAAAATTAAAATAGACACGTGCAGCTTTCTGCCACATTTTAAAGCGTGTGATTTGGAGTTCAAATGAAGTCTACACACAGATTTGAAGTTGGTGCATGTGCATTTCACGTGCCTCTTGAGTCACCAGCGCCAAAATGATGCTCCAGAACTCAAATGATCTCTGATTTGGACGAAATTGGATCCTCTAATTAGATAACTTAATGGGCTTTAATTGAGCCTTAGAATCACTTAATTTGGATTTAATCTGAATTTTGCATAAGCTTATGAAGTGGGGTTCACCAGGCCGGATCAGCCCAGGATCAGCCCAGTGAACGTGTCTCCGTGATTTAATTGTAGAAAATTCGCCAGTTCTCCAAATCAAGCAAAAACGGTGGTGTTTCAAAGGTAAGACGCAAAGCTTCAACTGAGATTTTGAATCGTCGCAATTGGATTAGAAACGACGAACATATGTGCGTTGCAAGTTAACTGAAGCACTTGAGTTATGAGCTGGCGCATCCACTTCACTTCCACTTCTATGTAATTTGGTTGTCTACAACCAAGACTATTGTAATAAGTTGTGTAGGAGTATATATTGTAAAAACTCAATGTAAATTGTATGTAGATGAATCATAAGTTCAGATCTAATGCAAAAGAGCTTTCGTTTTCTCTCAACTCTCTCTCCCGCGATCATGGTTTCTCACTTCTCTTGCGCGCGCCACTTGTTCTCTCATGTGTGTATGTTTTCCGCTCCATTTCTTCATGATTCTTCTTGCGTTTGATCTGTGTTGTGTTCTTCTCCATATTTTACTTGCTTTCTTTAAGTTCTTGCATGCTTTAGGATAGATTTAACCGAAGGAATTTCTTGGAAAAGCCACCAATAGCTCACAATGCTTACATTTTGAGCCTTGACTTTGTTGAGCTTGTGGAAATTATGGTAAGGCATCGTTGAAGCTTGCAAATAGTTATGGTTAATTCTTGATTTCTGAGATTAGGTTTTCACAATGTTGAGATAACTCAAATGCTAAGGTTGTGCTTGAGGCAAGTGTGCGTTTCCATGAAATAACTTTGACGCTTTCTTTACATGCTTTCATTTACATGCTTTGATTTTACATGCTTTAAATGGTAGAATAGCTTATTGTTTTCCTTAGATATATATCTATATTGCTTTGATTAGATTTAGATTTAAATGCCTTGCTACTTTTACCATTTCATGCATTAGTTTAGTGTAGACTTAGGTTCATTTCCATACATTTCCTAGCACTTTATTCACCACAAACCCCCCTGAAAAATTAGAAAAATAAAAAATAAATACTGGTGCATTCATTCATTGATTCATATCTGCCATTTGCCACTGATTTCAAACTGGTCCAGAGTTAGCCAAAAACTTATCCAGTTTTGAGCCAAAATGCACCAAACCACCCTCCATTTAGCCATCTCCCATTTAGAAACCTCAAAACCCAAAAATAATTGAATTTTCCTCGACCAACCACCCATTTCATTCACGCCATTTCATTCTTGATCGAGCAAAAGTCACTAGTTTGACCTCTAACCGAGAGCACTCCATTTTTGGCTAGTTTTGGCTAGTTTTTGGCTCGGTCAGGCACGGATTTTGAATTTTGACTTAGCCATTGTCACTTTTGCTTGACCAAGAATTTTACAGCATCCATCTTTCATCCATTTGAACCATTCTGTCCACCCAGAATTTTAAAAATCAAAAATATTTTAACTGTTGACCGAGAGTGGTGCATTTGTTGCACCAAAACTTAGACAGATTTTTGACTCTCAGCCAATTTCATTTTCTGTACATATTTTGCTAGCCACGCCTTTGTAAAATATCCATATTTTATTGTTTACTAACGTTCTCTGCAGCCACTTCACCGTTTTGACCACTTTCATTTTTGGACCAAGGTTAGTGCATCAAACTTAGCCATTTTGTGTGATTCTCGGCCAACTTGCATTTCCACACATATTTTCTGCACCAATATTTTTACCACTGCATTCTCATATCATATAAACCATATTGGACCATTGTTGGTGCACACATTCATCCATTTGCTTGTAGTTGACCGAGAGCACCATTCTAGCCTTGTCTCACTATTCACTTGTGGTCACTTTGGTAGGTTATGTACTGTTTTTGCATTCTGCATTCTGTATCTATTCCATTGCATTGCATTTAGTATTTTAACCCCTTTTTAGGTTCATTCTTAATTTTATTTTGATTTTAGGTTGCATTTCATACATTTCCCTCATTTGAATCATTCACATCTCATCACCTATTCTCACTACTTCCTAGGATTGATACTCTGGTTCCCTGTGCTACATCTTATATTGTTGAGGGAATCTTTTTGGAGATTGTCCGACGAACAGTCTTTTCAGGGTGATATTAATTTCAAAATCAAATCAAGAAAATACCAAAGGTAATATTTACTAGGTTTAGGGTTTATTCTTCATCTTATCTTTTATTGTTGTATATGATTATTCACCTAAAATAGACCAATCAGTTTGAAGCATTATGCTATAAATGATTATGTTGTTCCTTTGTAGGAAGAGAAAAACTCAGATGAGCATGCATATGCATAAATGGTGCTATGCTTATATTATATGGGTAGGGTACTATCTTCCTAGAGTTGAAGTAATAAAATTGTGCATAGTGAAACTGAGCCTGATAAAATGGTGCTGGAAAAAGCTTCATCATGATGGATCTTACCACTTTGATAATAATTATCTGAGGAACGTGGTGAGACAAATTAAATATTAACAAAAATGTTTCATAAAAACTTTTTTTAAGACACTTAAATAATGAGTAGAAATATAATATATTTAACGAATTATATAATATATTCAACGAAATATAAGTATTGTGTAAGCGTTTTGAAAAAAAAAAGTAGATGTGCATAATTGTTTTTTATATTTCTAATTTTTATTACTTTCACATATTACCTTTTTTATTCACCCATTAAATTCTTGCAGTGCCCCCAGTGAAAGTGAAAAGAAATCTCAAATATGAAAAGAGGGTGGAAGACTAGGATATAAAAGATTGAAAGAGATTCATATGTAGCTTCTAAGTGTCGTTTTAACTTTTCAATGTAATATTATTCATTATTCTTTGTTATCCATAATAATTAATTATCATCCAAGAATAAAAATAAGTCTCAAATGAAATGTCATTTTAGTTTTTCAATATAATATAAAATATGTTTTCTACTTATATCCTCACATAAGTGTTATTTTGACTTTTTAATTTAATATCAATAAGAAGATAAATTTTGTAGAATTATTTTTCATTTTCACCTTTTTATTAATATTTTTAATGCGTAAAAGAACCTAGGTCAGAAATTATATAATGGGATAGATGGATTTTGCTTTTTATTTAAACTTGTAATAATAATTTGTAAAACAATGTTGTGTTATTGCATCTTTTCAAGAAAAAAATGAATAATTTGGTCAATTTTATAAAATTGTTATGCCTTTCATTTTGTTTATTACTTTTTCTTATTTTGTATAAAACAATAATGCATATTCCAAAGTTATTTTGAGTATACGAAAATAATTTTGAAAATAAGTTGTTATATATATATATATAAAGAGTTGTTGGGGAGAACTAATTAATTAAATTAATATCATTTATGTATTGATTACTCCTAATTAATATAAAAGTAAAAGAAATGATTTAACAGAGTTAATAAAATTTAATATATTAAATTAATGTCATAAAAATAATTTTTCATAAAATTTGTTTTTAGGGAGGTTTAAAATGTATTGAATGAAAAACATTTCAAAACAATTTAATTAATAAAACAAAAATTTAATCTTATAAACTATAACAAAATATACAACAAAATCATCTTTATTTCTTATTTTTTTTATAATTTTATTGAAAAATGTCCTTGCAAAATCTTATAAAAGAAAATCACATAGAATTATTATCCACAAATACTTTACTTTTAGGACGACAATTTGAACAATCATCTTATGGTAACATACACGATAGTAAAAAAATCATTATTGTTGTTGGGAAAATATTACAAAAACAATTAACTAAGTACAAACAAATTTAAATATTTTCTTTTGTATAACTTATAGTGGACTTTGGAAGAATATCAATTTATAGATAATAATGAAAAACAAAAAAGGAGAATATCAAATTAAAAAAGAAATAGTTACACTAATAATAATAATAATAGTTACACTACAAGTCTTCTTGAAACCTTCAAGGATTAACAAAAAATATTTTTTTCACCAATAGGGTAGATAATCAACACAATAACAAACCCTATTGATATTCTAACGCGACAATAGAGAGAATTACAAATACAAAAAATTGATGTCAAGTATTTCTTCTCTGTTAACTAGTTACTTCACAATTGATTCTTAATAGCTTCTTCTTTCTTTGTAGGGTATATGTACAATTGGTTTTTTTCCTTTCTTTTTATTTTTATTTGTTTTATATGACAAATGAGCCAATTCTTTATGACCACCTAACATATTTCTCCCTCACCAATTAATTTAGGCATAGTCAACCAAGTCTGCCTTTTCTTTACAAATATCAAACTTCCATGTAGGTAAAGTCGTTGTCATCAAGGGGGACCAGGGGATGTCACGACCCACCTCCAACATTTTAGATTTTATTTATTACTATATAAAATTATAATTAAATTATCAAATATATTATCTCATAATATATATAAAATTATATAAAAATATTATATATAGATTAAATCTAAAAAAATCTCTTTAATTTAAAATAATAAAATATATATATATAATCTTATATATAAAAGAAAATATTTTGTCTATTACCAAAAAGATAAATTTTTATATTTGTACTATATGTCTTTTTAATAAATATCATCAATAAAAAAAATTAAAACATATCAAAATAATATTTTATATTATATATATATATAAGAAAATTGTAGAGTATTAGAAATTAAAAGATAAAAAATTCAAAATCAAAGCAAATAAGACGTCGACTATATTTTTAGTGTAGTGAAGAAATAAGGTAAGAAAAATTATTTCTTTATTATTTTTGTTCACTATTATAGCATATTAACATGTGTTATATAATTTTTTTATTTCTTATCAATTCGTTGCTTGTTTTAATGTTTTATGATGCTCTATTTTGATTCAATGTTAAAATATTAAAAATTCAGATTGAGCTCTAGAGATATCTAAGAAGAGAACTATAGACTCATTTTTTAAGAAAAGAGAGATTGATAGGGTTGATGAAATAATCTCTCATCTACCAAATTTAAATTCAACGAGTAATGTTGAAGAAAATGATGTTGATCAGCAACCCACAAGGTAAACAATTGATCAATCTATTCAACAATCTTCTTCTAAAATTATGAGGATAAAAGAAAAAATTGATATTGATATTTTGATACGTGACCCTGGAATGCGTCCACAAATTTATGATTATCTTGTGAATCAAATAGATGAAATTCGTAGAGCCTATATAAAGTTTGGATCATATCATTATTTTATGGATGTATATCCTTTGTCTAGTTTAAAAAATCATCCTCGTCGATTTGAAGCTATATGGTTCAAAAGTTTTCCTTAGTTAGAGTATTCACCATAAGTAGATGCTGCATTTTGTCTTCCATGTTACTTATTTTCTAAAAAATCTACTTCATTCACTCAAGGAGGATTTAGAAATTGAAAAAAAGTGAATAATAGAAAAGATTGTGCATTTTTATCTCATATTGGAAAATCTCCTCATTCTCCTCATAATACTACTATTAAATGTTGTGAAGACTTGAAGAACCAATCATGTCATACTGACAAAGTGTTATCTAAGCAGACTTCACAAAATTTTTTAACTAATCAATTACATCTTAAAGTTTCTATTGATGTTATCAAGTGATTAACATTTCAAGCTTGTACTTTTAGAGGTCATGATGAAAATTTGGTATCTAAGAATCAAGGTAACTTTCTTGAAATGTTGAAACTTTTTGGCTTCTTATAATAAAGAAGTGGATGTAATTGTTTTGGAGAATGCCCCTCAAAATGCAAGATACACATCACCTACTATTCAAAAGTAAATTATGGGAATCATTTGATATCATTTGATTTTGTGTTCATTTTACATGTGATGAAAGAAATTATGGGAATCACTGACAAGCTTTGTTAAGCATTGCAGCAAAAATCTCAAGATATTTTAAATGCTTTGCATTTAGTTTCTAGCACAAAATTATTAATTCAAAGGTTACGAGATTGTGGTTGGGAAACACTATTTGAAAAA
>BDMB01000134.1:8011-18454 GCA_016859785.1 Macrotyloma uniflorum
CGAAAAGTCTTGGTTCGGTCGAAAAATTATTGTCCGATCGAAAAATTTTGGTTTGGTCGAAATCAAATTCTGGTGCGCTTGGGAGTCAAATGTGGTGCGGTCGCGAGATTCTTGTCTGCTCGGAATTCATTTCTGTTGTAGTCAGAACTCATTTCTAGTGCGGTCGAAGAATCATGGTTCGGTCGAAAAATTTTGGTGCGTCGAAAAATTTTGGCCCGGTCAAAAAGTCTTGCTCTGGTCGAAAAATTATGGTTCGGTCGAAATCCACTTTTGGTGCGGTCGGGAGTCAAAACTAGTGTGGTCTAAAGATTCTTGTTCGATCGTGACTCATTTCTGGTGCGACCGAAAAATTCTAATGCGTTTCAAACTTCATATCCGGTGCGGTCATATCTCATTTCTGTTGCCGTCGAAAAATTATGTTTCGGTCGTAATCCATTTGTGGTGCAGTCGTGAGTCAAATCTGGTGCAGTGGGAGGATTCTAGTTCGGTCGAAATCAAATTCTGGTGCTGTCGGGAGTCAAATGTGGTGCGGTCGGAAGAATCTGGTTCGGTCGGAATTCATTTTTGTTGCGGTCAAAACTCATTTCTAGTGCGGTTGAAAAATCTTGGTTCGGTCGAAAAATTTTGGTGCGGTCGAAAAATTTTGGCCCGGTCGAAAAGTCTTGGTTCAACCAAAAAATTATGGTTCGGTCGAAATCCACTTTCGGTAACGTCGGGAGTCAAAACTAGTGTGTTCTGAAGATTCTGGTTCGGTCAGGACTCATTTTTGGTGCGACCGAAAAATTCTGATGCGGTCATATTTCATATCCGGTGCGGTCAGATCTCATTTCTGTTGCGGTCGAAAAATTATGGTTCGGTCGTAATCCATTTGTGGTGTGGTCGTGAGTGAAATCTGGTGCAGTCGGAAGATTCTAGTTCGGTCGAAATCAAATTCTGGTGCTGTCAGGAGTCAAATGTGGGGCGCACGGAAGATTCTGGTCCGGTAGGAATTCATTTCTGTTGCGGTCAAAATTCATTTCTTGTGTGGTTGAAAAATCTTGGTTCGGTCGAAAAATTTTGGTGCGGTCGAAAAATTTTGGCCCGGTCGAAAAGTCTTGGTACAATCGAAAAATTATGGTTCGGTCGAAATCCACTTTCGGTAACGTCGGGAGTCAAAACTAGTGTGTTCTGAAGAATCTGGTTCGGTCAGGACTCATTATTTGTGCGACAGAAAAATTCTGATGCGGTCATATTTCATATCCGGTGCGGTCAGATCTCATTTCTGGTGCGGTCGAAAATTATGATTCGGTCGTAAATCATTTGTGGTGCGGTCGGGAGTCAAATCTGGTGCGGTCGGAAGATTCTAGTTCGGTCGAAATCAAATTCTGGTGTTGTCGGGTGTCAAATGTGCTGCGGTCGGGAGATTCTGGTGTGGTCGGAATTCATTTCTGGTGCGGTCAAAACTCATTTTCTGGTGAGGTCGAAAAAGTTTGGCCAGGTCGAAAAGTCTTGGTCTGGTCGAAAAATTATTGTCCGATCGAAAAATTTTGGTTTGGTCGAAATCAAATTCTGGTGCGCTTGGGAGTCAAATGTGGTGCGGTCGCGAGATTCTTGTCTGCTCGGAATTTATTTCTGTTGCGGTCAGAACTCATTTCTAGTGCGGTCGAAGAATCATGGTTTGCTCGAAAAATTTTGGTGCGTCGAAAAATTTTTGCCCGGTCGAAAAGTCTTGGTCTGGTCGAAAAATTATTGTTCGGTCGAAATCCACTTTCGGTGCGGTCAGGAGTCAAAACTAGTGTGGTCTAAAGATTCTTGTTTGATCGTGACTCATTTCTGGTGCGACCGAAAAATTCTGATGCGTTTCAAATTTCATATCCGGTGCGGTCATATCTCATTTCTGGTGCGACCGAAAAATTCTGATGCGTTTCAAATTTCATATCCGGTGCGGTCATATCTCATTTCTGGTGCGGTCGAAAAATTATAGTTCGGTCGTAATCCATTTACTGGTGCGGTCGAAAAATTATGGTTCGGTCGTAATCCATTTGTGGTGGGGTCGTGAGTCAAATCTGGTGCAGTCGGAAGATTCTAGTTCGGTCGAAATCAAATTCTGGTGCTGTCGGGAGTCAAATGTGGTACGGTCGGAATATTCTGGTCTGGTCGGAATTCATTTCTGTTGCGGTCAAAACTCATATCTTGTGCGGTTGAAAAATCTTGGTTCGGTCGAAAAATTTTTATGCGGTCGAAAAATTTTGGCCCGGTCGAAAAGTCTTGGTACAATCGAAAAATTATGGTTCGGTCGAAATCCACTTTCGGTATCGTCGGGAGTCAAAACTAGTGTGTTCTGAAGATTCTGGTTCGGTCAGGACTCATTTTTGGTGCGATCGAAAAATTCTAATGCAGTCATATTTCATATCCGGTGCGGTCAGGTCTCATTTCTGGTGCGGTCGAAAATTTATGATTCGGTCGTAAACCATTTGTGGCGCGGTCGGGAGTCAAATCTGGTGCGGTCGGAAGATTCAAGTTCGGTCGAAATTATATTCTGGTGCTGTCCGGTGTCAAATGTGCTAAGGTCTGGAGATTCTGGTGTGGTCGGAATTCCTTTCTAGTGCGGTCAAAACTCATTTTCTAGTGAGGTCGAAAAAGTTTGGCCAGGTCGAAAAGTCTGGGTCCGGTCGAAAAATTACTGTCCGATCGAAAAATTATTGTCCGATTGAAATATTTTGGTTTGGTCGAAATCAAATTCTGGTGCGCTTGGTAGCCAAATGTGGTGCGGTCGCGAGATTCTTGTCTGCTCAAGATTCATTTCTGTTGCGGTCAGAACTCATCCCTAGTGCGGTCGAAGAATCATGGTTCGGTCGAAAATTTATGTGCGTCGAAAAATTTTGGCCCGGTCGAAAAGTCTTGGTCTGGTCGAAAAATTATGGTTCGGTTGAAATCCACTTTTGGTGCGGTCGGGAGTCAAAACTAGTGTGGTCTAAGGATTCTTGTTCGATTGTGACTCATTTCTGGTGCGACCGAAAAATTCTGATGCGTTTCAAATTTCATATCTGGTGCGGTCATATCTCATTTCTGGTGTAGTTGAAAAATTATGGTTCGGTCGTAATCCATTTGTGGTGCGGTCGTGAGTCCAATCTGGTGCAGTCGGAAGATTCTAGTTCGGTCGAAATAAAATTCTGGTGCTGTCAGGAGTCAAATGTAGTGCGGTCGGAAGATTGTGGTCCGGTAGGAATTCATTTCTGTTGCGGTCAAAATTCATTTCTTGTGCGGTTGAAAAATCTTGGTTCGGTCGAAAAATTTTGGTGCGGTCGAAAAATTTTGGCCCGTTCAAAAAGCCTTGGTACAATTGAAACATTATGGTTCGGTCGAAATCCACTTTCGGTAACGTCGGGAGTCAAAACTAGTGTGTTCTGAAGATTCTGGCTCGGTAAGGACTCATTTTTGGTGCGACCGAAAAGTTCTAATGGAGTCATATTTCATATCCGGTGCGGTCAGGTCTCATTTCTGGTGCGGTCGAAAAATTGTGATTCGGTCGTAAACCATTTGTGGTGCGGTCGGGAGTGAAATATGGTGCGGTCGGAAGATTCAAATTGGGTCGAAATAAAATTCTGGTGCTGTCGGGTGTCAAATATGCTGCGGTCGGGAGATTCTGGTGTGGTCGGAATTCCTTTCTGGTGCGGTCAAAACTCATTTTCTGGTGAGGTCGAAAGAGTTTGGCCGGGTCGAAAAGTCTTGGTCCGGTCGAAAAATTATTGTCCGATCGAAAAATTATTGTCCGATCAAAAAATTTGGGTTTGGTCGAAATCAAATTCTGATGCGCTTGGGAGTCAAATGTGGTGCGGTCGCGATTATTCTTGTCTGCTCGGAATTCATTTCTGTTGCGGTCAGAACTCATTTCTAGTGTGGTCGAAGAATCATGGTTCGGTCGAAAAATTTTGGTGCGTCGAAAAATTTTGGCTCGGTCAAAAAGTCTTGGTCTGGTCGAAAAATTATGGTTCGGTCGAAATCCACTTTTGGTGCGGTCGGGAGTCAAAACTAGTGTGGTCTAAAGATTCTTGTTCAATCGTGACTCATTTCTGGTGCGACCAAAAAATTCTTATGCGTTTCAAATTTCATATCCGGTGCGGTCATATCTCATTTCTGGTGCGGTCGAAAAATTATGGTTCGGTCGTAATCCATTTGTGGTGCAGTCGTGAGTTAAAACTGGTGCAGTCGGAAGATTCTAGTTCGGTCGAAAACAAATTCTGGTGCTGTCGGGAGTCAGATGTGGTGCGATCGGAAGATTCTGGTCTGGTCGGAATTCACTTCTGTTGCGGTCAAAACTCATTTCTAGTGCAGTTGAAAAATCTTGGTTCGGTCGAAAAATTTTGGTGCAATCGAAAAATTTTGTCCTAGTCGAAAAGTCTTGGTACAATCGAAAAATTATGGTTCGGTCGAAATCCATTTTCGGTAACGTCGGGAGTCAAAACTAGTGTGTTCTGAAGATTCTGGTTCGGGCAGGACTCATTTTTGGTGCGATTGAAAAATTCTGAAGCAGTCAGATCTCCTTTCTGGTGCGGTCGAAAAATTATGATTCGGTCGTAATCCATTTGTGGTGCGGTCGGGAGTCAAATCTGGTGCGGTCGAAAAAGTTTGGCCGGGTCGAAAAGTCTTTGTCCGGTCGAAAAATTATTGTCCGATCGAAAAATTTTGGTGTGGTCGAAATCAAATTCTGAAGCAGTTAGATCTCCTTTCTGGTGCGGTCGAAAAATTCTGATGCGTTTCAAATTTCATATCCGGTGCGGTCATATCTCATTTCTGATGCGGTCGAAAAATTATGGTTCAGTCGTAATCCATTTGTGGTGCAGTCGTGATTCAAATCTGGTGCTGTCGGAAAATTCTAGTTCGGTCGAAATCAAATTCTGGTGCTGTCGGGAGTCAAATGTGGTGCGGTCGGAAGATTCTGGTCCAGTCAGAATTCATTTCTATTGCGGTCAAAACTCATTTCTAGTGCTGTTCAAAAATCTTGGTTCGGTCGAAAAATTTTGGTGCGGTCGAAAAATTTTGACCCGGTCGAAAAGTCTTGGCGCGGTCGAAAAATTTTGGCCCGGTCGAAAAGTCTTGGTACAATCGAAAAATTATGGTTCGGTCGAAATCCACTTTCGGTAACGTCGGGAGTCAAAACTAGTGTGTTCTAAAGATTCTGGTTCGGTCAGGACTCATTTTTGCTGCGACCGAAAAATTATGATTCGGTCGTAAACCATTTGTGGTGCAGTCAGGAGTCAAATCTGGTGCGGTCGGAAGATTCTAGTTCGGCCGAAATCAAATTCTGGTGCTGTCGGGTGTCAAATGTGCTGCGGTCGGGAGATTCTGGTGTGGTCGGAATTCATTTCTGGTGCGGTCAAAACTCATTTTCTGGTGAGGTCGAAAAAGTTTGGCCGGGTCGAAAAGTCTTGGTCTGGTCGAAAAATTATTGTCCGATTGAAAAATTTCGGTTTGATCGAAATCAAATTCTGGCGCGGTCAGAAATCATTTCTAGTGCGGTCGAAGAATCATGGTCCGGTCGAAAAATTTTGGTGCGTCGAAAATTTTGGCCCGATTGAAAAGTCTTGGTCTAGTCGAAAAATTATGGTTCGGTCGAAATCCACTTTTGGTGCGGTCGGGAGTCAAAACTAGTGTGGTGTAAAGATTCTTGTTGGATCGTGACTCATTTCTGGTGCGACCGAAAAATTCTGATGCGTTTCAAATTTCATATCCGGTGCGGTCATATCTCATTTCTGGTGCGGTCGAGAAATTATGGTTCGGTAGTAATCTATTTATTGTGCGGTCGTGAGTCAAATCTGGTGCAGTCGGAAGATTCTAGTTCGATCGAAATCAAATTCTGGTGCTGTCGGGAGTCAAATGTGGTGCGGTCGGAAGATTCTGGTCCGGTCGGAATTCATTATTGTTGCGGTCAAAACTCATTGCTAGTGCAATTGAAAAATCTTGGTTCGGTCGAAAAATTTTGGTGCGGTCGAAAAATTTTGGCCCGGTCGAAAAGTCTTAGTACAATCGAAAAATTATGGTTCGGTCGAAATCCACTTTCGGTAACGTCAGGAGTCAAAACTAGTGTGTTATGAAGATTCTGGTTCGGTCAGGACTCATTTTTGCTGCGACCGAAAAATTCTGATGCGGTCATATTTCATACCCGGTGCGGTCAGATCTCATTTCTGGTTCGGTCTTAATCCATTTGTGGTGCGATCGTGAGTCAAATCTGGTGCAGTCGGAATTCATTTCTGGTTCGGTCAAAATAAAATTCTGGTGCTGTCGGTAGTCAAATGTGGTGCGGTCGGAATTCATTTCTATTGCGGTCAAAACTCATTTCTAGTGCGGTTGAAAAATCTTGGTTCGGTCAAAAAATTTTGGTGCGGTCGAAAAATTTTGGGACGGTCGAAAAGTCTTGGTATAATCGAAAAATTATCATTCGGTCGAAATCCACTTTCGGTAACATCGGGAGTCAAAACTAGTGTGTACTGAAGATTTTTGTTCGATCGTGACTCGTTTCTGGTGCGACCGAAACATTCTGATGCGTTTCAAGTTTCATATCCGGTGCGGTCATATCTTATTTCTGGTGCGGTCAAAACTCATTTTCTGGTGAGGTCGAAAAAGTTTGCCCGGGTCGAAGGGTCTTGGCCCGGTCGAAAAATTTTGGTTTGCTAGAAATCAAATTCTGGTACGCTTGGGAGTAAAATGTGGTGCGGTCGCGAGATTCTTGCCTGCTCGGAATTCATTTCTGTTGGGGTCAGAACTCATTTCTAGTGCGGTCGAAGAATCATGGTTCGATCGAAAAATTTTGGTGCGTCGAAAAATTTTGGCCCGATCGAAAAGTCTTGGTCTGGTCGAAAAATTATTGTTCGGTCGAAATCCACTTTTGGTGCGGTCGGCAGTCAAAACTAGTGTGGTGTAAAGATTCTTGTTCGATCGTGACTCATTTCTGGTGCGACCGAAAAATTCTGATGCGTTTCAAATTTCATATCCGGTGCGGTCATATCTCATTTCTGGTGCGGTCGAAAAATTATGGTTCGGTCGTAATCCATTTGTGGTGCGGTCGTGAGTCAAATCTGGTGCAGTCGGAAGATTCTAGTTCGGTCGAAATCAAATTCTGGTGCTGTCGGGAGTCAAATGTGGTGCAGTCGGAAGATTCTGGTCCGGTCGAAATTAATTTCTGTTGCGGTCAAAACTCATTTCTAGTGCGGTTCAAAAATCTTGGTTCGGTCGAAAAATTTTGGTGCGGTCGAAAAATTTAGGCTCGGTATAAATGTCTTGGTACAATCGAAAAATTATGGTTCGATCGAAATCCACTTTCGGTAACGTCGGGAAATAGTGTGTTCTGAAGATTCTGGTTCGGTCAGGACTCATTTTTGTTTCGACCGAAAAATTCTAATGCGGTCATATTTCATATCCGGTGCAGTCGTGAGTCAAATATGGTGCAGTCGAAAGATTCTAGTTCGGTCGAAATAAAATTCTTGTGCTGTCCAGAGTCAAATGTGGTGCGGTCGAAAGATTCTGGTTCGATCGGAATTCATTTCTGTTGCGGTCAAAACTCATTTCTAGTGCGGTTGAAAAATCTAGGTTCGGTCGAAATCCACTTTCGGTAACGTCGGGAGTCAAAACTAGTGTGTTCTGAACATTCTGGTTCGGTCAGGACTCATTTTTGGTGCGACCGAAAAATTCTGATGCGGTCGAAAAATTATGATTCGGTCGTAAACCATTTGTGGTGCGGTCTGGAGTCAAATCTGGTGCTGTCGGAAGATTCTAGTTCGGTCAAAATCAAATTTTGGTTCTGTTGGGTGTCAAATGTGCTGCTGCGGTCAGGAGATTCTGGTGTGGTCGGAATTCATTTCTGGTGCGGTCAAAATTCGTTCGGCAAATAAATTTTGGTGTGGTCGAAAAAGTTGGCCGGGTCGAAAAGTCTTGGTCCGGTCGAAAAATTATTGTCCGATCGAAAAATTTTGGTTTGGTCGAAATCAAATTCTTGTGCGCTTCGGAGTCAAATGTGGTGCAGTCGCGAGATTCTTGTCTGCTCGGAATTCATTTCTGTTGCGGTTATAACTCATTTCTAGTGCGGTCGAATAATCATGGTTCGGTCGAAAAATTTTGGTGCGTCGAAAAATTTTGGCCTGGTCGAAAAGTTTTGGTCTGGTCGAAAAGTTTTTGTTTGGTCGAAAAATAATGGTTCGGTCGAAATCCACTTTCGGTGCGGTCGGAACCAAAACTAGTGTGGTGTAAAGATTCTTGTTCCATCGTGACTCGTTTCTGGTGCGACCGAAAAATTCTGATGCGTTTCAAATTTCATATCCGGTGCGGTCATATTTCATTTCTGGTGCGGTCGAAAAATTATGGTTCGGTCGTAATCCATTTGTGGTGCGGTCGTTAGTCAAATCTGGTGCAGTCGGAAGATTCTAGTTCGGTCGAAATCAAATATTGGTGCTGTCGGGAGTCAAATGTGGTGCGGTCGGAAGATTCTGGTCCGGTCGTAATTCATTTCTGTTGCGGTCAAAACTCATTTCTAGTGCGGTTGAAAAATCTTGGTTCGGTCGAAAAATTTTGGTGCGGTCGAAAAATTTCGGCCCGGTCGAAAAGTCTTGGTACAATCGAAAAATTATGGTTCGGTCGAAATCCACTTTGGGTAACGTCGGGAGTCAAAACTAGTGTGTTCTGAAGATTCTGGTTCGGTCAGGACTCATTTTTAGTGCGACCGAAAAATTCTGATGCGGTCATATTTCATATCCGGCGCGGTCAGATCTCGTTTCTGGTGCGGCTGAAAAATTATGATTCGGTCATAAACCATTTGTGGTGCGGTAGGGAGTCAAATCTGGTGCGGTCGGAAGATTCTAGTTCGGTCGAAATCAAATTCTGGTGCTGTCGGGAGTCAAATGTGGTGCGGCCGGAAGATTCTGGTCCGGTCGGAATTCATTTCTGTTGCGGTCAAAACTCATTTCTAGTGCAGTTGAAAAATCTTGGTTCGGTCGAAATATTTTGGTGCGGTTGAAAAATTTTGGCCCGGTCGAAAAGTCTTGATACAATTGAAAAATTATGGTTCGGTCGAAATCCACTTTCGGTAACGTCGGGAGTCAAAACTAGTGTGTTCTGAAGATTCTGGTGTGGTCGGAATTCATTTCTGGTGCGGTCAAAACTCATTTTCTGGTGAGGTCGAAAAAGTTTGGCCGGGTGAAAAAGTCTTGGTCCGGTCGAAAAATTATTGTCCGATCGAAAAATTTTGGTTTGGTCGAAATCAAATTCTGGTGCGCTTGGTAGTCAAATGTGGTGCGGTCGCGAGATTCTTGTATGCTCGAAATTCATTTCTGTTGCGGTCAGAACTCATTTCTAGTGCGGTCAAAGTATCATGGTTTAGTCGAAAAATTTTGGTGCGTCGAAAAATTTTGGCCCGGTCGAAAAGTCTTGGTGTGGTCGAAAAATTACGGTTCGGTCGAAATCCACTTTTGGTGCGGTCGGGAGTCAAAACTAGTGTGGTCTAAAGATTCTTGTTCGATCGTGACTCATTTCTGGTGCGACCGAAAAATTCTGAAGCGTTTAAAATTTCATATCCGGTGCGGTCATATCTCATTTCTGGTGTAGTCGAAAAATTATGGTTCGGTCGTAATCCATTTGTGGTGCGAGCGTGAGTCAAATCTGGTGCAGTCGGAAGACTCTAGTTCGATCGAAATCAAATTCTGGTGCTGTCGGGAGTCAAATGTGGTGCGGTCGGAAGATTCTAGTCCGGTCGGAACTCATTCCTGTTGCGGTCAAAACTCATTTCTAGTGCAGTTGAAAAATCTTGGTTCGGTCGAAATATTTTGGTGCGGTTGAAAAATTTTGGCCCGGTCGAAAAGTCTTGATACAATCGAAAAATTAAGGTTTGGTCAAAATACACTTTCGGTAACGTCGGGAGTCAAAACTAGTGTGTTATGAAGATTCTA
This sequence comes from Macrotyloma uniflorum, assembly GCA_016859785.1. Lineage (NCBI taxonomy): Eukaryota > Viridiplantae > Streptophyta > Magnoliopsida > Fabales > Fabaceae > Macrotyloma > Macrotyloma uniflorum. The sequence goes on from BDMB01000134.1 coordinate 17,926, forward strand.
GTTCGATCAGGACTCATTTTTGGTGCGACTGAAAAATTTTGATGCGGTCAAATTTGATATCCGGTGCGGTCAGATCTCATTACTGGTGCGGTCGAAAAATTATGATTCGGTCGTAAACCATTTGTGGTGCGGTCGGGAGTCAAATTTGGTGCGGTCCGAAGATTCTAGTTAGGTCGAAATCAAATTGTGGTGCTGTCGGGTGTCAAATGTGCTGCGGTCGGGAGATTGTGGTGTGGTCGGAATTCATTTCTGGTTCGGTCAAAACTCATTTTCTGGTGAGGTCGAAAAAGTTTGGTTCAGTCGAAAAATTTTGGTGTGGTCGAAAAAGTTTGGCCGAGTCAAAAAGTCTTGGTTTGGTCGAAAAATTATTGTCTAATCGAAAAATTTTGGTTTGGTCAAAATCAAATTCTGGTGCGCTTGGGAGTCAAATGTGGTGCGGTCGCGAGATTCTTTTCTGGTCGGAATTCATTTCTGTTGCGGTCAGAACTCATTTCTAGTGCGGTCGAAGAATCATGGTTCGGTCGAAAAA
>BDMB01000134.1:18975-41955 GCA_016859785.1 Macrotyloma uniflorum
GTCGAAAAATTATGGTTCGGTCGAAATCCACTTTTGGTGCGGTCGGGAGTCAAAACTAGTGTGGTCTAAAGATTCTTGTTCGATCATGACTCATTTCTGGTGCGACCGAAAAATTCTAAAACGTTTCAAATTTCATATCTGGTGCGGTCGAAAAATTATGATTCGGTCGTAAACCATTTGTGGTGCGGTTGGGAGTCAAATCTGGTGCGGTTGGAAGATTCTAGTTCGGTCGAAATCAAATTCTGGTGCTGTCGGGTGTCAAATGTGCTGCGGTCGGGAGATTGTGGTGTGGTCGGAATTCATTTCTGGTGCGGTCAAAACTCATTTTCTGGTGAGGTCGAAAAAGTTTGGTTCGGTCGAAAAATTTTGGTGCGGTCGAAATAGTTTGGTCGGGTCGAAAAATGATTGTTCGATCGAAATCCACTTTTGGTGCGGTCGGGAGTCAAAACTAGTGTGGTCGAAAGATTCTTTTTCGATCATGACTCATTTCAGGTGCGACCGAAAAATTCTGATGCGTTTCAAATTTCATATCCGGTGCAGTCATATCTCATTTCTGGTGCGGTCGAAAAATTATGATTCGGTCGTAAACCATTTGTGGTGCGGTCGGGAGTCAAATCTTGTGCGGTCGGAAGATTCTAGTTCGGTCGAAATCAAATTCTGGTGCTGTCGGTTGTCAAATGTGCTGCGGTCGGGAGATTCTTGTGTGGTCGGAATTCATTTCTGGTGCAGTCAAAACTCATTTTCGGGTGAGGTCCAAAAAAGTTGGCCGGGTCGTAAAGTCTTGGTCCGGTCAAAAAATTTTGGTTTGGTCGAAATCAAATTTTGGTTTGGTTTGGTCGAAATCATTTCTAGTGCAGTCGAAGAATCATGGTTTGGTCGAAAAATTTTGAAGTGTCGAAAAATATTGCTGCGTCGAAAAATTTTTGCCAGGTCGAAAAGTCTTGCTCTGGTCGAAAAATTATGGTTCGGTCGAAATCCACTTTGGTGCGGTCGGGAGTCAATACTAGTGTGGTGTAAAGGTTCTTGTTTTGATCGTGACTCATTTCTGGTGCGACCGAAAAATTCTGATGCGTTTCAAATTTCATATCTAGTGCGGTCATATCTCATTTCTGGTGCGGTCGAAAAATTATGGTTCGGTCGTAATCCATTTGTGGTGCGGTCGTGAGTCAAATCTGGTGCAGTCAGAAGATTCTGGTGCGATCGGAATTCATTTCTATTGCGGTCAAAACTCATTTCTAGTGCGGTTGAAAAATCTTGGTTCGATCGAAAAATTTTGATCCGGTCGAAAAAATTTTTCTCGGTCGAAAAGTCTTGGTACAATCGAAGAATTATGGTTCTGTCGAAATCCACTTTCGGTAACGTCGGGAGTCAAAAGTGTGTTCTAAAGATTCTGGTTCGGTCAGGACTCATTTTTGGTGCGACAGAAAAATTCTGATGCGGTCTTATTTCGTATCCGGTGCGGTCAGATCTCATTTCTGGTGCGGTCGAAAAATTATGATTCGGTTGTAAACCATTTGTGGTGCGGTCGAGAGTCAAATCTTGTGCGGTCGGAAGATTCTAGTTCGGTCGAAATCAAATTCTGGTGCTGTCGGGGGTCAAATGTGCTGCGGTCGGGAGATTCTGGTGTGGTCGGAATTCATTTTTGGTGCGGTCAAAACTCATTTTCTGGTGAGGTCGAACAAGTTTGGCCGGGTCGAAAAGTCTTGGTCCTGTCGGAAAATTTTGGTTTGGTCGAAATCAAATTCTGGTGCGCTTGGGAGTCAAATGTGGTGTGGTCGCGAGATTCTTGTCTGCTCGGAATTCATTTCTGTTGCGGTCAGAACTCATTTCTAGTGCGGTCGAAGAATCATGGTTCGGTCGAAAAATTTTGGTGCGTCAAAAAATTTTGGCCCGGTCAAAAAGTCTTGGTCTGGTCGAAAAATTATGGTTCGATCGAAATCCACTTTGGTGCGGTCGGGAGTCAAAACTAGTGTGGTCTAAAGATTCTTGTTCGATCGTGACTCATTTCTGGTGCGACCGAAAAATTCGGATGCGTTTCAAATTTCATATCCGGTGCGGTCATATCTCATTTCTAGTGCGGTCGATAAATTATGGTTCAGTCGTAATCCATTTGTGGTGCGGTCGTGAGTCAAATCTGGTACAGTCGGAAGATTCTAGTTAGGTCGAAATCAAATTCTGGTGCTGTCGGGCGTAAAATGTGGTGCGGTCGGAATTTTCTAGTCCGGTCGGAATTCATTTCTGTAGCGGTCAAAACTCATTTCTAGTGCGGTTGAAAATCTTGGTGGGGTCGAAAAATTTTGGTGCGGTTGAAAAATTTTGGCTTAGTCGAAAAGTCTTGGTACAATCGAAAAATTATGTTTCGGTCGAAATCCACTTTCGACAACGTCGGGCGTCAAAACTAGTGTGTTCTGAAGATTCTGGTTCGGTTAGGACTCATTTTTGTTGCGACCGAAAAATTCTGATGCGGTTATATTTCATATCTAGTGCGGTCAGATCTCATATCTGGTGCGGTTGAAAAATTATGATTCTGTCGTAAACCATTTGTGGTGCGGTCGGGAGTCAAATCTGGTGCGGTCGGAAGATTCTAGTTCGGTCGAAATCAAATTCTGGTGCTGTCGGGTGTCAAATGTGCTGCGGTCGGGAGATTCTGGTATGGTTGGAATTCTTTTCTGGTGCAGTCAAAATTCATTTTCTGGTGAGATCGAAAAAGTTTGGCCGGATCGAAAAGTCTTTGTTCGGTCGAAGAATCATGGTTCGGTCGAAAAATTTTGGTGCGTCGAAAAATTTTGGCCCGGTCGAAAAGTCTTGATCTGGTCGAAATATTTTGGTTCGGTCGAAATCCACTTTTGGTGCGGTCGGGAGTCAAAACTAGTGTGGTCTAAAGATTCTTGTTCGATCGTAACTCATTTCTCGTGCGACCGAAAAATTCTGATGCGTTTCAAATTTCATATCCGGTGCGGTCATATCTCATTTCTGGAGCGGTCGAAAAATTATGGTTCGGTTGTAATCCATTTGTGGTACGGTCGTGAGTCAAATCTGGTGCAGTCAGAAGATTCTAGTTCGTTCGAAATCAAATTCTGGTGCTGTCGGGAGTCAAATGTGGTGCGGTCGCGAGATTCTTCTCTGCTCAGAATTCATTTCTGTTGCGGTCATAACTCATTTCTAGTGCGGTTGAAAAATCTTGGTTCGGTCGAAAAATTTTGGTGCGGTCGAAAAATTTTGCCCCGGTCGAAAAGTCTTGGTACAATCGAAAAATTATGGTTCGGTCGAAATTCACTTTCGGTAATGTCGGGAGTCAAAACTAGTGTGTTCTAAAGATTCTGGTTCAATCGTGACTCATTTCTGGTGCGACCGAAAAATTCTGATGCGTTTCAAATTTCATATCCAGTGCGTCATATCTCATTTCTAGTGCGGTCGAAAAATTATGGTTCGGTCATAATCCCTTTGTGGTGCGGTCATGAGTCAAATCTGGTGCAGTCGGAAGATTCTAGTTCGGTCGAAATCAAATTCTGGTGCCGTCGGCAGTCAAATGTGGTGCGGTCGGAATTCATTTCTATTGCGGTCAAAACTCATTTCTAGTGCGGTTGAAAAATCTTGGTTCGGTCGAAAAATTTTGGTGCGGTCGAAAAATTTTGCCCCGGTCGAAAAGTCTTGGTACAATCGAAAAATTATGGTTCGATTGAAATCCACTTTCGGTAACGTCGGGAGTCAAAACTAGTGTGTTCTGAAAATTTTTGTTCGATCGTGACTCATTTCTGGTGCGACCGAAAAATTTTGATGCGCTTCAAATTTCATATCCGGTGCGGTCATATCTCATTTCTGGTGCGGTCGAAAAATTATTATTCGGTCGTAAACCATTTGTGGTGCGGTCGGGAGTTAAATCTGGTGCGGTCGGAAGATTCTAGATTTGTCGAAATCGAATTCTGGTGCTGTAGGGTGTAAAATGTGCTGCAGTCAGGAGATTCTGGTGTGGTCGGAATTCATATCTGGTGCGGTCAAAACTCATTTTCTGGTGAGGTCGAAAAAGTTTGGCTGGGTCGAAAAGTCTTGGTCCGGTTGGAAAATTTTTGTCCGATCGAAAAATTTCGGTTTGGTTGTAATCAAATTCTGGTGCGCTTGGGAGTCAAATGTGGTGCGGTCGCGAGATTCTTTTATGCTCAGAGTTCATTTCTGTTGCGGTCAGAACTCATTTCTAGTGCGGTCGAAGAATCATGGTTCGATCGAAAAATTTTGGTGCAGTTGAAAAATTTTGACCCGGTCGAAAAGTCTTGGTCTGGTCGAAAAATTATAGTTCGTTCGAAATCCACTTTTGGTGCGGTCGGGAGTCAAAACTAGTGTTGTCTAAAGATTCTTGTTCGATCGTGACTCATTTCTGGTGCGACCGAAAAATTCTGATGCGTTGCAAATTTAATATCCGGTGCGGTCATATCACATTTCTGGTTCGGTCGAAAAATTTTGGTTCAGTCGTAATCCATTTGTGGTGCGGTCCTGAGTCAAATCTGGTCCAGTCGGAAGATTCTAGTTCGGTCGAAATCAAATTTTGGTGCTGTCGGGTGTCAAATGTGCTGCGGTCGGGAGATTCTGGTGTGGTCGGAATTCATTTCTGGTGCGGTCAAAACTCATTTTCTGGTGAGGTCGAAAAATCTTGGTTCGGTCGAAAAATTTTGGTGTGGTCGGAAAAGTTTGGCCGGGTCGAAAAGTCTTTGTCCGATCGAAAAATATATGTTTGGTCGAAATCAAATTCTGGTGCGGTCGCGAGATTCTTGTCTGCTCGGAATTCATTTCTGTTGCGGTCAAATCTCATTTCTAATGCGGTTGAAAAATCTTGGTTCGGTCGAAAAATTTTGGTGCGGTCGAAAAATTTTGGCCCAGCCGAAAAGTCTTGGTACAATCGAAAAATTATGGTTCGGTCGAAATCCACTTTCGGTAACGTCGGTAGTCAAAACTAGTGTGTTCTGAAGATTCTGGTTCGGTCAAGACTCATTTTTGCTGCGACCGAAAAATTCTGATGCGGTCATATTTCATATTTGGTTTGGTCAGATCTCATTTCTGGTGCGGTCGAAAAATTATTATTCGGTCGTAAACCATTTGTGGTGCGGTCGGGAGTCAAATCTGGTGCGGTCGGAAGATTCTAGATTTGTCGAAATCAAAGTCTGGTGCTGTCAGGTGTCAAATGTGCTGCCGTCGGGAGATTCTGGTGTGGTCGGAATTCATTACAAGTGCGGTCAAAACTCATTTTCTGGGGAGGTCGAAAAATCATGGTTCGGTCGAAAAATTTTGGTGCGGTCGAAAAAGTTTGGCCGGGTCGAAAAGTCTTTGTCTGGTCGAAAAATTATTGTCCGATTGAAAAATTTTGGTTTGGTCGAAATCAAATTCTGGTGCGCTTGGGAGTCAAATGTGATGCGGTCGCGAGATTCTTGTCATCTCGGAATTCATTTCTGTTGCGGTCAGAACTCATTTCTAGTGCGGTCGAAGAATCAAGGTTAGGTCGAAAAATCTTGGTGCGTCGAAAAATTTTGGCCCGGTCAAAAAGTCTTGGTCTGGTCGAAAAATTATCGTTCGGTCGAAATCCACTTTTGTTGCGGCCGGGAGTCAAAACTAGTGTGGTCTAAAGATTCTTGTTCGATCGTGACTCATTTCTTGTGCGACTAAAAAATTCTGAAGCGTTTCAAATTTCATATCCGGTGCGGTCATATCTCATTTCTGGTGCGGTCGAAAAATTATGGTTCGGTCGTAATCCATTTGTGGTGTGGTCGTGAGTCAAATCTGGTGCAGTTGGAAGATTCTAGTTCGGTCGAAATCAAATTCTTGTGCTGTCAGGAGTCAAATGTGGTGCGATTGGAAGATTCTGGTCCGGTCGGAATTCACTTCTGTTGCGGTCAAATCTCATTTCTAGTGCGGTTGAAAAATCTTGGTTCGGTCGAAAAATTTTGGTGCGGTCGAAAAATTTTGGCCCAGTCGAAAAGTCTTGGTACAATCGAAAAATTATGGTTCGGTCGAAATCCACTTTCGGTAACGTCGGTAAACAAAACTAGTGTGTTCTGGTGATTCTGGTTCGGTCAAGACTCATTTTTGGTGCGACCGAAATTTTTTGATGCGGTCATATTTCATATTCGGTGCGGTCAGATCTCATTTCTGGTGCGGTCGAAAAATTATTATTCGGTCGTAAACCATTTGTGGTGCGGTCGGGAGTTAAATCTGGTGCGGTCGGAAGATTCTAGATTTGTCGAAATCAAATTCTGGTGCTGTAGGGTGTCAAATGTGCTGCGGTCGGGAGATTCTGGTGTGGTCTAAAGATTCTTGTTCGGTCGTGACTCATTTCTGTGGCGACCGAAAAATTCTAATGCGTCTCAAATTTCATATCCGGTGCGGTCAGATCTCATTTCTGGTGCGGTCGAAAAATTATGATTCATTCGTAAACCATTTGTGGTGCAGTCGGAAGATTCTAGTTCGGTCGAAATCAAATTCTGGTGCTGTCGGGAGTCAAATGTGGTGCGGTCGGGAGATTCTGGTGTGGTCGGGATTCATTTCTAGTGCGATCAGAATATTCTGGTGCGGTCAAAACTCATTTTCTGGTGAGGTCGAAAAATCTTGGTTCGGTCAAAAAATTTTGGTGCGGTCAAAAAGGTTTAGCCGGGTCGAAAAGTCTCTGTCCGGTCGAAAAATTATTGTCCGATCCAAAAATTTTGGTTTGGTTGAAATCAAATTCTGGTGCGCTTAGGGGTCAAATGTGGTGCGGTCGGGAGATTCTTTTCTTGTCAGAATTCATTTCTGTTGCGGTCAGAACTCATATCTAGTGCGGTCGAAGAATCATGGTACAATCGAAAAATTATTGTTCGGTCGAAATCCACTTTCAGTAACGTCGGGAGTCAAAACTAGTATGTTCTGAAGATTTTGGTTCGGTCAGGACACATTTTTGGTGCGACCGAAAAATTCTGATGCGATTAGATTTCATATCCAGTGCGGTCAGATCTCGTTTCTGGTGCAGTTGAAAAATTATGATTCGGTCGTAAACCATTTGTGGTGCGGTCGAGAGTCAAATCTGGTGCGGTCGGAAGATTCTAGTTCGGTGGAAATCAAATTCTGGTGCTGTCGGGAGTCAAATGTGGTGCGGTGGGGAGATTCTGGTCTGGTCGGAATTCATTTCTGGTGCGATCAGAATATTCTGGGGCGGTCAAAACTCATTTTCTGGTGAGGTCGAAAAATCTTGGTTCGGTCGAAAAATTTTGGTGCGGTCGAAAAAGTTTGGCCGGGTCGAAAAGTCCTTGTCCGGTCGAAAATATTGGTTTGATCAAAATCAAATTCTGCTGCGCTTGGGAGTCAAATGTGGTGCGGTCGGGAGATTCTTTTTTTGTCGGAATTCATTTCTGTTGCGGTGAGAACTCATTTCTAGTGCGGTCGAAGAATCATGGTTCGGTCAAAAAATTTTGGTGCGGTCGAAAAATTTTGGTCCAGTCGAAAGTTCTTGGTTTGGTCGAAAAATTATGGTTCGGTCGAATCCACTTTTGGTGCGGTCGGGAGTCAAAACTAGTGTGGTCTAAAGATTCTTGTTCAATCGTGACTCATTTCTAGTGCGACCGGAAAATTCTGATGCGGTCAGATTTCATATCCGGAGCGGTCATATCTCATTTCTGGTGCAGTCGAAAAATTATGGTTCGGTCGTAATCCATTTGTGGTGCGGTCGTGAGTAAAATCTGGTGCAGTCGAAAGATTCTAGTTCTGTCGAAATCAAATTTTGGTGCTATCGGGAGTTAAATGTGGTGCAGTCAGAAGATTCTGGTTCCGTCAGAATTCATTTCTGTTGCGGTCAAAACTCATTTCTAGTGCGGTTGAAAAATCTTGGTTCGGTCGAAAAATTTTGGTGCGATCGAAAAATTTTGGCCCGGTCGAAAAGTCTTGGTACAATCAAAAAATTATGCTTCGGCCGAAATCCACTTTCGGTAACGTCGGGATTCAAAACTAGTGTGTTATGAAGATTCTTGTTCGGTCAGTACTAATTTTTGGTGCGACCGAAAAATTCTGATGCGGTCAGATCTCATTTCTGGTGCGGTCGAAAAATTATGTTTCGGTCGTAAACCATTTGTGGTGCGGTCGGGAGTCAAATCTGGTGCGGTCGGAAGATTCTAGTTCGGTCGAAATCAAATTCTGGTGCTGTCGGGAGTCAAATGTGGTGCGGTGGGGAGATTCTGGTCTGGTCGGAATTCATTTCTGGTGCGATCAGAATTTTTTGGTGCGGTCAAAACTTATTTTCTGGTGAGGTCGAAAAATCTTGGTTCGGTCGAAAAATTTTGGTGCGGTCGAAAAATTTTGGCCCGGTCGAAAAGTCTTGGTCTGGTCGAAAAATTATGGTTCGGTCGAAATCCACCTTTGGTGCGGTCGGGAGTCAAAACTAGTGTGGTCTAATGATTCTTGTTCGATCGTGACTCATTTTTGGTGCAACCGAAAAATTCTGATGCGGTCAGATTTCATATCCGGTGCGGTTATATCTCATTTCTGGTGCGGTCGAAAAATTATGGTTCGGTCGTAATGCATTTGTGGTGCGGTCCTGAGTCAAATCTGGTGCAGTCGGAAGATTCTAGTTCGGTCGAAATCAAATTCTGGTGCTGTCGGGAGTCAAATGTGGTGCGGTCAAAAGATTCTGGTCCGGTCGGAATTCATTTCTGTTGCGGTCAAAACTCATTTCTAGTGCGGTTGAAAAATCTTGGTTCGGTCGAAAAATTTTGATGCGGTCGAAAAATTTTGGCCCGGTCGAAAAGTCTTNTAGTACAATCAAAAAATTATGGTTCGGTCGAAATCCACTTTCGGTAACGTCGGGAGTCAAAACTAGTGTGTTTTGAAGATTCTGGTTCGGTCAGGACTCATTTTTGGTGCGACCGAAAAATTCTGATGTGGTCAGATTTCATATCCGGTGCGGTCAGATCTCATTTCTGGTGCGGTCGAAAAATTATGATTCGGTCGTAAACCATTTGTGGTGGGGTCGGGAGTCAAATCTGGTGCGGTTGGAAGATTCTAGTTCGGTCGAAATCAAATTTTGGTGCTGTCGGGAGTCAAATGTGGTGCGGTCTGGAGATTCTGGACTGGTCGGAATTCATTTCTGGGGCGATCAGAATATTCTGGTGCGGTTAAAACTAATTTTCTGGTTAGGTCAAAAAATCTTGGTTCGGTCAAAAAATTTTAGTGCGGTCGAAAAAGTTTGGCCGGGTCGAAAAGTCAGAATTTGATTTCGACCGAACTAGAATCTTCCGACCGCACCAGATTTGACTCCCGACCCCACCACAAATGGTTTACGACCTAATCATAATTTTTCCACCGCACCAGAAATGAGATCTGACCGCACTGGATACCTCTCATAAACATTCAAAGCAAATATACCCTTTACAGCGGCATCAATCCGAACAAGAATAATGAAGAATGAGAAGGAAAGATTTAAAAGAAAAAATGAATACCAGACACTCTAATAGCACAATTTTAAACCAAATCCTTGGCAACAGCGCCAGAAAACTTGTTGGGTTTTCAATTAAAACCTCTCAACAAGTGTATCGAATAGAGGGTATCGAACACAGGGATTTGGAAAAACTATGCCCACTAGGGTTTCATGTATTATTGGAATTCAAAGAGTAGATGTAGAACCTTAATCAAAACAAAGAATTGCATAGATGCAGAATAGTAATGAGAAATTACAATATAAATCCAATTCCTATAGTAGAAGTACCTCAGCCACTCATGGTGTGTTGCTTCATAGAGAAGATTACAAAGAAAAGAACCCTAGGCACAATTGTGCTTCCGGAGTATCTGACCGCTTTCCCAAGCTAGACCCTTAAACCCTAGGATTCTCCTTTGCTTTCGTCTGTAGAAGTGATGATTTGGAAACTTCATGCCTCATTCCTTAAATAGGAAAATTTGACCGAAGTTGGTTAGGATGCGCTCAGCGAAATTGGCCTGTGCTGAGTGTTGACCTGTGTGCGTTGAGCGTAGCGCCTACGCTGAGCGGATTGCAACAGATTCAATTATTTTCGCTCAGCGCTTCTAGCATTCGCTCAATGCTCTTCCTTGTCTCGAAATTTCCATCTTTTTATCACTTTTCAATTCTCTTCTTCTCATTTAATAGCCTACACTTGGATTAATCAAAACTGGGGCTTTTGTAGTTATTTATCTCTATTTTTCCTCGAAAAGTGCTTTGAATTGATCTCCTTTTCATGAGCATATAAACACTTAACAGTTATCCAAAAAGGGTCCTGGTCTAAGGGCCATGACTAGGTGATGTCGAGCTATAGGTGCTTCAAGGTTAGGAATTCCCAAACATACTTTTGAATACCTGTCCATGAATGGTCAAGGGTTCTCCTTCTTCCTACTTGACATCTGCCAACACTAGTTCGGCCAACGAATGTGGTCGACTCGCTGCGAACTGGGTGCAAAAAGCTATACGCAGAGTGGGATGGTAGTCAATAGAGTTGTCTGGGAGGGCGCATAACTACCTCAAAGTTGCCCCTCTTAACGACGTGGGGAAGACCCTGCACTTGATTGGTTCATTGGTGGAATACAAGTTCATGATGGTCAGGAAGGCATGAAGGTGGGCATTAGAATAGGAAGTTCCATCATAACTTTCCATCATGAGCCCTCTTTAGGAGGCAGGGAGGGGGGCTTCCATGTTTCCATCTACAAAGGAATGTAGACGTGCTTTCTCCTTGTTGGGTCGCGGAGCCGACAAGGGTACGCTAGGGTAGGACTCTAAGTGGTTGTTGGCGGCCTCAAGTCGAAAATCTCCACGATTGCTTACAGTGACTGGCTCTAGGGGTGGTTGAGAAGTAGCCACCTCAGCCTCTATAGAGGGGGGAGGAGCTCTTCCAAACCAGGATGCAGTTAGCCTCCCTATTTGAGAGAATAGCCCTTCGTGTTCTTCTATCTTTCGTCTCATTTTGGCATTTTCCTCCCTTACCTAACTCATTTCATCAGCATTCCTATTCTGACCTTACTTAATCTCTTGCAGTTCCTTCAACAGGGTCTCCATCAGGTGCGCGGGGTTAGGAGGAAGAATCTCCACAGGCCTACCCACTTCCTCCTGACTCGACTTGTTCCTAGTTATTGCCATAGTTCTCGTTAACACCACAACCCCACTATGGTTGCGAAATTGTACTTACAAGGACAGGATATACCTCGAGATACCTTCTAAGCTCCAAGTCTCTTAAACTCCTAGGCTGAATGGGACTGAATGGTGGTGGTACCTACGATTACACTATGATGTTCAAGTCAGCACTAAGTATAAGCAGGATGGAATATGATTAAGAGATGATCTTACCTAGTTACCTTAATTACTATTTATAATATAATTAAATAACTGATTACCTAAGGTGGTGCTAAGTGACCTATCTTTTGGGCGAAATTCATGGTAATTGAATATATTATGTTACTGCAACTTGACAAGGCCCATGGAGTAGTGGGCCTGTGGGCTGACCGTGTTCTTCTCAGTTAGGACCAACAAAATCTCGGTAATGACTTTAGTTCGAGAGGTTTCAGGCAAGTATCAGGAAATCAATACCTATTTGGTATACAATCCACTTACACGGGCTCAGATCAAGTTAAATTAGATAATGATTCTAATCTTTGCATACAAAATATTGGTTCTGCAAAATTTTGCTCACCCCTTTCTATTAACTACTTACATATGCATATTCTCTTACATGTACTAGATATAACAAAAAAAATCTCATTAATGTATTTAGAGGATAATAATGTTTATTATTTTTATTTATTTATTTTTATTTAATTTCTTATTGATCTTACTGAATTACATAATTTTGATTAAGTAGATTATGAGTATTTTAGGTTATTTTTCAATAATTGTTGGTTTAGGGTTTTATAAATTGGTTGAGATGTTCAAATTAGAAAATGGGAAATTTGAGTGGAAGAATTTAGAAAAAGATTATTTAATATTTTTGAAATCATGATAAAATCTCATAACCATTAACAATATTAATGGCCTAAGTTCACTTAGAAAATTGTTTACTTTTTATTCTACGGGAAGAGAGGGCTATCCATTAGATGGATCACCACTATAGGGAAAGGGCTATCAACGAGATGGAGCCACCCCCGATAGATTATGTAAATATCAGATGTCAATTTCATCCTTTAGATGAAGCTGTCTTAATGGGAAAGGCAACCTATAAGAAGAGGGCTATCAACGGAATGGGACTGTTTTTCTGGTTTTATTATGTAAAAAATTTAGTATAAAAGAAATGATAAATAATTTATTTTTATTTTATTCTCTTTAACAACTTTAACATTACTAATATTTATTTTATATTCTGCTCATGATAGTTATTATCTTCTCACTAAATCCTTGTAACTTACCCCTTTTCTCTCTCCTTTTTCAGATTTCCCACACAGTTGAGTTGTAGATTGTTAATACATCATTTCTTATTCCATTCCTTCATATTTTGGTGACCTCAATTATTAGAGGAATCTTATTATTGTTTTGCCTCTTGGTATTTTTCTATAGTTATAAGGAGTCTGAAACTGAATTATGAGTTATAATATTTATTACAATATTATGTGGGCAATTATGAGAATATGATATTTTGTAACTGTTGCGAAATAGATGATGCTCTGTCAATTTTATTTTGTTTTTTATTACTTAAATCTCTTGGAAATGAAATTGTATTTAATTACTAGTTTAGGTTTCTCAGGTTAAAGGTGTTAACCTATTCGCTTTAACCTATTCGCGCATTATGACGGTATATTTGGCTCCTGAGATATATGATGCTAGGGATAATATAACTTAAGTACATATGAAAATGTTATTTCTTTTCATTTGTTGCAAGAAGGATTATCAGGCAAAAAAATCCATATTTTAAAATTACTAAAATTATTCTTGAGAAGTCGAACTCTACCTTTCAATAATTTAAAAATTGTATGATTCTCCATGTCCTAGTCCTGGTACTGCAGCATAAATTGCTAAACTGTTGAAATGATCCCTACAATATGTAATAACCTTATAAGTGAAAGTTTTTCTTATCCAAAGAAGATTTTCATTCAACTATTAGTTTTGGTGATTCCTCTTTTGTAGAAGTGATGGATAAGGTAGATGTTAAATAAAAAGTAAAAGTACTTCAGTGGAACAATCTAAAATGTGTTACTGTTTAAAAAGTAACCTGGTCGGTTATATAACTAGAACTTTTCATATTTCGTAGGATTTTTCTTGTGAATTTTTTGTGAATTTTATAAAATTAACTTGAATATTTACAGGAAATCCATTTTCTACAAACTTTTATAGAAAAATCATAAAAGAAAGGCACAAAATATGAATGTTTTTAGTATTGAAAGGGTTATGTCATTACCATTAAACAAGGTGTTTGTGAATGTGCCATTATTGTCGTCCAAATGAGTTCAAACAGGTTGGTTCTATTAAAGATTGAAACTATATTCTTCTTTGCTGACTGAAATCAAAGATGTTCATGGTTATGGCATTTTCACTATGCTCACTAATTTTGTTGAATTAAAGACTCTATGGCAGAAAAATATGGTGACTGGCCTACAACAAATTTACATCCCCTTAAGAAGTTGGTGAAGCTTGTGTTGTTTGCAAACAATACTATAATCAATTTCCACAAGGCCAATAAATTATGGCGTGTAAGAAAAGCAATAGAGTAGGTGCATCCAGGCCAATAAATCCACATTCAACTGCTGGTAAAAGATACTTGATCACTTCCATTGATGGTTAGTCACAAGACATAGGTTTACTTCTTTGCTGGAAAAATCTGAAGATTCTTGGAGTTAGTCACTCTAAAGCTTTTAAGATTTACAATTCCATCAATAAGAAAATTTTCATTAGTCTGGACATGATTTTCGACAACACATAGACTCATTTTGATAGAGAAGAAAGGAAGCAACCTTTGGAGAATTAAAAGAAAACAGAGCCTTTGAGTGTAGGTGGTGTATGAGATACAGAGTAGCTAGTTAACTGAATTATCTATTCTACAAGTTGTATGATGCAAGTACATTTCTATAATTTCAAATTTGTTTTCCTCACTTCTAAAGGCCTCTCTGAAGCTATTGGATTTCATGAATATTGTGTTCTCAGGCACAAGGGGCTTTTTTATTTTTCAGGAAAAATCTGAAGTTTTCGCTGTTCTTAAAACTTATAATGTGTTTATTGAGAAAGCAGTTGTAAATTTTTGTGAGTCCCATGGAATCAAGAGGCAACTTATAGCTGCTTATTTAAAAATATATATTTTAAAAGAGAATTTCAATTACTTTATCAAAATAAAGTATTTAAAAAATAAATAAAACTTAATTATAAATAATTCAAATGTTATATATATCAATTTCTAGAAATCAATTAAATTTATCCTCGACAACACAAACACAAGGTAATGTTTACTTCCATGATATGGAGAAAGAAAAGAGAAACATATTAATACTCTAAATTTATCTTCTTTACAAATTAAGAGGTAGGTCCCTTTGGTATCTTTATTCATAAATTTAGCGACCGAAACACACTAATGCACTAAAGTTGGTAGCAATTTCACAAAAGTAAAGCAAGTAAACATTATCAGACCCACATTGTGTTGTCGGCAATAATCAACAGTTACTGCTTCTTCGCCATCAGACCTTTATTCAAGTAAAGTCATCAGACCTTCATTCACGTAACAAAGCTGCTCTTCCTTTCCAACCATGCCAGTAGTAGAAACTCTTGGTGGTGCTCCCTTTGGAGCTGTTCTTCAGCTTCTATTTGACAAGCTCGATTCTCATCAAGTTCTTGACTACTTCTGTCGAAGAAAGCTCGATGACAAGCTCCTCAAAAAGTTGAAGAGGAAACTGATGGATATCCATGCTGTGATTGATGATGCCGAAAAAAAGCAGTTCAGTAATTCTTTGGTCAAAGCATGGCTTGATGAAGTTAGAGACACGTTGCTCGATGCAGAGGATCTATTGGATGAAATAGACTATGAATTCTCCAAATGTGAGTTGGAAGCTGAAATCCAGACCAGTCCAAGCAAGGTACGCAGTTTTGAATCCAACATGATAGAAATCCTAGATGAACTAGAATCTCTGTTGAATCAAAAGGTTGTTCAAGATTTCAAAATTTCTAGTGGTGTAGGATCAGGGTTGGGTAATAAAGTTTCAGAGAAAAAAATTGCATCAACATCGTTGGTGGCTGAAGATATTATTTATGGCAGAGATGAGGACAAAGAAATGATCCTTAATTGGCTGACATCTGACGATGATAAATGTAGCCAACTGTCAATACTTTCTATTGTAGGTATGGGAGGGATGGGAAAGACTACACTTGCCCAACATGTATACAATGACACAAGGATAGAGGGTAAATTTGCTGTCAAAGTTTGGGTCTGTGTGTCGGATGACTATGATGTTTTGGCAATATCCAAAGCAATTATTAAACAAAAAAATGAAAGTGCAGATCTAGAAATGGTTCATGAAAAACTGAAAGAAAAATTGACTGGAATGAAGTTTCTTCTAGTTCTGGATGATGTTTGGAACGAAGATAGGAACCAATGGAAAGCTTTGCATACTCCTCTTAAGTATGGAGCTGAGGGAAGTAAAATTCTTGTCACGACACGCAGTAACAAAGTTGCTTCAATCATGCAGTCAAATAATGTACACCAGCTAAAGCCATTAGAAGAAATTCACAGCTGGCAAGTGTTTGCAAAACATGCATTCGAAGATGATAAGTCTATGTTGAATTCTGAGTTGAAGGAGATTGGCATGAAGATAGTTGAAAAGTGCAGAGGATTGCCTCTTGCCCTAGAAACTGTTGGATGTCTTTTAGACTCAAAGTCATCTGTTTCAGAGTGGGAAGGTGTATTGAGAAGCAACGTATGGGACTTACCAATAGAAGATAGTAAAATTGTCCCTGCTTTACTATTGAGCTATTACCATCTTCCTTCTCATCTCAAGCGATGTTTTGCTTATTGTGCTTTATTCCCCAAAGACCATGAATTTGACAAGGAGAGTAAAGAGGTGTCGGACATTATAGGCGATCTTATACATCTCCGTTCATTAGATCTTTCATTTACTCACATAGAGAAACTTCCTGCACTACTACAAAAAGGAGTTTTTACGTCGGTTAAAATAGATGGCGACGTTAAATTTAACGTCGGTTATATTAATAACCGACGTTGGAATATAAACTTTTAACGTCGGTTGGAGAATAGATTGACAAAGCTGCCAATACATATAGGAGAACTGAAGAATCTTCAAATATTGATGAGTACGTTCAATGTTAGAAAAAGTAGCGAGATGTGTATCGAACAGTTACGAGAACTCAGTCTTCATGGGCAACTAGTAATTTGGGATCTGCAAAATACTGTGAATCATCTTGTACGGCTAGATATACATTGGGATTTGCAGTGAAACCTTGACAATTCAATGAAGGAAAGAGAAGTACTTGAGAATCTGAAACCTTCCATACATTTGAAGCATTTGTCAATCAGTGGGTATGGTGGCACACAATTTCCACGTTGGTTATTTGATAATTCATTATCGAATCTGGTGTCCTTAACCTTGAGGAACTGTAGACAATGCATATGGTTGCCTTCCCTTGGAGCTTTGACATTTCTTAAGCAGCTGGAACTTAAGGGGCTTGATTGGATAGCAAGGATTGATGCTGATTTTTACGGGAATAGCTATTCTTCATTTGCATCCTTAGAAACATTGGACATCTATGATATGAATGAATGGGAAGAATGGCAATGCATGACGGGTGCTTTTCCAAATCTCCAAACTCTTTCTTTGAGAAACTGTCCCAAGCTTAAAGGGCACTTGCCACAACAACTTTGTCATTTAAAGAAGCTACGCATACATGACTACGAGCAACTTATGGCTTTGATTCCCAAGGCCCCAGAAATTTGTGAATTAGACCTGAAATACTGTGGAAAGCTGCAAATCGATTATCATCCAACTACTTTGAAAAGGCTCGATATTCAGGGAAACAACATGGAGGCATCGTTACATGAAAGGCTTGGACATATCGAATCTCTTACTTCTCTTGAATCCTTGACCATTGTTTTTTGTCCGAATATGAATATTCCGATGAACCATTCCTACGAATTCATTGTACACTTGGATATCATTGGTGATTGTGACTCTCTGACGAACTTGGCTTTAGATTTCTTTCCGAAACTCTGTGAACTTGTTCTGCTCAAGTGTCATAGCCTACAGATGATATCACAACGACACCCTCATAATCATTTGAAGAGACTGAACATTGAAAAGTGCTCTAAATTTGAATCATTTCCCAAAGAAGGATTATATGCACCACAATTAGAGAGCTTTGTTATTCGTGAATTGGAGAATTTGAAATCTTTGCCTGAACGCATGAATTACCCCTTCCATCTCTTAAAAGTATGTCAGTATTTAATTGTCCAGGAGTGGAGTTTTCTGATGGATGTTTGCCATCAAATCTTAAAAGACTGAATATCTCGTTTTGCTCCAAACTTGTTGCCTCGCTGAAAGGGGCTTTGGGAGCCAACCCCTCTTTAGAAACATTAAAAATTAGAAAAGTGGATGTGGAGTGTTTTCCGGGTGAAGCTTTGTTCCCACACTCTCTTACTTCTCTAAATATCTATGATTGTCCAAATCTTAAAAAACTGGACTTTCAAAAGGGTCTCTCTCAGCTCTCCTCTCTTGAGTATTTGTATCTTGTGAACTGTCCCAACCTTCAATTCTTGCCAGAGGAGGGTCTCCTCAAATCCATTTCAACTCTCAGAATTGAAAAGTGTCCGTTGCTCACACAACGCTGCAAGAAACAATGTGAAGACCGGGAAAAGATTGCTCACATCAAAGACATACGTCTTGATAGGGAATAAGTAAACATATAAGAAATTATTAACGCACCAATTCTCATCAGGTGCCAATTCTCCACACTATCTTTGAAGCATTTTAAATGCAATCTTGTTTTGCATATATTTTAATCTCTAGTAAACCACTTTCTTTACGCATCAGATTTTCATCTTTTTAATGTCCTGTTTTACATGGAAGAAAATATATTATCCTAATTCACTTTTGAAGTTGATAGGTGGATATTTGAAGAAATTTTTAGCCAACCTCAAATGATTTGATATTCAAATTGTTTTCTCCATCGTAACAGGATCATGAAAAAGTGTTTTGGTGGAAGAATAGGCCAGGAAAAATTGTACATGATATTAGCAAGTGAAGTTTTTCTTTTTTTCTGAAAGGTAAATGAAGCAACATATTATCTTTTTGTTTTCTTCACATATTCTTAAAATCTTTTTGCTGACTATAATGACATGATCAAGTCTAAATGTGTTGAATCTGGTATTGTCTAGCTTTGTATCAGGTATCTACATATTTTTTTCATTTGGAAAATTTCAAATACTGGCCTAACCATCCATCTACAATCTTGTATATTGGAAAAGTTTCACTCTTTTCACTCTCTGATTAGCAACCAATAATGGCATAAGGGCCACCTACTTTCAATCATGAAATTCGAATGTTTAGACATTAGTTTGTGTGCAAAATATACATTAATGAATATTTGTCATTTGATGTCTCAAAGAATTAAAGAAAATAAATGATAAAAATAAAAAATAAATTTGTAATTCTTATATACTTAAAATAAGGGGATTTTTCTTCAATTATCAATTCTAAATATTACATAATGCCGATAAAAAAAAAAATCATGATTTATAAAAATTAAAATTTTTCTCTTCAAAATTGAAACTTCTGAAAGGTTCTCTTCCGTTACATGATTCAAGATAATTATTAATTACTAAGTAATTATTTCCTAAATCTATAATTATTAAGAAGTTATATCAATTGCTATCCTTGTACTTTCACTCAATTATTAAGTAAATTGTTCCAAATTTCTTCCACAATTTTAATCTCATCTACAAAATTTATGGTTCTCAAACTTTCTAGAAAACAACTAACTGAAATATAAGCTTCTTTCATCAACCTTTTCTTTTTGTCAAATTCAAAATACTTTCTCATCAAATATAATATATTGACTAATGATCATCTCCTTAATCTTATAAAGTGTATAACTCTTTAATATCGAACTATATAATCAATAAAGAAGCATCTCATAATTGACTTTTCAAGTTTTTTTCTCTTTTGTTTAGAAATTTCAATATAACAAACACGTTAAAAAATTTTAAGATGGTTTATTCTATGTTTCATTCAAGGATATAAGCACTTTCACACTACTAGAAAAAGACCTTTTTACGTCGGTTATATTGGACATTTAACGTCGGTTAACGTGGCGTCGTTGAATGAGATGTTGTTAAATTTAACGTCGGTTAATGGGACAACCGACGTAAAATACAAAACTTTCAACGTCGGTCATTTAAATAACCGATGTTGATTTCATGATAAATAACGTTGAAAGATTAGGATGGAGCATCCGGAAGAACCTCAATACCAGGCTCTCGATAGCTTCAAGGATGGAGCGAGGTCTCTTGTTAGGAGGGTAGTACAAATCCAAATTGGAGCCAATAGTAGAGTACAAGCGACCCAACTCCATTGGACTTGTGCAGAAAGAACCCGCAGGGTAAAGTTCATCATCACCTGAGAAACCCATCCACAAAATCAAAGATTAGCCTAACAAAACAACAATCTTCTACATTAAACAGGACGTGTACCCACAACCAAACACAACCAAAAACTAAACATTCATCTCATATCACACAAGCAAGATTGAAGCTTTCTATATAATAATTTCCTCATGCATGCTCATTCCACCAAAGAAAGAAAAAAGAAAAAATATTATCTTTAAAGAAAAGAAAATGTTTTCCTTCTATTACAAAAACAGTTTATGTGCATCCAGACAACAACATCCATGAAAGAAAACTTTTTTTATCTTGATATTTTCCTATCCATTCAAAGCACAAACCTCAAAACCTATACAAAAATTCAATCGGTACGTGCAGAACAAGAGAGCAATCATATTGAAATTCAAGAATAGAAATCAGTAACACATATAAAATCAAAAGAAAAAAACACTCGAAGCTTACTACTGTAATTGACAAGGGCAGACATGAGGTCAGAGAACGAGTCCACCAGCAAGAGACTCTGAGGGGTAGCAGGTGAAAGCCCTTAGGATTTGAGAGGGGAAAAAGAAGAAGAATGAAAAAACATATTATAGAGAAAAGGGTGTAGAGCATTTGAGAGTGTAAACCCCACGGAGCAGGGCAAAAAAGAGAAGAGGAAGAAGGAGCTTTGAAAAGGATGAAGTTAGGATTGGGGTTCGGGTATATATATGTGTGTCGTGAAGAAACAGAGTCTTATATTGGAAAATGAAGAAAAAGAGATAGGTGTATAAAGCCTAAACCAAAAACAGATTTTGGGCCAATGGGAGGCTTACAGCTTCATGAATTTAGACTGCAGTAGAAGAGGGAAAACCCTTACCAGTAGGCGGCGAACCACGAATCTCCTCCACGGCAACAAGCAGACAATATGAAAACAACCACTGGCAGCGGTGGTCAAAAGTGGTGGCAGTAGAAGAGGGACTCGCGAGAGAGGGAGATAGGGGAAAGCAGAGAAGAGGGCAACAAAATAGCAGACATCGCGCTATGAAATAATAACCATCAACATCGGTTATTAAAAAAAACGACGTTAAATCAATATACAACGTCGGTTATAATAACAAACGACGTTATTTAATGACTATCAACGTCGTTTAAATCAATAACCGACGTTGTTGTATTTTCGATGACAGTTGTATTTGTAACCGACATGGAAAATGTAGTTATATTTACAATTTTGCCACCGCGTCTAAAATAACGTCGGTTATATTTATAACCGACATTATTTTATGACGTTGAATCCCCTTCTTGTAGTAGTGTCAGTTATACCAGTATTGTAAGCTATATATACTCTGCTTTTACTCCAAATACTGTGTGAAATTCAGAGCATGCTATTCTCCTACTACACAGATTTCATTTCTCCTAACATGGTATCAAGCCAAAAAGGTCTAACCATGGCTTCTACTACTTCCTCTCTCAATCACTCTGAAATTTTTTCTGTCTCTGCAAGATTTACTCTCTATACATTCTCCACCCTATAGCATCAACCAGTAACAACCATAATCAAAGGTCTGAAATTCTAGTGTCAGTGAAGAATTTTTTAACCATGAGCAGAAAGATCATCTCATCATGGCATGGCTTCTTGCTTCAACGACCACTCCTATCTTAACACAAATGGTTGGTCTGACTTGCACTACCCAAATGTGGAACAAACTGCAAAATTATTATGCAAGCAAGACTAGAGCAAAGATCAAGAAATTAAAAACTCAACTCAGAACTTGCAAGAAAGAAAGATAAGTCTGTTTATCAACATATTCTTGAAATCAAACGCATCACTGATACATTGGCAACTGTTTGTTCACCCATTACCACTGAAGATCACATAGAAGGTCTTCTTCTTCCTGAAGAATATGATCATTTTGTCATAGCTATCACTTCTAGACTTGATATTTATACCATTGATGAAATTGAAGCTCTTCTTCTAGCACAAGAAGAAAGAATTGAAAAACACAAGTTAGCTGACCAATTTTCCATTCTGGCAAACGTAACAGCTACATCTTGGCTGCAACCACAACCCTTTCCTCAGAAGTCTCCATCAAATTTTTATTATCAATGTGGCAGTTGTCCTTCTAACATAGGTTCACAGGTTCACTCGTGGGAGATCTTCTACACGGGTTCTATATCATCCAATACCAGTTTCTGATGGAATCACAAAAAAATTTATTGTAAAATTTGCCATAAACCTGGTCACTCTGCCTTTGATTGTTGGCATCGATTTAATCAGGATTTTCAAAACCACTCAAGCAATTCAAGATATTTCCGTAATTTCAGTTTGAGTCTAAAATCTTTCATCATAGTTTAATAGAATATACAGTAATTTTTCAATACGTTTTTCTATCATTCAACCGTTAGGAGAACTCAGCCTTCATGGATGGCTAGAAATTAAGGATCTGCAAAATACTGTGAATCCCTTGGATGCATTAGCTGCAGATTTGAAGAATAAAACACATCTGGTTGAGCTAGATTTACAATAGGATATGAAGCAAAACCTTGAGAATTCAATGAATGAAAGAGAAGTACTTGAGAATCTTCAACCTTCCAGACATTGTAAACTTGTCCGAATGTGAATACTCCGATTAACCATCGCTACGACTTCATTGTAAACTTGGATATCAATGGTTGTTGTGACTCTTTGATGAATTTTGCTTTAGATTTCTTTCCAAAACTCTGTGAACTTGCTCTATGCAAGTGTCATAGCCTAGAGATGATATCACAACGACACCCTCATAAACATTTGAAGAGTCCGAAAATTGAAAAGTGCTCTAAATTTGAATCATTTCCCAAAGAAGGATTATATGCACCACAATTAGAGAGCTTTTGTAACGCAGCGTTTTATAATAATAAAATAATAATAATAATAAAGGTAAAAAAAAAAAAATTATATTAATAGTGCATCTAGGGTTGAAACACACATCCCTTCACCCCTTCACAATATTTTTCTTCGTATTCCCTTTTGTGTGCAGCCTTCCCCTTTACCCTACACTTATTCTCCTTTCTCTGCATGCCTTGAGTGAAAGTTAAATTAGAATTTGTGTTTTGAGGAGGAGTGTATTCACGCCGTGAAGCTATTCAGATAGGAATTTATAAAAGAATTTTTCTGTTCTTCTATGCTTCGTGAAACTGTTCATATAGGAATTTATAAAAAGGATTTTTCTGTTCTTCTATGCTCTGTGAGTAGATGATAAACATTATGATTGTATTTATTTATATATTTTTATTAGATTTCTTATTGATATTATTGGATTACATGTTTTTGAGGTCATGATAAAACCCCGTAGCCATTAACGGTATTAATGGCCTAGGTGCACCTGGAAAATTGTTTATTTTATACTATGGGTGGAGAGGGCTATCCGTTAGATGGAGCCGCCACTGCAGGGAAAGGGCTATCAACGAGATGAAGCTACCCCCGATAGTTCAT
>BDMB01000134.1:42090-57396 GCA_016859785.1 Macrotyloma uniflorum
CTTCTTCCATGCCTTCGTCTTTTTGGTAACCTCAGTTAGTGGAGGGACTTTATTATTGTTTTGGGTTTTGGTATTTTCTGCAGCCATAGAGAGTCTGAAAATGAACTTTGAGTTGTAACATTTACTTACAACATTATGTATGGTGAATTTGTCCAGTTATGATTGAAAATACTATCAGAATATGATATTTTGAAACTGTTGGAAAATGATGAAGCTCTGTCAATTTTATTTTATTTTATTACTTAAATCTCTTGGAAATAATAGGCTTGCCAGGTTAAGGGTATTAACCTGTGCGCCGGTCATGACGGTGCTTTTGGGTCGTGACAGCTTTGTGATTCGTGAATTGGAAAATTCGTGAATTGGAAAATTTGAAATCTTTGCCTGAACGCATGACTGAACTCCTTCCAGCTCTTACACATATATGTCCGTAAGCAATTGTCGAGGAGTGGAATTTTCTGACGGATGTTTGCCATCAAATCTAAAAGACTTGAAAATCTGGTTTTGCTCCAAACTTGTTGCCTCACTAAAAGGGGCTTGGGGAGCCAACCCCTCAGTAGAAACATTAATAATTTCAAAAGTGGACGTGGAGTCTCTTCCCGGTGAAGCTTTTCTCCCACACTCTCTTACTTCTCTATGGATCTATGATTGTCCAAATCTTAAAAAACTGGACTTTCAAAAGGGTCTCGTAAGACGAAACAAAAGTTGGAAATTACTAACACACCAGGTGCCAATTCTCCACACTATCTTTGAAGCATTTTGAATACAATCTTGTTTTGCAAATATTTTAATCTCTAGTTAACCACTTTCTTCACGCATCACAGAAGAAAATCTATTATAGTAATTCACTTTTGAAGTTGATAGGTGGATATTTGAAGAAAGTTATAGCCAACCTCAAATTGTTTTCTCTATCATAACAGGATCATGAAAAATTGTTTTGGTGGAAGAATAGGCCAGGAAACATTGTGCATATATTAACAAGTGAAGTTTGCTTGTTTTCTAAAAAGGTAAATGAAGGAACATATTATCTTTTTGTTGGCTATAATGGAATGAACAACTCTGAATGTGTTGATTCTGATATTGTCTAGCTTTGTATCAGGTATCTACATATTTTTTCATTTGGAAAATTTCAAATAAAGAAGCAGAGAATTTCTTTTCATTTGGTGGTTGGTACTTTGAGCAGCAATTTAATCATACGTACATTCTGAGATCAAGAGTGGAGACTAAAGATACAAACATGACTAAACTATCTTAAGAAAACATTGGTAAAATCTATTTATTATTATGATTTTTCTTACTTTTGTTTCTTTTTGTAAATATATTAAATTAAGGTTGGTGAACTTTTGGAATATTTTCCAATACTTGTTGTAAATTTCAATCTCTTCCCTCTGCTTTGTTGGTAGAAAGCAGAAACATTTTACTGATTAACTATTTCATTTCAGTAAATTAAGCTAACAAGACAAGGATTCTAATTCGTCAAATAAATTTGCATGCTTATATTTTATATTTGATCAAGAAAAGGTTATTGTCACTTTTTTCTTTTTATTTTAATTTTATTTATTCTTTTCTTCCATTTACTGTTTCTTTTCTCTCGATGTTATCTCTTTTAATGGTCTGTTTTAATCTTTTCAAGTTAACTAAATTACAATATAGAGTTGTCATGTAAATTCAACCTATAATCTCTAATGTTAATTTCATTTCGACTGCTTTCTGTAATATTCGACTGCCTTATAAGTAAATAACACAAATCTACTCCAAAATAAGATAGACATTTATTACTGAAAATAAACATGTGACACCATGATTATGAAAATTGGATACTGTTCAAAGGATTGAACCAAGAATCAGCCTACTCACAGGTTAAGAAAACCAGCACATTAAACTAGTAATATTTACAAATTATTATGAATTATTTTATTAACTTTTTTAATGAAACATATAATTTATTTTTTATTAAGACTTTTATAGGCTTGTTGTTATATATCCTTTTCTTCCATCTACCCCATTCACTCATTCATTCATGGAGATGGAGTACAGCCTGTGAATGTCAGTCAGTGTTGTGGGAAGACTCAGCATTTATATGGTTGATTGGCCATAAAAAGAGAAAAAGATTTTTCACGCAAATTTAAAGCCATCATTTTCAGAAAGACCCCATATACACTGTGTACTAAGTAACAAATGCTGAAAAACATCTCAAGAGTTACCCTCTACACAAACAATCATGAATAAAAACTTTAATAAGCCTCATTCTGGCTTACAATATGATAATCAGTAAATCTTCTCTACGACAGTAAAATGTTTCTGCTTTCTACCCAGCAAAGCAGAGCGCAGAGGTTGAATTTCAATAAAGCTCCTATTTTGTGGCAACAGAAAACGAATAAAGACTTGTACACTGTATCTGATACTCATCTTTAGAGCAGAAAAGAGTAAAACATTAGAATTAATGAATTTGAAGTGAACTAATAAAAAAAAGAGATGACTCGCACAACACAAGACTCTCACAACAAGTATTGGAAAATATCCCGAGAGAGCTAGCCTCAGCAGAATCATAGGCACTCATTCATGAATATCAGTGTTGTGGGGGAAGACTCAACACTTATTGGTTGTAGAAGAGCCATAAAGGAAAAAGACGTTCACCAACCTTAATTCAGTGCCATCATTCAGAAAATAACCTTTTACTATTAGTTTCATTGCACTTCACCGAGTCAATGGCATAAGCTACACTTCAAATTAGTCAGTTTCATTCATCCACCCTTTCCTATTCTTACCATGGCAGCAGAATTGGTTACCGGTGCTCTAGTTTCTTCTTTCGTCGAGAGGACTATCGACAGTTTGTCTTCCCGTTTTGGGGACATATTTCGTGTAAGAAAACACAATAAGCAGCAGCTCAGCAACTTGAAGATGAAGCTCCTAGCCATTGATTTTGTGGCTGATGATGCAGAACAAAAGCAGTTCAGAGATTCACGTGTGAGAGATTGGCTTCTCAGGGCCAAAGATGTTGTGTCTGATGCAGAGGATCTCTTGAATGAAATAGATTCTAAACTCTCCGAAAGCCAAGTAGAAGCCGAATATCAGAATGCTGCTAAGAAGGTGTGGAATTCCCTCAAATCTTCTTTTGTAAGTTTCTTTGAAAATGAAATTGAATCAAGGATGGAGCAAGTCATTGAGGACCTAGAAGATCTTGCAACCCAAAATGATATTCTAGGTTTGAAAAAGGCTAGAGGTGTTGGGGTTGGAACAGAATCTGGTAGTAAATTATCATCAACATCGTTGCCAAATGAGAGTGTTATCTATGGCAGGGATGATGACAAAGAAATTGTGTTTAACTGGTTCGCATCTAACACTGACAACAAGCCATCCATACTTTCTATTGTGGGCATGGGCGGGGTTGGTAAGACCACTCTTGCCCAACATATATTCAATGACCCAATGATGGATGAGGCTAAATTTGATGTCAAAGCTTGGGTTTCTGTATCAGATGACTTTGATGTTTTCAAGGTATCAAGAGCAATTCTTGAGGCTGTTACTGGATTAACGGATGATAGTAGAGATTTAGAGATGGTTCACAGAAGATTGAAAGAAAAATTGATGGGGCAGAAATTTCTTCTTTTTGGATGATGTTTGGAATGAGCATCAATTTAAATGGGAAGATGTACAGAAACCTCTTGTTTTCGGAGCTCAAGGCAGTAAGATTCTTGTCACTACTAGTAGTAAGGAAGTTGCTTCTACCATGCGGTCAGAAGAATACCCTCTAGAGCAATCACAGGATGATCATTGTTGAGAATTGTTTGCTAAACATGCTCAACCAAATGCAGACTGCAAGGAGATTGGCATGAAGATAGTTAAAAAATGTAAAGGACTACCTCTTGCCTTGAAAATAATGGGAAGTCTATTATACAACAAATCATCTGTTTCAGAATGGGAAACTGTGTTCCAGAGTGAAATATGGGAGTTTTCGAAAGATATTATCCCTGCTTTAGCATTGAGCTATATCCACCTTCCTTCCCATCTCAACGCATGCTTTGCATATTGTGCCCTATTCCCCAAGGATTATGAATTTGAAAAGGAGTGTTTGATTCAGTCGTGGATGACTGAAAATTTCTTATACTGTCATCAACATAGCAAGAGTCCAGAAGAAGTTGGCCAGCATTACTTCGATGATCTACTATCGAGGTCCTTCTTCCAACAATTAAGCACAAACAAAAATGTATTTGTCATGCATGACCTTCTAAATGATTTGGCAAAATATGTTGGTGGGGACATATACTTCAGGTGGGATGGTTATCAAGCAAAAGAGATACAAAAATTAACTTGTCATTTGTCAGTTGAATTTGGTTACAACAAAAAATTTTGATGGGTTTGGAATTTTATGTGATACGAAAAGGTTACGTACATTTATGCCAACAAGTAGAAGCATGGATCCCCTTTTAACTTTCCTTGGTATTGCAATGTCTCGATATAAGAATTGTTTTCTAAGTTTAGGTTGTTACGTATCTTATCACTGTCTTATTGTTATGACCTTACTTGACTCTGTTGGCAATCTTGAGCATCTCCGTTTCATTAGACCTCTCCCATACTGCCATAAAAAAACTAACTGGAAAGATATGTTCACTCTCCCACTTGCAAATATTGAAGTTGAGGCATTGTAGAGATTTGGAGGAGTTGCCCTCAAATCTGCATTTACTCACTAATTTATGTTTCCTTGAATTTATACATACTAAAGTGAGTAAGGTGCCCGAAGATTTGGGAAAACTGAAGAATCTTAAAGTAATGATGAGTTCCTTTAATGTTGGGCATAGTAGGGAGTTAGGTATTCAACAACTAGGACAGCTCAACGTTCATGGATGTCTATCCATTGGGGAGCTGCAGAATATTGAGAATCCCTTGGATGCATTAGAAGCAGATTTGAAGAATAAAGCACACCTTGTGGAGCTAGAGTTGCAATGGGGCGAGTACAATAATAACCCTAATTATTCGGCAAAAGCAGGGGATTTAATTGAGAAACTGAATCCTTCAAAACTTTTAAAGAAGTTGTCATTTGTGAACTACAGTGGCAAACAATTTCCAAATTCGTTACTCCAGAATTCATTATTGAATATGGTGTCCTTAGTGCTGGACGGATGTCAATCTTGCCAACGTTTGCCTTCCCTAGGACTTTTGCCATTTCTTAAACATCTGATGATTAAAGATCTTGATGGGATAGTGATTATTGACGCTGATTTTCATGGGAACAACTCTTCTTCATTTAAATCGCTTGAAACATTGGAGTTCTACTCTATGAACGAGTGGGAAAAATGGGAATGCCATGTTGTGACAGGTGCTTTTCCACATCTTCAATTTCTTTCTCTAGGGCATTGTCCCAAGCTGAAAGGCCACCTTCTAGAGCAACTTGTTCCTTTAAAAAACCTAGTCATTACAGATTGCCAACAACTTGAGGCTTCCGCTCCCTCGACTCTAGAACTATCACTAGAAAACTGGGGAAAAGTACAATTTGATTGGTCTACTTTGAAAAGACTCAACATCAATGGACACAACATAGAAGCAAGGTGGGTGGAAATGGTTGGACAAATTGTCTCTTATACTTCTTCTCTTGAATTGTTGCTCATTTCTTCTTGCAAGTACTTTGGTTGCTATGATTGTGAAATCAATGATGGGTGTGACTCTCTGAAGACCATTTTGCTAGATTTCTTCCCAACACTCAGAAAGCTTGATCATAGTCGGCTTGGTAATCTACAAATGATTTCACAGGGTGACACCCATAATCAGCTCGAGTATCTGAGTATTATTGACTGCCCTCAATTTGAATCATTGCCTAGAAACATGCATATGGTCCTTCCATCTCTCACGGAGCTAGAGATTGAGTCCACAATTTGAATCGTTCCTGAGGGAGGTTTGCCAGCAAATCTAGAAGTGATGACACTCAATAATTGCTCCGGACTTATTGGCTCACTGAAAGGAGCATTGGGAGACAATCCTTCTCTGAAAACCTTATCCATTGGTAATGTGGATGCAGAATCTTTTCCTGATGAGGGTTTGTTGCCTCTCTCTCTCTTACTTCTCTATTCATCTTTGATTGTCCAAATTTGAAAAAATTAGACTACAAGGGTCTCTGTCAACTCTCATTTCTCAAGAAATTGTCACTTCAACACTGCCCCAGCCTCCAACATTTACCAGAGCAGTGTCTTCCCAAATCCATTTCAGATCTTACGATTATCGGCAGTTGTCCGTTGAAAGAGCGTTGCCAGATATCAGAAGGGGAAGATTGGCCAAAGATTGCCCACATTCAATCTCTTTTCATCTTTACGGATTCTGATTAATTCTCACATTGAATTCTTCTCTAGGGTTCTATCGCGCTTATGTAATGAACTTGTAATATTGCTTTGTGGGTGAGAATAAACGAGTCACTGTAAATTTGATTATATTTGAATTTTGAGTAAAAATAGATGTGTTAATGAGAGATGGATGAGGAATTTAGAAAGAATATATTTGAAACATAACCAATAAATGACTTAGGTATTTTATTCACTCTAACTTACATTTTGTAAAGAAAAGAAGGCCATATTGTGTAATATTAAGCAGCCCTCTAGAATTTGATCAAGAAAATTAAAACCATTCAAGGAATGACAAAATCACTCTATCACAGTGTCTGATATTCCACTGAACAATACTATTCTTTCTAATTCAGTTCAGCAACCTTAAAGTAAAGCAATCATTCAGAAAACAATTCATTACCACTCATTTCTTCAGAATATTCACCCTGCAATCATTCATAAAACAGCACATTACCACTCATTTTTTCAGAACATTCACCCTGCATTGAGTCATTAGCACTTCAGATTACTCATTTTCATTTATCCACTCCCTTTCCTAATTCCTACCATGGCAGCAACATTAGTTGGTGGTTTTCTTCTTTCTGCTTTCCTTCAGGTTGCATTTGACAGGCTTGGTTCTACTCAAGCTCTGGACTTCTTTCTTTTTTAATTATTGAAGAACAAGAACTCGTGGCTGCATGAAGAATTAAAACGCATGGTTTGTCTCTTCTCAATTTATGCAGCTGCTATTTAACTGTAACAGAGCACATGTATCTCTCAGTTCGACAAGAAACAACAAGAATTTATTGTTTTTTATTTGAATATTACGTAAGTAGTTTAATTAAGATATGTTTTCCAAATTTAACAACCTTCAAGAAATAAAATCTTGTTGTGAAATAACTTGGATAATTTTATAAATAACAATTGTCGATAGAATCAGAATTAGAGTACGTCTGGCATAGAGTCTTTCTCTCTTTAGACACATGTAAATTCTTACACACCTCTGCACATAACTGTTAGGCATGCACATAATTTCCTACTAATGTTCAATACTGACTGCATTATTCTAACACTAAATAATAACTGATACGCATAGAAATAACTTGCTATTGTATCATATCAAACATAACTACCTCATACATGAATTATAATTGCCCTCTATCTTTCTCTTACCATAAACAATTCAATGGCCCCTTAGAATTTGGCCTTTCAATGCCTCCTGTACCATAACAATATGGAAACTATCCTTCCATGTTGTCTCAGTGATGGGTTTAGATATCCACTTAATAAGAATGCATTGAAGTTGCTAGCCATTTCGGATAATACTACTAGACTTGAGAATTTCCATAGGTTCCGTGGTTTGTCCATCTAGCTCTAAATCAGCATGTAAGGTGAGGTGAACTGGGTGCTTTCCCACTACCATTTTAAGCAATAAAACATGAAACACTAACTTGAATTTTGGAACTTGAATTTTGGAATGTTCAGGCAGCTTTATCTTATACTCTACTGCACCCACTACCTTCAATATGTAAATACACCCATAGTACCTAGCAGAGAGCTTAGGACAAACCTCCTAGTCACTGGTTTTAAATATTAATTATTTGTGTTTTAAAACATACAAATAACTATTATTTATTCCTTTTACTTATTAATCACTTTTTTACACTAAACCTTTGTAATATTAAAAAAAAAGAACAATTAACTATACTTAAGATGAATGAGACAATTATTTTTCCTGAAAAGATTGGTAAGCAAATTTAGGTGTGAAATATGTGTTTGAAAGATGAAATATGTGTTTACTTTCATCCACAAAGCAACATTATAAGTTCATAACATATTTATTTAGCAGTCTCAGAGAAAAATTTCAAAGTGACAGTTAATCAGAATCTGTATCAATATAAGTCGAGATATTCAATGTGATCAATCTTTGCCCTTTCTGATGTTTGGCAACTCTGTTTCAGTAATGGACAATCACTAATTGTAAGATGTGAAATGGATTTGGGAAGACCTTCCTTTGGTAAATGTTGGAGGTTGGCACAGTTTTCAAGATACAATTCCTTGAGAGATGAGAGTTGACAGAGACCCTTGAAGTCAAAACATTTTAGATTTTGACAATCACATATGAATAGAGATGTAAGAGAGAGTGGCAACAAACCCTCATCGGGAAAAGATTCTGCATCCACATTTTCCATCCAAAAGGTTTGTAGAGAAGAATTGTCTCCCAAAGCTCCTTTCAGTGAGCCAATAAGTCCGGAACAATTATTGAGCTTCATGTCTTTTACATTTAATGCCAAACATCCTTCGGGGCCGACTCATGTCTTGACAATCATCTATGC
Organism: Macrotyloma uniflorum; assembly: GCA_016859785.1. Taxonomy (NCBI): domain Eukaryota; kingdom Viridiplantae; phylum Streptophyta; class Magnoliopsida; order Fabales; family Fabaceae; genus Macrotyloma; species Macrotyloma uniflorum. The sequence continues at coordinate 50,735 of BDMB01000134.1, forward strand.
ATATAGAGTCGTGAGAGATGGAAGCAACATATTCATGTTTGCAGGCAATGATTCAAACTGAGGGCAGTAACTAATATCCATATACTCCAGATGCTTATGCATTAGACCCAGTGAAATCATCTGTAGATTATGAAGCCCATAGAGACTAAGCGTCTTGAGTTTTGGGAAGAAATCTAGCAGAAAGCTCCATAGAGATTCAGACCCATCACTGATTGGACAATCGAAATGATATGAATATATCTTCAAGTGTTCCAGAGAAGTAACAGAGACCATGTGTCCAATTATTTCCACCCACAATGCTTCTAGGTCGTGTCCGCTGATGCTGAGGGTTTTCAAAGTAGCCCAGTCAATATGGAAGAGAAACCATATCTGAGTAGTGTTTCACCCTTTTTTTTTTTCAGCTTTTCTACTCTAAAGACTAATGTGTATTAGCTTGCTTTAAATTTAGAACATTTCTAAAATTGTAAAGAAAGAATCTCAAAAAAGAACTTGAAGAGATCATTATATTAAGCAAGAGCTGTAAATGTAAATAGGAGAAGTTTTGAATGAACATTTATTTCACTGATGTCCGTATACAAGGAACAAGGAGATACACCAGATCGTTGCAGAAGTGCAAAACAAAGGCAATGTTGAAGAGTCCCAATAGCAAGTTATTATAATTGACTCTCTCCCACGAAAAGTTAATTTAATATCATTTGAACCAATGGTTCAAATATCAGATATTAAACTGATAAGAACAGATACTACACTTGATCTTAGCCAAAAAGACCGAGAAAGGTATGCTTTGAATTGTATAAGTACTCAATTTTTATATTCTCAACTCCATCTGCTTTTAAGACTCCTGACAAATGTGAGATTTTGTCACTTAAGTCAGATGCTCCAGAAAAGCCTGAGAGCAAAGTAATTTTAAAATAAAATAGCAATAGCAAATCTGATACTGATAAGTGAGTTCAAACACTTTATATACTTGTATGAAATAATAGTTTGATTGAATATATTACTAGCTACCCTGTTGTTACTTGTTTTAGCTCATGGTTGGTATATGCACATGTGTTAGTGCTCTTAATCCTATTGCCTTTGCTTTAACTTGATTTAATTTTGCAACATTTTAACTATTATACTGTTAGTGTAAGCCCTTCTCGCCTTTGTACAGAACAACCAAACCTTGTTGGGTTCATTATATTTAGGATTCAGTGGAGTTCTGAAAATGAGACAGATCAATTGATGGTGCTCAGAGTCGACCTAATTCACAGTGAAATCAATGCTAAGGGAAATATATAAAGAGAAATATGAGACAATGTTATAAAGTTTGTTTCATAAACTCTACTTGCATGTTTGAATTATTGATAAATTAAATTATGGCTCAGTCAGAGTTCGCTGCAACAATTATGCAGTTATTTTCAAGAAATAATTTCCAGCTAATAAAGAATTGTAAATTGTAAATTGTATTTGTATTTGTAATGATGGACCATTAATTACTGGCTTAGTTTAACAATCAAATGTTATGTTTGTGAGTGTAACTATCCTGATATTTGATGTTTATGCCTCATATAACCCATTTAAAATGTTACTAATTAATAAACGAATAAACATTTATTTTTTAATATTTGTAACACTTTAAATAAATTTATTTTTTGTCTTGGATACAGTTTGAGATCCCAATTCCTTCAACCAATCATCATATTGGTTCCTATAAAAGAATCTACAATCATTATTTGTTATTAAGTAAAAATATATTTTAAAAGGTTATCAAAATTATTTTTATCCAAAACAATTTTCATTTCATAAGAAGATAAATTTTTTTATACTAGTAAAGGATTACAAACAGAAACATTTATAATGATAATGATATCTAAATTGAAACTGAACTTCACATGAGGTTTTCATATTGGACATTTGCTTGAAGCTATATATATATATATATGGAAAGTCTGAGACATCTCCTTACTTTTAACCTAAAATAAGAATTTTGTAAGTTTTCCAGAACTATCCCAATCTTTTAATTTTGTGTTCCAGGCTTAGCAATTTTTTTGCTTCCTAAAAAAGGTAGAAAATCTTACACCACTGAATCTCAATGCCTTTGTAATTTACTCTATTTTCCCTTCTATCTTCAAAACTCTTGATTAAGTTTACGAGATTTCAATCTTTGCTGCTCAATTGGCAGCTAAGCTTGCTCAAAATTTGGATATCCATTGGAAAAAAAAATCTATTTTCTTTCAAAAATGTTTGTTGAACTGAATATAAGTTGTAGTTGTTAAAGATCCTACATTACTTTGTGATATGGCCAAATTAATGTATATAAGTGGGGGCAAACCTCACCTCATAAGCCGGTTTATAAGGTTGAGTTAGGCTCAAAGTCCACTTCTGTTATGGTATCAGAGCCTATCCTAACAAAGTTGTTGGGCTTTACACACCACCCCTCACCCATATTTGTCGTCCTATAATTGTCTTGACACAATTGTCCTGTCTGTCCAACGTGGAGGGGGTGTCTTGACACAATTGTCCTGTCTGTCTTGACACAATCTCCTTTATTTTATTACTCATGACTAGTTCTTGAGAGGAAGTAAGAAAGGACAGCAATAGGGAAAACTTTTAATTTTATAAGAACTAATTGTGAGTGATAAAAATAAATTAGGAACTAAAGTTACCAAAAAAATTCAAAAGGAACTAAAATCGACTCTAAAAGTTCTAGATGGATCAAAAACTTATTTAATCTAAAGACATATGATTATAGTGAGTAACCAGTATTTTAATTTGCAAACCTTGTCGGTTTCCTAGAACAACTTTATCAGAACCTACATATGGATTCATCTGTTGGAAATTTTGAGTTTAGCATGATGAGACATTCCAGAATGTAAACACCTTTTATCAGGGAGTGTTTCTAGATGTAAGAAGAGTTAGAGGAGTAGACTGAAAGGCTGGTGGTGTGAGCTATGAACTCGGACACTGGAAAACTGATAATCTAAATTAAACGAGTCAGAACGAGCATGCTGAGTTAAATTAGCTTGAGAAGGATTTCATGGTTAAGAAGCATTAGCAGAGCACGATTGAGCTTCATCATTTATTTATTTATTGTTCTTTTTATATGGAGTGTTGTTCTCATAGTCAACCAGAATATGGATGGTCATTAGAGAATGCTGACTTGAAGAAATGGTTAAGGTTGACATTGACCGTGCAGAGAAGGTACCTAGAAGCATATCCGCATCAAATTGAATACCAAGGAAAAAGAAGAAAGAATTTGAGATAATCAGTTCCATGGATTTATTTATTGATAAAAGTAATTAATAGAGACTGAATTTGACTAAATGCATCATAGTTGCTTGATACTTCATTTTACTGAAGAAAGCTATGATGATAATAAATGAAAGTATTTTAATTCAGTAAGTTCAGATATTCTTAAAACATTATCAGAAATTAAAACATTATTTTGTCAAAGTAGTAATGCAGGTCTATTTTATTTCATTCAGAGCTTCATTGACAGCAGAGAAAGAAATTGTTGCTTTGAACAACTACACAAGATAAAATTGAAGCAGTAGGCATTTGACAATAGGATATGAAAATTACAAACCTTTCACATTTTATCTACTATGCAAGTATGGTCCACATGAAGAGTAATCACATTTCACATATAATTTATATGCACTTCTGAACTCTGCTTAACATTCCAAAGCTTTATGCATAGAAAAAATATACAAGATAAGCTCTTAATTAATGTATGTGAGAAGTGAAGTCCCACATCAGGGGAATATTACTTGGGTCTGTGTTCTTCTTGATATATAAGGAACACAGTATTTTCCCTGTAGATCATCTCATTCACTTCTTTTCTTTTCTATTCCTATAGTTCTAGAGAGAAAAAGTAAGAGAAGAAAATTATTTCTTCCTTTAAGGTTCTCTCAGTAGTTTAATTTTTCTCTACTTTGTTTCAAGAGAGGGTGTTGTTGTTTCCTCTTTGAATTTAGAGATAGGGTATAGTTGTAATTTCTTTTCATCAGTGAAATTACATTATTGCTTATCGTCGTTATTTTTCTCATTTTTATTTTCGTTGCGTGTCCTTATGCTAGGTATCTAAGGAGGGGAGTTAATCAGGGAGATTTATATCTAATCTGGGATTCCAACTCACCTTGAATTCCAACAATCTTCCCCTCAAGTGTGAGTTCCTTTCACATTGGCACACACTTTCCCTCTAGTGGTAGCATCACGAGTTTTCGAGTATAACCAGGGAGATTTTTAACCAATGAGGGTAAACCAACAACTATATAAGTGAATACGACTCCACTTCTTACCCAAAATATAAGTACATTTTGGCGCTCACCGTGGGGCCGAGTGTAAAGTGAGGAGCAATAGTTAGAAGCTGAGTAAAGAAGCAGAATCATGTGTAAACCCTGATGCCTATGTAACGAAGGAGATGGAGGAAATGAGACAGGAGCAGCGCCGGAATATGGAAGCCATCCAACGTTTGGAAAGGCAGAATGTAAGGTTGGAGCAGCAAAATGCTCTTCTTCAACAATAGAGAAGTGAATCTTGGCCTATTATTTCTTGGGCTGAAGATCAGCAGGGGGATAATCCTAATAGAGTTCTTACACCTTCATTCCTACCGAAGGAAGGTACATCTCAAAGGGAAAGAGTGGAAAATAACAGGATTATTTCCCAACCCATTGTTGCACCATGTCAAACGTAGGCGCTACAAACAAGAAAACACCCATTTACTGAGGAAATCATGGGGACACCATTTCCAAATAAATGGAAGGGTGTAAACATGGAAGCTTATGATGGGACATCTTGTCCAGACAGCCCTGTGCAAGCGTTTCTCACACATATGTATTTGTATTCTGCTGATGATACAATACTATGCTGAGTCTTTCCAACCACGTTGAGGGGTCCGACCCTTAAGTGGTTCTCATCTCTTCCTCCTAAATCAATAGATTCTTTTGATACTTTTTGTAGAATATTTAATACACAATTTGCTGCTAGTGTTCCACACCCTTTGATGGAGATTGCTCTAGTAGATATAAGGAAGGAAGAAGGAGAATCCCTCAGGGAATTGATGGATAGATATTCTCAAGTCTGTTTAAGAATCTCTCAATTACATCCATAGGTGGCCCGGGATAATCTCTTGAGATCATTGCGTCCAGGACCTTTTGTGGATGATTTGTCTAGAAATCTAGCAGCCACTTTTGAAGAAATGAGAAATAGAGCAACCGGTTTATGTAGATGGAGGAGTTATAGAAGTAAGAAAAAGGAGTCAGAAAAGAAAAGTTATGAGAAGGAAAAAAGAGGTAGATTTTCAACGAAGGAGAGAAACAGGGAAAGAGCTCCAAGGTATGCTAGATATACTCCATTAACAGTTAGTCAGGGAAGGGCATTGGAAGAAGCCCTTAATGCAGATTTGTTAAAGACAGTACAGTCTTCAACACCTCCCGATGTTGACCATAATAAACATTTCCGCTATCATAAAAATTATATTCATACCACGGAGGAATGTCTGACTGTCAGAGATAAAATTGAGCAACTTATCTAGAGTGGTCATTTGGGCAATCTGGTGAGAAGAGAACAGAAACATCCTAGGAGTCCCGACCAGGGGTGAGATCAAGGTAGAAGGAGGAGTCCTTATCGGCAAAGTCCTTCTCGACAAAGGGATCGAAGTAGGGAACGAAGGGAGGAGAAGAGACCATAGGTGTTACGAGGTGTTATAAACACTATTTCTGGTGGCTTTGTAGGAGGAGGAGTATCTCAGGCGGCCAGAAAACGTCATTTGAGAAGTATTTAGTCAGTAAATGTGACTACATTTTCTTGCCCAAGAATGCCTTCGATTACTTTTTCTGATGATGATTTCAAGGGGATCGACCTACAACAAGATGATCCTATGGTTATCACAGTAGAAGTAGCAAATTTTGCTGTGAAGAAGACTCTAGTAGATCAGGGAAGCTTAGTAGATATTATCTACTGAAAAACTTTTCAGAAGATGGAGCTGTCTGAAGAGGCCTTATATTCGTATGGTGATCAAGTAGTTGGATTTGTTGGTGAGAGGGTGGACTAGTAGAATGTACCCTAGTGAGATTTGAGCTTATTTCCTTCTTGTGTGATTCACTCATGTTTGAGGTATTCTAGAACTTGACTTAACTCTTTTTGATATTATTTGTTCACATGCACTATTGAGATGATTTAGGCCTTCTTTGATTTTTAGCTACTTGACCATATTGACCTACCTTGCATTATTTCCCTTTGTTTACCCCCTTGAGCCTTACTAACCTTTTCTTGATGATTTTTAGCTCATTACAAGCCTTGAAGCCGAAAAACCATGATGATACCTAACCTTTGAGATTGGATGAGCTTTGGAATTGTTTTGGGAATTGGTTTGAAAATAAGTGTGGGGTTGTCACCTTTTGTTACCCTCTGATACCATGCTTAATTGTGAATATGATGAAGATGTGAAAAGAGATTTGTGCATTGTAAGTTGGTTTGGAAGAGAGTTTGAATTGTGTTAAGTGTTTATATGCTCATGAAAAGGAGATCAATTTAAAGCACTTTCCGAGGAAAAATAGAGATAAATGACTACAAAAGCCCCAGTTTGGTTAATTCAAGTGCAGACCATTAAAAGTGAAGAAGAAAGTTGGAAATAATTGAAAAGATGGAAAGATTCTGAAGATATTATCTATTATCTA
>BDMB01000134.1:57740-91296 GCA_016859785.1 Macrotyloma uniflorum
TATTATCTTTTATCTTTTATCTTTTATCTTTTATCTTTTATCTTTTATCTTTTATCTTTTATCTTTTATCTTTTATCTTTTATCTTTTATCTTTTATCCTTTATCTTTTATCTTTTATCTTTTATCTTTTATCTTTTATCTTTTATCTTTTACATATTATCTTTTATCTTTTATCTTTTATCTTTTACATATTATCTTTTATCTTTTATTTTTATGTTGCAACCAACTTCGGCCAAATTTTCCTATTTAAGGAGTGAGCCACGAAACTTTCAAATCATCACTTCCAAAGAGGAAAACAAAGACGAGTTTTAGGGTTTAAGGGTCTAGCTTGCGAAAGCGGCCGGATCATCTGGAGGCAATTGAGTCTAGAGTCTATCTTGTGTAATCTTCTTATGGAGCGACCCACCATGAGTGGCTAAGGTACTCCTTTTGTATAGGGATTGGATTATATTTGTAATTCTTCATCTTCTACATCTATTTAAGGCTTTATTTTAAAGATTTGGTTGTGTATTTTTTATTTTCATCTTTTGAAGAGGTATTTTTGTGGAAACATTGTACTTTTTCTGAACTCAACCCTAACCCCCAATTTACCTAATTTTGGGGACGAAATTAGGATAATTGGGTTTTACACAATCATCTTTATTGCTGAAATTTCCATTAATCATTAAAGGAATTTAAGGGGTTTTGGGAATTTTTAGGGTTTCCGATCAAGAAATTGACGGAAGCTATCATTATTTTGATAATTAAAATAAAGGCTTTAATAAAGATGTTTCCAAGTTTTGAAGAGTTTATAATAGAATCTAATTCCTATACACTTTATTATTATTATAATTAAATTTATTACATTCTTTCTTTATTTATACTGTCATCATCTAATCAATTAAAAGCTGATAATACATGAAACCCCTACTGGCATAATTTTTCCAAATCCCTGAGTTCGATACCCTCTATTCAGTACACTTGCCGAGAGGTTTTTGAAAACCCAACAAGTTTTCTGGCGCCGTTGCTGGGGATTTGGATTAAAATTTTGCTATTCGAGTTTCGTGTATCCACTCTTCTAATCTTTCTTTCTCATTTTTTATCACTCTTGTTCAGATTAACGCCCCTATAAAGGATATATTTGCTCTATTTGTTTATGCGAGGTAAAACTCCAGCTGCTCAATTAATTTTCGATCCGGAAATTGAAAGAACAGCTAGAAGAAACAATGGTAGGGCAAGGAAGCAGAAACGCTTAGCCCAAATACAGGAAAATTCCTCCGCCCCTACTCCTGAAGAGAGTATCGCATCTGAAGAGGAAACGATGGCAGACCAAGGAGGTGAACAGCAACCTCAACCATTCCAACCAATTTTTAGACGAGTATAGAGAAATACTCGTAGACGAGGGCCCCGACAAATCTCTAGCATTGTCAGGCCAACAAGGGGGGTGCAGATGCAGCCAACATTGCTCACCCTAATCACTTCGAACCAATTTTCAGAAATGGAACATGAAGACCCATACACACATCTCTCAACCTTCTATGAGTTGTGTACTACTATGGGAGTCACAGGAGAAGCTGAGGAAGTAGCGTATTTACACTACTTCCCATTCTCACTGACTGGGAAAGCCAAAACTTGGCTTCAATCATAGTCCCAACAGAGTTTGACAAGATGGGACGAGGTGGAAGAAAAATTCCTGGGATGATTTTATTCACAAGCAAAGCTTGTCAAAGCCAAAGGAGCGATAACAACTTTCTCCCAAGGACACGATGAGTCGCTGAGCGAAGCCTGGGAGAGATACAAAGCGCTCTTAACAAGGTGCCCAGACCACGAGTTCGATGAAGTAACTCTGTTAGACATGTTTTGTGCAGGGTTGCGACCGCAAACTAGGGTACTCTTAGATGCTGTTGTATGCGGATCCATCATGGATAAAGAACCAGAAGGGACGAAGGCGATGATTGAATCTTTGGCTGCTAGTGATCATCAAGCCCACTATGATCGAACTGTTCCACCTAGAAGAGGAGTATTAGAGCTTGACACTCAGAATGCAATCCTTTCTCAAAACAAGCTCATCTCTCATCAAATGGGGGAAATAACTAAGAGGCTAGATAAGATGGAAGTTTCAAGATGCCATCAGGTGGAGACTCAAAAGGAGTACACATGTACTTTTTGTGAGGGTAACCATCCCGATGAGTACTACAATGCAGTCGAACTCGATGCTCCTGAAGAGGCCCATTATGTCAATACTCAGGGTCGGCAAGGAAATTTCCACGATAATTATAACTCAGGATGGCGATCGCAGAAGCAGTCACAACCGTATGGGTGGAGACAAGACACAGGAGGATCCTCAAGTCGACCTCGCGATCAATACCAAGGGCAACCTTCTCAGCAAAAAGATAGGTTAACTAGACTTGAGGAAGGTCTCCTTGCCCTTATGAACCAACAGAAGAATTCAGATGCTGCCATGAAGAATATTGAAGTTCAGATAGGACAACTGGCAAAGTAGTTAGCGGAACAGCAAATAGGAAATTTTTCTGCTAATACTCAGACTAACCCAAAGGAGCAATGTAAGTCCATCACTACCCGTAGTGGTAAGGTGGTGAGAAGAGATGGGGGGGAGTCTATGAACTAGAGTGAGGAGGTAGAGAGAAAAGATAGTGAGAAAGAGGAGGAAGAATCTTTAGAAGAAAAAGAAAAAATACAAAAAAATGAAGAAAAAGAAAAAACAGAAAAAAATAAAGAAAAAGAAAAAATAGAGTGTAAGTGGCAGAAAGAGAGGGGTAAGAAAAGGATCCCGAGTACACCCCCTCTACATGTTCCCTATCCACATGCTCCTTCACGGAAAGATAGGGAAAGACAATCCAGCCGGTTCATGGACATCTTCAAAAGGCTCCAGATTAACATACCATTCATTGATGCCATGGAGCAGATGCCGACCTACGCAAAGTTTATGAAAGAGTTACTCACGAAGAAGCGGAGGTTTGCTGAAGAAGAAACCGTAGAGCTGGCAACAGGGTGCAGTGCAATATTTCAGAAGACTTTGCCACCAAAATCGAAAGACCCTGGTAGCTTCACTATTCCAGTTACCATTGGTCCAGTACAGGTTGAAAACGCTCTATTAGATTTGGGGGCAAGTATTAATTTGATGCCTCTATCCATGCTCAGAAGGATTGGGGATGTGGAGATTAAGCCAACCAAAATGACTCTACAATTGGCCGACCGTTCTATGAAGTTTCCTTATGAGATAGATGACGACGTGTTAGTAAAGGTTGACAAGTTCCTATTTTCAGTGGATTTTGTCATAATGGACATAGAGGAAGATGCTGAAATTCCTTTAATACTAGGAAGGCCATTCATGAAGACTGCGAAAGTAATTATCGATGTGGATAAAGGCCAACTCAAAGTGAGGGTCCAGGATGACGAGGTTTACTTCAACTTGTTTGAGGCAATGCAACACCCAAAAGAGAAACAAGAGTGTTTGAGGCAATGCAACACCCAAAAGAGAAACAAGAGTGTTTGAAAGTTGACATTCTTGAATAACAGCATGCGTCAAGCTAATGACGTTAAACGAGCGCTTGCTGGAGGCAACCCAGTAATTTCTTTCCCTGCTTTTGTTTTCTTTTTGTTTGTCACGTTTGAAGTGTTTTTGTTGAATAGTTTGAAGCTTGGCACTCAACTGCCCTCAATGAGTCTTTCCATCAGCAGTACCTCTATGTGCCTTACATGTTTCTATGGTGAACGCGAGATGTGTATGATAGTTACCATGAGAGGAGTAAAATCAGTGAAAATAAGACTTGATTAGAACGACCTAACCAGTGAGAAGAGTACCTTAAACACTATTGAGAGCGATATCATTACAGGTTTGTGACTGTTATTGTTTGAGTCTTACTGATTGTGCTATTGGGCAAAGTTTGGATATGATAAAGGCATGTTTTTGTTCTCTAAATCAGACACTAGGGCCAAATAGCCAACCTTATAAAATTTGAGAAATTTTTATCCTTGTTTTGAGCCCGACCAAATGTTTTTACCTTGTAAACCACATATACAAATTGTTTGCCTACCTTTTCATTTGAGTGTTCACAAGAAACTATGTTAAGTGTGAAACAGTGGAAATTTTGGAAACATAAAGATATAGAAGAAAAGGCTCTCTTAGAAAGGTCAATGTGAAATATGAAAAATCTTTCTCTTAAAAAAAAAAAAAGAGAAATAAGGACAATTAACAAAGCGGGTTGCAGTGCTTATCATAGTTTCTTAACACACTCAAATTATTGTGATCCTAGTAAAACCAGAATTTTTTGATAGCCCAGCCTCATTACAAGCCCAAAAAGACCTTTTGATTCAAACTTTGTCTAATCAGTATGAAGAAGTTAAGATAGGTAACAATGATGATTTACTTATAAGTTTTGATTGAAAAGAGAGAAACAGGTCCCTTGAGTGTGGGAAGAGCATTATGTTCATTATTCTTATTAAAGTACACTATTCACTGGTTACACTCCAATTATGTTGATTGTTTCACAGACTTACAGTGATCTTGGATACTTATGCGATATGATGAGAATTTTCAGTTATGTACGATGACTCAGTGTTTTCAGGGATGAAAGAGTGAAGTTGATTGATACACTTGGATACGAAGTTATTGCTTGAGGGCAAGCAAGGTCCAAAAAGGGGGAGTTGTTTGTTAAGTGTTTATATGCTCATGAAAAGGAGATCAATTTAAAGCACTTTCCGAGGAAAAATAGAGATAAATGACTACAAAAGCCCCAGTTTGGTTAATTCAAGTGCAGACCATTAAAAGTGAAGAAGAAAGTTGGAAATAATTGAAAAGATGGAAAGATTCGTCTTTTGTCTTTTGTCTTTTGTCTTTTGTCTTTTGCCTTTTGCCTTTTGCCTTTTGTCTTTTGTCTTTTGTCTTTTGTCTTTTGTCTTTTGTCTTTATCCTTTATCCTTTATCCTTTATCCTTTATCCTTTATCCTTTATCCTTTATCCTTTATCCTTTATCCTTTATCCTTTATCCTTTATCCTTTATCTTTTATCTTTCATCTTTCATCTTTCATCTTTTATCTTTTATCTTTATGTTGCAATCAACTTTGGCCAAATTTTCCCAATTAAGGAGTGAGCCACGAAACTTTCAAATCATCACTTCCAGAGAGGAAAACAAAGAAGAGTTTTAGGGTTTAAGGGTCTAGCTTGGGAAAGCGGCCAGATCATCCGGAGGCAATTGAGTCTAGAGTCTATCTTGTGTAATCTTCTTATGGAGCGACCCACCATGAGTGGCTAAGGTACTCCTTTTGTATAGGGATTGAATTATATTTGTAATTCTTCATCTTCTGCATCTAGTTAAGGCTTTATTTTAAAGGATTTGGTTGTGTATTTTTTATTTTCATCTTTTCAAGAGGTATTTTTGTGGAAACATTGTACTTTTCTAAACTCAACCCTAACCCCCAATTTACCTAATTTTGGGAATGAAATTAGGATAATTGGGTTTTACAAAATCATCTTTACTGCTGAAATTTCCATTAATCATTAAAGGAATTTAAGGGGTTTTGGGAATTTTTAAGGTTTCCGATCAAGGAATTGACGGAAGCTATCATTATTTTAATAATTAAAATAAAGGCTTTAGTAAAGATGTTTCCAAGTTTTGAAGAGTTTATAATAGAATCTAATTCCTATACACTTTATTATTATTATAATTAAATCTATTACATTCTTTCTTTATTTATACTGTCATCATCCAATCAATTAAAAGCTGATAATACATGAAACCCCTACAGGCATAATTTTTCCAAATCCCTGAGTTCGATACCCTCTATTCGGTACACTTGCTGAGAGGTTTTTGAAAACCCAACAAATTGAAAAAGAAGCTTGAAATTGAGAAAAAAAAGGATAGTTGAAAAAGAAATGAAAAGTTAAGAAAAAGAAAAAGGAAAGAAAGAAAAGAGAAGAAAAATCAAAAGAAAAAAGAAGCATATGTTTGTAAATATTTGATTTTAGGTACACTCCATTCTTATTTCAATCCATTCCCCATTGCTCACCTTTTCTCTTTGGTTGTTAACTTTGTTTCCCTTTCTTTTACCACACCTTCACCTTAGCCTCATTACAAGCTTAACAAAAGTCCTTTTGATCTTTGGTTGCATGTGTTTCAAGTGACGGAAATTAGAGGTTTGTCAAGCCTATGGTAATATCTATTTTCATGATATGCTTTGAGTGTAAATAATTAGCCTAAACACCTGAGAGAATGAGTGATACACTTCCTTGTGAGAAATTTTACTAAACTTTGATCCATTAATTAAGTTGATTGAAATTCTTCTTTACTCTTGTGTTGGAGCATATTCTTGATTGTTTTGATTATTCCATTCTTAGATTGTTGGATTCATTTTCCCCTTTGCTCATTACATTATTTGGTTTAGGAATCTTTGAAAAATGTTACATTATTTACATAATCTTATTTTATTCTTTTGCCCAGGAGTGCAAAACTCTAAGTGTGGGGTATTTGATCTAACTGATTTTCAGCACAGTTAATATTATTAATAATGTTATATTAATGTTTATAATGTGTTAACAAAGCTTAATTAACCATGATTTGTATTATTGGGCCTTTAGAAGCCTTAACACAAAACTCTGTATAAAAATAGTAAATTAGCCATGTTTTATTGTATATGGGTACTGACATTGGTCCACTGTTTTATTTATCATTTTTTCTACGGATCTCCTTAAATTATGATTCAAGTTGTGTGATAAGCTAGACACATTCATCTTTCCAGAGGATCGAGAATCACTAAATTCGAAGCTGAATTGGATTTTATATAAATTATCAAAGTGGGGTTAAGTGCACCAAGCCGGGCCAATGAACATGCTTCAGTAAATTAATTAACCAAAATTCTCTGGATCTCCAAAATTAGTGAGAATGGTGGCGTTTTGAAGCTAACTCACATATATTTTAAACGAGACCAGAACCATCTGATTTGGACAAGAATCGAATAAACGGCACGTAATTGAAGTGCACACTACTGCACTGAAGCAAGCCTGGCGTGTCCCTTGGAGTCTCTCTCAAGTTATTGGATCACCTACGGTGATTAACTTTGTAATAATTAATTGTTCAACATCTAAAGTATAAATAACTTGTCTTAGTGTAAAAAATGTGGTGTGTTGAAGCCTTGTATTCAGATCTAGATCAATCCATTCGTTTTCTCTCAACTCTTCATGCGCGCGCACCATGGTTTTCACTTGCGTTCTACGTTTTCTCCATTTCCGTGTATGTGTTCTTCCGTTTTCACCATTGTTCCTCATGATTTGGATCTGAATCTTCTTCTTCCACCATGCTTTATTGTTTTCTTGACTGTTTGGATGATTTAGATTAGGTTTTACCGAACGAAATTCCATGGAAATGTTTGCGCATGTCTCACAATGCTTAGATTTGAATCCTTGACTTTGCCTAACTTGTGGAGACTTTCGTAATTGATTGTTGAATCTTGCAAGCACTTTGTTGCATGTTATGGTGAATTCTTGATTGAAGAAATTAGGTTTGCATAATGTTGAGATCATTCAAAAGTTAAGATTGGCTTGAGCATCGTGAACATGTTCCAAGAATTGAGTTCTTTGCTTTCTTTAATTTTCCATGCCTTGTAGTGTAGTGTGGTGATGAGTTTCCGCCACTTTATTGCTTTTAAATCTGGTTGTGATTGATTTTTAATTAGGGATGAAAGGTTTCTTTCAATTGGATTGGGGCTTAGGTCACTCAAATGTCTTTTGAGGGGTGAGTTAATTGGGATTCACCTATGGTTTAAGCTTTGTGAAGGTTGTAGCACTTTCAAACTAATTCTAAGTCAATTGTATCCATGTTAGGTAGATTTACATGCTTTGATTTACTTCTTTAATTTATTTTTAGGTGATTTAGGATGATAGTTTTAGGTCTGGTCCAGTAGATACATTAGTTTACAAATGATTTCATGCACTAGGTAGAGTAGCATAGTTTACTTTACTTTGAAATTCCATTTTAATTTTCTTGCACTGCAAAACCCCCTGAAAATTTTGGAAAATACATAAATATTCATTGGTGCATTCATTCCATCACTCACGCATTTCATTTGCCACTGATTTTGGATTCTGACCGAAGTTCACTATTACACTCGGTCAGGATTTGAAGCCACCGCACCAACACACACCTCCACGATCATCTATCATTTTTAAAGCTCAAAAGTGAAAAATAATTGCATTTCCATCGACCAATCATACATTTCCTGCACTGCATTTCATTCTTGACCGAGACATTTTTTCTCCATTCATCTCTGACCGAGAGCACTCATTTTTTATCTATTTTTGGCTCGCTTGAGCGAGAAGGGATTTAACGAAGAACTGCTCTCGGGAGATTTTTCGCTCAAGCGAGCTATTCTCGCTTGAGCGAAAATACATTTTTCGCTCGAGCGAGACATCTCGCTCAAGCGAAAGTCGCTTTACTGAAACCCCTTATAAAAGGCTGAAATCCAAAGAACTGGTGGTTGGGACGACTGGGAAGCGCTCAAACATTCACATATCTGTATTTTCTTAGTTTTTCCTTCGTCTTTGAGTTGTAATGGCTACCATGAGTGGCTAGTTTCATTCTCTTGGGATTGGGTGTACTCTCTAAACTCTTATGTATCTTGGTTATATTTTGAAATGAAATGTTGAACTGTCCTCTGTGCTGTTTATGTTTTCAACCTCTGTGCCCTAGATTTTTACAGTTCAGATTTATTGGAAAATACATCTTGAAATTATTTTAGGTTGAAAATATTTGATATATTAAATGCTAAGAATAGTAGCTGATATATCAAATGCTGGACACCCATTTTTAATGCTGGAGAATCTATTAAATGTGTGAGGAATCTGTGTTTAATAGGTTGTCTTATGAATTTCATGCTTGAGACATCAGTGTGACTGACTTGCATGTGTGGCATCAACATAGGTAGTTCAACTACTGTTCCCCATTGCCCTAACCATTATTCAGAGGAGTGAGCGAGAGTTTGACCCAATCCTAGACCACATTTCTGATTTTTATAGAACGCATTTTATAGCTCTTTACTGATTAATCATCCTAGATATCTTTGTTACCAATTCCTCAAAGAACAATCATCATTCTTGTGTGTTTACAATTAAGAGGCATTGAATCTGGAATTTCTATTAAACTGTTCCTCGTGGGATCGACCTTTAAATATTTTGAAATACTATGCTATAACTGATTTTGGTACGCTTGCCATAAATTCAACAAGTATTTCTGGCGCCGTTGCCGGGGAACGGTGTTAATTGAAAATTCCAAATTTAAGCTTGTTAAGCATTGTTAATAGTTTTTGTTAGTCATTTTCAATTTATTCTGTTTTTATTTTATTTATTTTATATTTTTCTCATTTTATCTCCTTAATTTGTGCTAATCTGTGCGTGAGTTGCCTTTTTGATTTATGTTCTTACGAGGTCAGGTATCTACAGATCAGTTGGAATTTGATTTAGAGATAGAAAGAACTTCCCGGAGAAATCGAAGGCAAAGAAGGAATAGGCAAACACAAGAACAAGTAGCAGGAGAATCCATTAGCACCCCTCCTACACTTATTCAATCAGCTGAAGGCACAGAAGAAATGGAAGGGGGAAGAGAAAATCAAGGAGCAAGAGTAAATCCTCCCAGAAGAACTCTTGGAGATTATGCCACGCAACAAGGGCCTAGACACTTTTCCAGCATTTCAATACCAGCCAACAAATCTCTGGAAATGAAGCCAGCCTTCTTGAGTTTGATTAGCAACCATCAGTTCACTGGGCTAGATCATGAAGATCCTTATACTCATCTGTCCACTTTCTATGAACTGACTAGCACCATGGGTTTTGAAGAAGAAGATCTGGAGTCTGTCTATCTAAGGCTGTTTCCTTTTTCACTAGCAGGCAAAGCAAAGGAATGGCTGAAAGCACATCCAAACCAGAGCCTAACCAGTTGGGTTGATGTAGAGGAGAAGTTCTTAAACAGATTCTTTCCACCATCTAGATACATCAAGGCAAAATCTGATATTTCCACCTTTAGACAAGGAGCTGATGAACCCTTTTGTGAAGCTTGGGAGAGATTTAAATCCTCACTAAGAAGATGCCCAAATTATGGATTTGATGATATTGCTCAACTGAATATATTTTGTAATGGTTTGAGGTCGGACACTAAAATGATATTGGATGCAGCAGCAGGTGGTACAATGATGGCTGTGGATGCTGAACAAGCAACCAGGATAATTGAGGCATTAGCTTCTACAGACCAGCAAGCTCAACATGATAGACAACCTGTTCAGAGGAAGGGAATGCTAGATCTCAGTACTTCAGATGCCATCCTAGCTCAGAATAAGATTCTCACTCAACAGATTGAAGCTTTGACCAAGCAGATGTCAAAACTGCCTCAACAACTACATGCTGTCCAATCTGCTTCAGGTCAACAAATGAGTTGTGACTTCTGTGGAGGTGATCACCCGAATGGATACTGTTCTTACCAAGGCAACCTACAGGAGGAGGAAGCTCATTATATGGGTGCTCAAGGTGGTAGTGGTCAAGGAAGACAGCGAAATTTTCCCAACAGCAGTAACTATCACAACAACTTCACACAGGGATGGAGAGGTAATCAAGGGCAAAATTTTGGGTGGAAACAAGGTGCTGGTCCATCTAACAGGCAACCTCCATATCAACAACAACAGCAAAACTATCTTCCAGTGCATGAGAGAACAGCTAAATTGGAAGATACTCTGGAGAAATTCATGTAGGCATCTCTATCTAATCAGAAAAATACAGAGGCCTCAATCAGAAATCTAGAGAATCAAGTGGGTCAATTAGCTAAATAGTTATCAGAGCAACAAGGAGGACACTTTTTTGCCAACACACAAACCAACCCCAAGGAGCATTGCAAGTCAATAACTACTAGGAGTGGGAAGGTTATAGGCAAGGGAATTGGCGACAACTTGAATGTTGAGGAGGAGGTCTTGGGTAAAGAAGAGGTAGAAATTACAAATGCTACTGTGGAAGAGGGAGAGAGCAATAAAGAAGCAGAGATGTTGAGGGAAAAAGAAAATGAGGGGGTCAATAAGAGCAATGAGAAGAAGAAAGAAAAATCTCAAATGCAAACCCCACAGCTGAAGAGTCTACCATACCCTCACAAGCCATCAAAAAGAGACAAAGAGAGACAATTCACAAGGTTTAAGGATATCTTTAAGTAGCTGCAAATCAACATACCCTTCTTAGAGGCCATGGAACAAATGCCAACCTATGCCAAATTCATGAAGGACCTGCTTACTAAAAAGAGAAGATTTACTGAAGAAACTGTGGAGTTGGAAGCAGGATGCAGTGCAATCATCCAAAAGTCATTACCCCAGAAATCCACAGATCCAGGCAGTTTTACTATCCCAGTAATATTGGTGACCTTCCAGTGGGAAAGGCTTTACTTGATTTGGGTGCTAGTATAAATCTGATGCCTTTCTTTATGTTGGAACGAATTGGAAATTTGGAAGTTAGACCCACAAGGATGACTTTACAGTTAGCATATAGATCAATGAAGTATCCTTATGGAGTGGCTGAAGATGTTCTGGTTAGAGTTGATAAATTTATATTTCCAGTGGATTTTTTGATTATGGATATAGAAGAGGATGCTGAAGTCCCTTTGATTCTGGGAAGACCTTTCATGAAGACAGCCAAGGTGATAATTGATGTAGATGATGGCAAGTTGACAGTAAGGGCGCAAGATGATGAAGTTAACTTTAATGTTTTTGAAGCAATGAAGCACCCATCAGACAAACAAAAATGTTTCAGAATGGATGTTGTGGATGAAATTTTTGTAGCTGCACAGAAACAGTTGCCAAAGACAAGTTTACTTGAAAAGGCTTTGATTGGTGAATGTGAAGATGTCTATGATGAAGAGCAAGAAGAAATTGATGAATGGCTGCAAATTCTAAACTCAGCAAAAGAAATTCCAGCAGATAAAGCAGAGGTTGAGAAACTGCAAAAAGAGGAGAAAATTGAGGATCAAAAATTGGAATTGAAGATGTTGCCTCCACATTTGAAATATGTTTTCCTTGCAGCTGGGGGACACAAACCAGTAGTAATCAATAATGCTTTAACTGTTTCAGAGGAGGAAAGATTGATCTCAGTGCTCAAAGCTAATGTGGGGGCAATAGGCTGGGCTTTATCTGATCACAAAGGTATCAGTCCTTCATATCGTATGCATAAGATCCACATGGAGCAAGATTACAAGCCCATAGCTCAGCCTCAGAGGCGATTGGATCCCACAATGAAAGAAGTTGTCAAGAAAGAGGTTGTGAAGCTTCTTGATGCAGGAATGATTTATCCAATTTCTGATAGTGCTTGGGTCAGCCTTGTCCAAGTGGTGCCAAAGAAAGGTGGTATGACTGTTATTCACAATGACAAGGATGAATTAATTCCTACTAGAACAGTCACAGGCTGGAGAATGTGTATTGATTACAGAAAATTGAATCAGGCCACCAGAAAGGATCATTTCCCTTTACCTTTCATGGATCAGATGTTGGAGAGATTGGCAGGGAAAGCATTTTACTGTTTTCTGGATGGATATTCAGGTTATAATCAAATTGCTGTAGCTCTAGAAGATCAAGAGAAAACTGCCTTCACTTGTCCCTTCGGTGTTTTTGCTTATAGGAAGATGCCTTTTGGATTATGCAATGCACCAACAACATTTCAACGTTGTATGCTTGCAATCTTCTCAGATTTGGTGGAGCAATGTATTGAAGTATTCATGGATGACTTCTCAGTGTTTGGGGCTTCATTTGAACAATGTCTGGAGAACTTAGATACCGTCTTGAAACGATGTGTGGACACCAACCTAGTGCTGAATTGGGAAAAATGTCATTTTATGGTGACTGAAGGTGTTGTGCTGGGACATAAAATTTCTGCAAGAGGTATTGAAGTAGACAAGGCAAAGTAGAAGTCATTGGGAAGCTCCCACCACCAACAAATGTGAAGGGTATCAGAAGTTTCCTGGGCCATGCTGGATTCTACAGAAGATTCATCAAGGACTTTTCAAAGATAGCCAAACCACTCAACAATCTGCTCAATAAGGATACACCTTTTAAATTTAATGCTGAATGTTTACATGCCTTTGAGTCTTTAAAAGAAAAATTGATTTCTGCCCCTGTCATAGTTGCTCCTGATTGGAAATTAAATTTTGAATTGATGTGTGATGCTAGTGACTATGCAATAGGGGCAGTATTGGGTCAAAGAAAGTCTAAAATTTTTCAGGCCATACACTATGCTAGTAAGGTTCTTAATGAATCACAAATTAATTATGTTACCACAGAAAAGGAATTGTTAGCTATAGTGTATGCATTGGAAAAATTTAGACCATATTTGATTGGATCTTCTGTGATTGTATATACTGGCCATGCTGCTATAAAATATTTGCTGACCAAATCAGATTCTAAACCTAGACTGATTCGATGGGTACTATTGTTGTAGGAATTTGATTTGGTGATTAAAGACAAGAAGGGCAGTGAGAATTATGTAGCTGATCATTTGTCCCGTCTGATAAACAAAGAAGTGACCATCAATCAACCAGAAGTGCAAGAGGAATTCCCAGATGAGAAGTTGCTGATGGTGCAAACAAGGCCATGGTTTGCTGACATGGCGAACTTTAAAGCAGCTGGGGTCATCCCTGAAGATTTTACCTGGCACCAAAAGAAGAAGTTTTTAAGGGATGCTCAATAGTACATATGGGATGACCCCTACTTGTTCAAGATAGGAAGTGATCAATTGCTGAGGAGGTGTGTCACAAAAGAAGAGTCTAAAAGCATCTTATGGCACTGCCACAGTTCTCCTTATGGTGGGCATTTTAATGGAGTAAGGACTGCTGCAAAGGTCCTTCAATCTGGTTTCTTCTGGCCCACCTTATTCAAGGACGCCCACAACTATGTCCAGCAGTGTAATAATTGTCAAAGAACAGGGGGAATCTCAAGAAGACATGAAATGCCCCTGAATATCATGCTGGAGGTAGAAGTATTTGACTGCTGGGGAATCGATTTTGTAGGTCCTTTCCCTTCTTCATTCTCCAATGAGTACATTCTGGTAGCAGTTGATTATGTGCCCAAATGGGTGGAAGCAGTTGCAGCCCCAAAAGCTGATGCCAAGACTGTGATTAAGTTTCTAAAGAAGAATATATTCAGCAGATTTGGCACACCCAGAGTTTTGATAAGTGATGGAGGATCACATTTCTGCAATGCTCAACTTCAGAAATGCTTGGAACATTATGGAGTTAGGCATAAGGTTGCATCGCCTTATCATCCACAGACAAATGGACAGGCAGAGGTTTCCAACAGAGAAATCAAGAGAATTCTTGAGAAGACTGTCTCATCCTCAAGGAAGGATTGGTCTATTAAATTGGATGATGCACTGTGGGCACACCGGACTGCATACAAATCACCCACAGGTCTATCTCCATTTCAGCTTGTCTATGGAAAAGCATGTCATCTCCCTGTAGAAATGGAGCACAAGGCATACTGGGCCTTAAAATTCTTCAACTTTGACTGCAAAGCTTCAGCATAGCAGAGAAAGATTCAGATGCAGGAGTTAGAAGAAATGACGCTCAATGCATATGAGTCCTCCAAGCTGTACAAAAAAAAGGTCAAAGCCTATCATGACAAGAAGATCCTAAAAAGGGACTTCTATCCAGGCCAGTCAGTGCTACTATTCAACTCAAGGTTAAGGCTCTTTCCTGGGAAGTTAAAGTCCAAGTGGTCAGGGCCATTCCTAATAAAGACTGTTAGACCTTATGGAGCTGTAGAATTGGAAGACCCAGCAACAGGGAGAAGCTGGACTGTCAATGGGCAAAGGATTAAAGCTTATCTGGGCGGTGAAGTCGAAAGACTCACCAGGTCACTCACCTCAAAGAGCCATAAAGCAGACAGGCGTTAAGATAAAAGACGTTAAACAAGCGCTTCTGGGAGGCAGCCCAGTGTTTTGAATTTGAATTTTGATGTTTGCATGTTGAAACTATGTACATATGATGAATGCTTGTGTTTTGTGTTAAACAATGCATGTTTTGAAATGACAGCGTTTTGAAAGGATTTCATTTTGATGTTCAAATGTGATTAAATGACCACTTCCATCAGTTGTCACTCCACTCCCAATGTCCAGATCCCTGGCCTACTCCTGACCAGTTTGTTACAATTGTCCAATGGCCTGGGGACAGTCCCAATTTTTAAAGGCGGGGTGAAGCTGCAGCTGAGACAGTGGAAGAAGAAGAGGAATCAAGAGCATCCTCAGCAGAAGATGGGGGAGACAACTGACTGAAGTTGAACATAAAAGGGAAAATTTCAAATTCACTGTTTGTAATTATTTTTTAGTTGCTGTCTGACTTTAAATTTAATTTACTGTCTTAGCTGTTTGTGTATAATTTAATTGACTAATTGTTTCCTTAGCTGTTGTTCATACTGTTATTCATTGAAGTCATTGCCTAGTGTTTAATTCAAATCTGGAAAAAGAAAACTAAAAATGAGATTTTTGAAGTAGAGAGAAGAAAATGGTTGTTCCCAACAACAAGTGATTTTAGGATAATGGGCATGAAATTGAAAAGGAAATGAATGAGGGGAATTAGGAATTCACTAGAATGGAGAAGTTAGCTGATACCTAGGTGAGTAGTGTCCCAAAAACAGTACAATTGAGTGTCAAAACTTTGTGATGATAACTGCTATTGATTGATTCTTTGATGTGATTGCATGCTAGTAAGACTTGAAAATGATAAAGGCAATTTTTGTTGTGGAAAGTTGAAATAACCCAGGGCCAAATAGCCAACCTTGCATTGATTAGATGATATCCTTTTGAACCCTGTTTGAGCCAAAAATATGGTTGTTTCTTGATACAGAATCCTTGAGCCAAAACAATGTTTATCCACCCTTCTTGTATTTGAGAGATTGAATAACTATGAATGAGAAAGAAGGTTGAGCAAAGAAAAAGGGAAAAGAAAAGTATTAAAGGTTGTGGCTGACAGATGAAAGGATAAAAGCAAAATGAGAAGAGAAAAAAAAGAGTCAAAGTGGTATGAATGATAACTTGTGAAATTAAAGATTGTCAGCTCATTGTTACTATGTTGAAACAGAAGCATGAAGTTGAGCTCTGACTTGAGGAAAATTTAAACAAGAGTCATTCATATGAATTCAATTTCTCAAATACTTTTGTGCACCATAGAAAAACCAATACATTCTTTGTTAGCCCAACCTCATTACAAGCCTTAAAAGTCCTTTTTGATTCAAGTCTTGCTTAACAAATGGTGATTGCTTGGAGATGAATATCAATGGTGGATTATCTGAATGAAGTGTTTGAATGAGTTAAACACCTCCTTGTGAGTGAATTGAGAGTTGAGACTTCTCTAAAGATAGTTGATGAACAAATTCTTCCTGTTAGTTTCTTTGATATTTGTGGACATTTATCCTAATTTTACTTGAAGTTGTGAACTCCATATCTTTTTACAATAAAATTCTCAAGAAAAATTATTTTTTGGATTAAATGTTCTGGATGAGAATGTGACAATAGGAAATGATTTTTGTTTGAAGAGTTAACACTTTGCTTGGGGACAAGCAAGATTCTAGGTTGGGGGGAGTTGTTAAGTGGGAAAATTTGGTATAATTGAGCTTTTAATTGTTGATTTACTATTTGAATTAATCTGTTTCTAATCCAATTATCTCCCAATGTAGGATCAATTTTGGAGCACCTTGGTACAAGAGCAATCATCCCATTTCTGCAAGAGATGAAGCAATTTTTGAAGAAAAATGAAGATGGGAGCATGCTTCGCTTGAGCGGAGCAATGCTCACTTGAGCGAGAAGGGATTTAACGAAGAACTGCTCTCGGGAGATTTTTCGCTCAAGCGAGCTATTCTCGCTTGAGCGAAAATACATTTTTCGCTCGAGCCAGACATCTCGCTCAAGCAAAAGTCGCTTTACTGAAACCCCTTATAAAAGGCTGAAATCCGAAGAACTGGTGGTTGGGACGACTGGGAAGCGCTCAAACATTCACATATTTGTATTTTCTTAGTTTTTCCTTCGTCTTTGAGTTGTAATGGCTACCATGAGTGGCTAGTTTCATTCTCTTGGGATTGGGTGTACTCTCTAAACTCTGATGTACCTTGGTTATATTTTGAAATGAAATGTTGAACTGTCCTCTGTGCTGTTTATGTTTTCAACCTCTGTGCCCTAGATTTTTACAGTTCAGATTTATTGGAAAATACATCTTGAAATTATTTTAGGTTGAAATTATTTGATATACTAAATGCTAGGAATAGTAGCTGATATATCAAATGCTAGACACCCATTTTTAATGCTGGAGAATCTATTAAATGTGTGAGGAATCTGTGTTTAATAGGTTGTTTTATGAATTTCATGCTTGAGACATCAGTGTGAATGACTTGCATGTGTGGCATCAACATAGGTAGTCAGCTATTGTTCCCCATTGCCCTAACCATTATTCAGAGGAGTGAGAGAGATTTTGACACAATCCTAGGACCACATTTCTGACTTTTATAAAACGCATTTTATAGCTCTTTACTGATTAATCATCCTAGATATCTTTGTTACCAATACCTCAAAGAACAATCATCATTCTTGTGTGTTTACAATTAAGAGGCATTAAATCTGAAATTTCTATTAAACTGTTCCTCATGGGATCGACCTTTAAATATTTTGAAATACTATGCTATAACTGATTTTGGAACGCTTGCCATAAATTCAACAGTGGTCAGTAACGGATATGTCCGGAATAAATAAGGAAGTGATAACACATCGACTTTCAATCTTTAAGGAGGCTATGTCGATAGCTCAGAAAAAGAGGAAGATGGAAGAAGAACGCGGACTGGTGGTAAAAGAAGAAGTTAAAAAATTGCTGCAGGTAGAATTTATTCAGGAAGCAAAGTATACAACATGGCTGGGCAATGTGGTGATGGTTAAAAAGGCCAATAATAAATGACGAATGTGTATTGATTATACGAATCTTAATAAAGTATGTCCAAAAGACACTTATCCATTGCCAAATATAGATCGGCTAGTTGATGGAGCAGTAGGACATTAGATAATGAGTTTTTTAGATGCATATTCTGGGTATAATCAAATTCGGATGCACCTAAAACAACGTTCATTACAGAAGAAGCAAACTATTTTTATCAGGTTATACCTTTTGGACATTTGTACAAAAGAGCTTTATATCTTTCTCATGCTTCACTCAAGGGTTCATCTACTCCTAGAGAGAATGTAGCAATTGCAGATTTGGCACTTATATACTTTGAAGGTGGAAAGAATCTTGCTAAAAAATTTTCTTCAACTTCCTCCCAACTGGTAAGGCTCTGATTAGAATGAGATTGAAGCCACATCTTTGCCTTCCCAATCAGTGAAAAAGGAAACAATCGAAGATAAACAACTTTCTCATCTTCCCCAACTACTCTCATTGTACCACATAATTCATAGAGTGTAGAAAGATGTGTATATGGGTCTTCATGCTCCATTCCAGCAAATTGATGGGTTGTTATGAGAGATAACAATGCTGGTTTCATCTCCACACCTTTGGTGGGTCTAATAATGCTGGAAAAATTTCTAGGTTCTTGTTAGTATGCATAATCGCCCAAAACTCTCGTATTGTGTGGATTGTTTTGATGATTATCATCGCCCCCAAGTGCAACCATCTTCTCTTCCTCAGAGTCACAAACCTCGTTAGTAAGTGAAGTATTCAGACTCCTTTGCAAATGAGCTCATCTCTTCTTCCTTTGTGCTTTACTGTTGTTTCGTCTAGTTGTTCTTTCAATCTTTGGATCACAACAATTTTTCACTTGGAATCTTTCCTCACATAAACAACAAGAGACAAGAGAAAGCCAACTACAGGAGAAAGTTAATCAAAAGACAAGGTACAAACTAAACATAAAATAAAACAAAACAAATAAACTAAACAATCTACTTATAAAAAGCACACACTTTCAAACGCAGGTCCCTGGCGACGACATTAGAAAACTTGTTAAGGTTTTCAAATAACCTTTTGGCAAGTGTACCGAATCAAGAGTTGTCGATCACAGGGACTTGGTATAACTGTGTGATGTTAAGTTCTTGTGTATGAAAAAGGCTTTCCATGAGAAATTTTGTAATGCCTTCAATAGAATTAAAATTAAAACTGATAAATCTAAGACAAAATGAAGTGTAGGAACTGGATTCAGTTACTTCCACTGACCATAACCCACATATTCAATCATATAATTGACTGCTTTTAATCAGTAAAACGTGAAAATAATTCTTGGCAAATTCCTTTACCAAAAACCCTAAGAATTTCTTATACCCTTTTCAATTCCTTGAGAAAATTATAAGAAAATCTTGCATTAATTTCACTTTACAAAGCCAGAGAACCCTAATTTCGTTCCCCAAAATCAAGGAGAAAGAAGAAAGGGTTTAAATCAGAAAATAGTACGTTTCCCAACATAATCCCAATTCATAATAGGAACTTGATTCCTCAAATCCACAACACAAAATGCAAACCCAAACTGGAATTAAAATAAGAAATCATATAAATGAATGATGAGAATGACAGAGTTGTAATTTAAAACCAATCTCAACATACAAAGAATTTAGCCACTCATGAGGGTCTGTTCCATCCAACAGTTACAAGAGAAATTGAAGAAGACAAAGGTTGAAATTATGTGGTGAATGCCTTTTCCAAGTGCAATCGCTTGATGCTTCCAATATCTCAACCTTTTCTCCCTTCTCGTGCCACAGGAATTGTTCCTCTCTTCAAAATTCGTATTTTTAATTGCCCAACGTGTGTAGTTGTAAAATCTTCCGCTGAGCGGATATTTTCCCGAGAGCACTCTAGAATTTTGAGAGTCCTTTGCTCAACACCTTCTAATTCCGCTCAATGAATTGAAATTTTCAAATTCGCTGAGCGCTTTTCTTCTCCGCTGAGCGCATCTCTTGATTTTTCTTCACCCTTTGAATTTGTTCACTCTTTCTGTAAAGAATCTTCGTTTCCTTATACACTTTTCAGTTGTTTCTCTCTAATTGAATTACTTGTAAAAACATCACAAAACTAGGAGTCTTTGAAGTTGTTTTCAATTAAAATTCATGATAAGTGTTTCAAAACTATTCAATTTTTTTATAGTAATTCCTACACTTATCTGGGATTATTTCAAAAAGGTTTATCATCAAGTCAACGCAGCTCAGAGGTTTCAATTGGAGTATGAGATGACTAATTTCACACAAGTAAGTTTATCAATTGAGGAATATTTTTCTGGTTTTCAGAATCTTTGGGCTGAATATTCAAATATTATTTATATTGGTATTTCTGGTGCAATCCTCTCTACTATCGAAACAATGCATAAGACCAGCAAGAGAGATCAATTTTTGATGAAGTTGTGATCTGAATTTGAAGTCACTCGTTCTAATCTGATGAACCGAAACCTAGTGCCAACTTTGGATACTTGCTTGAGTGAACTTTTTTTAGAGTAACAACACATAGCAACTCACACAGCCATGAAACATAACAACAATTCGAATGCTTCTACTAATGTGGCCTATGCAACACAAGGAAAGAATAAGACTAGATATATGCGTTCTGTCCAATGCTATAGTTACAAAGGATTTGGTCATGTTGCAAAGGATTGCCCACAAAATTTCTGTAATTATTGCAAACTTCGAGGGCATATTATCACAACTTGTCCAATTCGTCCTGAAAAGAAGCACATAACTATTTATCACGCCTCTTTTGGTGCTTCTAAGCTTGCTACATTGCCTGCTTCAACTTCTGTTCCTACTTTAGCTTTTGTTCCTACACCTCCTGCAAACACACTTACCCCTGAAATGGTACAACAAATCATTATGTCTACTTTTTCTACCTTTGGTCTCTCAGGTATCTTGATTTTGAAGCGTCTAACCACATGACAAATTCTTTTGTGCCTTTATCTAATGTGAAAAATTATGATGGCAATCAGCAAATTCACACAGTTGATGGAAACTCTTTACCTATTAGTGCTATTGGTGATATTTCTCCTTCTTTGAACAATGTTTAGTGTCGGGAAGATCATCCTGAAGGGACCTAAACTGGGACAACTCTTTCCTTTATACTTATCTCCTTCCACAAACTTTCATACTTTTCCTTTAATTTCTCTAGTCTGTATTGATGATAGACAAATGAATAAAATGTGGCATAATCGTTTAGGTCATCAAAAGTTTAAGTACTTAATACCTTGTTCAAATATGGTTCCTTGGGCAATAAAAATTCTTCTGTTTCTTTTGATTGTTCTACATATAAACTTGGTAAAAGTAAAATTTTACCCTTTTCACATAATACATCCCGTGTAAATCATGGTCTTGACATTATTCATAGTGATGTTTGAGTTCTAAATAAGCAAGTAATCCATGTAAATTGTGGAAAACACATAAATGAAGGTCAAAAGTAATATGTAAAGCCACAAGTAGAAAGTTGTCATCCATAGTAGTAGACAATTATTGTGAGGGAGAACAGTGGATCTTACCCATACAATATGCTAAACAGAACTCATTTTACATTTAATATGAATGTGGTGAAAACTTGCAAGCTCTTCACGCAAGTGTTTTTATACCAGTAGAAAAATATCATAGCCTAGATTGTCAATAGAGTACGAAACATATTGTGAGTTAGGAATGGTGAGTGATGCATTAAACTTAGAAAGTCATGAAACCATTTAGACGAGCTTTTTCCTTGAAAACCTCATTGATACCCTAACGTTTTCAATACAAAAAAATATTTTTTGCAAACTTGCATTCGAAATATTTTGTCACATAAGTTTTTATCCTTTTACTTTCCATTCATGTTTTAGTTCCTATAAAAAATTGTCCATTTTAGATCTCTCTTTTATTTTATTACTCATGACTAGTTCTTGAGAGGAAGTAAGAAAGGAAAACAATAGGGAAAACTTCTAATTTTATAAAAACTAATTGTGAGTAATAAAAATAAATCTAAAGTTCTACATGGATCAAAAACTTATTTAATCCATAGACATTTGATTATAGTGAGTAATCAGTAATTTAATTTGCAAACCTTGTCGGTTTCCTAGAACAACTTTATCAGAACCTACATATGGATTCATCTGTAGGAAATTTTGAGTTTAGCATGATGAGACATTCCACATGTAAGAAGAGTTAGAGGAGAAAGGCTGGTGGTGTGAGCTATGAACTCAGACACTAGAAAAGGGATAAGCTAAATTCAACGAGTAAAAAGGATGATGCTGAGTTAAATTAGCTTGAGAAGGATTTCATGGTTAAAATGCATTAGCAAAGCACGATGCTAGATAATCTTAAATTAATAAGGTGTTTTTCGTAATTTCAGCATGAGTCTAGAGTCATTTGGTTAATTTGTTTTGATGAGTTGTTGAGATATCGCAACTAATTTTCTGTTTCATTATTAAGTTGTTATTTATTTGTTAGAAGATTATTTTCTTGTTATTCTTGTACATTGTACACGGCTATTTAAAGCCATCACAGTTTAATGAAAAATAGTGAGTTTCAGTACGTTCATTCTAATAATGTGTATTGCCATTTTAATTTGTCAAAGTGGTATCAGAGCCTTATGCTCTGAGTGCCGAGTGAGAAAAAGAGAGAGAGAGCAAAATAGTGTGAGCTTGAGTTATTTTAAAAAAAAAAGAAGGGAGAAATGACAAAAGTTGTAAATGGAATGACCGTGCCACAACTGTTAAAGAAAACCAATTATGATAATTGGTGTTTACAAATGAATGTCCCTTTGGGATTCCAAGATGTATGGGATGTGGTGGAAGATGGGTACCAAGAACCCACAGAGGACGAAGACCAAACTGTGGCCCAGATTGCCGCATTGTGAAAGATACGAGTGAAAGACAAATCAACCTTGTACTTTCTATACAATGCAGTGGATGAATCAGGCTTCGAGAAGATTGCAAACGTTGCATCTTCAAAGGAAGCATGGGAGATTCTGGAGGTTGCATACAGAGGCAACAATCGTGTTAGACAAATCCGGCTACAAACTCTTAGAGGAGAGTTTGAATATCTGAAGATGGAGGATAAAGAGCAGGTGATCGAGTACATAATTCGAGTAGAAAAGGTGGCCAACCAACTCGGCAGGAATGGAGAGCCAATGCCAGCAAGCCGGGTTGTGGAAAAAATCTTGAGATCACTAACAGATGATTTTGAGAGCATCGAATGGGCCACCGAGGAATCGAAGGATTTGAAAGTTTTCTCAGTAGAAGAGCTTGTTGGGTCACTTGAGGCTCACGAGCAAAGGAGAGGGAAGAAGAAGGAACCTCTTGACCAGGTACTACAGGCACAGTTTGATTTGAGTGGAACTTGGAACACTTAGGGCTGACATCTTGGAGGCAAAGGACGATGTGGATGTGCCCGAGGCGATGTTGAAGCCGACATAGATCAGATCGGGATGCAAAATAGGCTTAGTCATGATCAAGGAAGGGGCCCAGGAAGTCAGTCTAAGTCAAAAGTGGAATGTTTCAAGTGTGGCAAGCACGACCACTACGCAAAAGAATGCAGCACGAGGAGTTGCTACAACTGTGGCAAAGTCGGTCACATAGCAAAGTTTTATCGAGCTGTAAAAGTGGAGAAGAACCTTCTCACAGAAAAAGACGACGAGGAGATAGAAATTTTAATGATGATGGCAGAACTCGATGGATTGAGGATCGACAACGCGGTGACAAACGAAAAGATCGAGGAGATGCAACGAGAGGTGGTGCAGTTGCACAACGCAGTGAAGGCGGCGAAGGTTATCGCGACCGGGGCAGCGGACTTGGAGACGGAGGTGGCGAGTCTACAACACGATATGATATCGGAGATGAGTGCGACAAAGGAGGCAAGGGCGGATGCTGCTGGATTGAGGAAGATTTTACAATAAAAGGAGTTTAGTGTTCAGTCTCTAAAGAAGGAATTGGAAGCGTTGAAGAAGGTGAACGTAGAGAGTGAATGGAGCTGGGACGACTCGAACAAGAAGTCTTCCAGAAACACGATCTCTGAGAGAGCTAGCTCGGTAATAATAGAAAGCAGCCCAGAAAGCACAGCTGAGACAACCAATGAGTATTCTAAAGAAGACGATTAACTTGTGCGACCCTAAACTCGGAGTTTGCAGGACATTTATAACTTTACGGATGGGGTACATGCAGTGTTTCTGTTTGCAGATGATGCAAAAGATGTCAAATTTGAAGAGGCCATACTCAATGAGAGATGGAAGAAAGCAATGGATGAGGAGATCGACTCAATTGAAAAAAAATGAAACATAGGAGCTGACAGATCTACCCAAAGGAGCCCTGCCAATTGGTCTGAAGTGGGTATACAAAAAGAAAACCGATATTAATGGGGAGGTGGAGCGCTACAAAGCCCAACTCGTGGTGAAGGGTTACAGACAGCAAAAAGGCATTGACTATGATGAAGTTTTTGCATCCATAACAAGGATGGAGACGATCCGACTACTATTTTCCTTAGCAGCACAACACAGATGGAGGATACATCAGATGAATGTGAAGTCTGCATCTTGAATGGGATTCTAGAAGAGAAGGTCTACGTGGAGCCACATCTCGGCTACATGAGAAGAGGCGAAGAGAAGAAGGTGTTGAAGCTCAAGAAGGCACTATATGGCTTGAAACAAGCCCCTCGAGCCTGGAATGAGAGGATAGAAACTTATTTCAAAAGGAATGGTTATGAGTCATGTCCGTATGAACATGCTCTATATTTAAAGAAGTGCAAAGGAGATATGTTGTTTGTTGCTCTATACATAGATGACCTGATATTTATGGAAAGTAAAGCCGAGTTAGTAGAGGAGTTTAAAGAAGTGATGAAAGAAGGACAAATTTAAACTAATAGGAGAGTTTTGTTAGATAATCTTAAATTAATAAGGTGTTTTTCGTAATTTCTACGTGAATCTAGAGTCATTTGGTTAGTTTGTTTTGATGAGTTGTTGAGATATCACAACTAATTTTCTGTTGCATTATTAAGTTGTTATGTCAGTTGTTATTTATTTGTTAAAAGGTTATTTTTTTTTATTTTGGTACATTGTACATGGCTATTTAAAAGCTATCACAGTTTAATGGAAAATATAGTGAGTTTCAGTACGTTCATTTTAATAATGTCTATTGCTGTTTTAATCTGTCACACAATTCAACTTCATTATTTATTTATTTATTGTTCTTTTAGTAAAAAAGAATAGGGATGCATTACAGAATGCTGACTTGAAGAAATGGTTTAGGTTGACCTTGACCGTGCAGAGAAGGTTGTCACCAAGAAGCATATCTGCATCAAATTGAATTCCAACGAAAAAGAAGAAAGAATTTGAGATAATCGGTTTATTTATTTATTAAAGTAATTAATAGAGACTGAAGAAAGCTGTAATTAATAAATGAAAGGATTTTAATGTAGTAAGTTCAGACATTCTTAAAACATTATCAGAATCTAAAACATTATTTCATCAAAGTAGTAATGCAGGTCTATTTTATTTCATTCAGAGCTTCATCGACATCAGAGAAAGAAATTGTTGCTTTGAACTGCAACTATGTACGGCTTCACTACTACGCAATAGGGGTGTTCAGAACCAAACCGACCCAAAAAAAAAACCGAAAATCGATCCAAAAAACCGCAAACCGATTAAAACCGCAAACTTTTGGATCACTTTGGATTTTTTTTTTCAGAACCGCGCAGTTTGGTTCGGTTTGCAGTTTGGCATTTCAAAACCGAACCAAACCAAACCGAACCGCAATTATTAAATAATATTATATTTATTTTTACTTTTATTTCCCTAAACCCTAAACCAAAACCTAACATACCGTCGTTGTCTATTACAACTTTCATCTCGTTAGACACATCTTAGGGTTCCAGGGTTCCTTACTTGAAACTCCCTTACTCTGATTTCATTATCTCATCGTTAACTCTTATTCAAATCCATTTTCATTACACCATTTCACCTTCTCCATGGTCAATAGAGATTGAAGAATACTTGCAAGACATTGAAAGAATTGAAATGGGTATTTTCATATTCTACCTAAACTTTTTTATTGTCTAATTATTTTTTATCTATTTTTTTAATTCTATTGATTATTATATTTTATATGTTTCTAGAAATTGGTCCAGTCCTACCACTACATGAAGAGAATTCTAATGTTGTGTCTGATTAATTGCTATAGAAATTAATTTTTATATGGTATGATGATTTCTTGACAAATTATGTTTTTTTCTTATAAAAAGTGTCAAGAAATGTTGCAATTTGAATTTAACTAATCATGTTTTATTTTTTACAGGTTGTAATTATTGACATTTGACAATTGATCTACTTGAATTTTTTTGTGTGTATTTTTGTTAGTGGTTTTGTCAAATATTATATTGTTATTTTGTTGGTATTAAATTAAAACAATATATGATTTGATGGTTAAAAAGATACATTTCTTCTATTCCATGTTTTTTTTAATCGATAATGACAAATATATTGATAAAAATTGATACTAAAAATACAAAAAATAATTATAAAATATAATTGAGCAAAAGTGTGCAAAAAATTAAATAGTAATATTATTATTTTTGGTTTTCAATCTTTTATCTAACCATATGAAATCTAGTCAATGATATAATTTTATTAGTTTATTATTTAAAAAGATAAAAATAGTCAATTATTAATAAAAAAAATAAAATTAAAAATTAAAAAAAACCCGCAAAAACCGATCTAAACCAAACCGCTAAAATTGGTTTGGTTTGGTTCGGATTTTTTTTTATTTCAAACCGAACCGCAAATAATTTTTATATTTGGGTCGGATAAATTTTAGCGAAAAACCGAACCAAACCGCACCGCGAACACCCCTACTACGCAAGATAAAATTGAAGCAGTAGGCATTTGACAAAAAATATGAAAATTACAAACCTTCCACATTTTATCTACTAGGCAAGTATGGTCCACATGAAGAGTAATCACATTTCACATATAATTTATATACTGTTCTCAGTTCTGCTTAACATTCCAAAGCTTATTGCGGCATGTGATGAATAGAAGCAATGGAAAGAACTTACTTATCTATACATATATGATGATTTTTCTAATGCTGCAATTCGTATGTTTGTAGTCAAACTAATGTCTTTAGCATAACTATCTCCCAGGCTAGCTGCTCTGCATCTCATGCACCACCTGCATCTCAAAGGCTCTGGTGAGACGTTGGTTATCCTTCAGTCAGATTAAAGGTTGTATTGTATTTTTGTCATGGACAAAAATACTTTGTTATAAGAACCAAGATGTCAAACTAACAAAGTTTGATGATTATACATATCAGTGCATAAGTTGTAAAACATGCAAACTAGAAACTTGGCAGACTTCCCCAAATCCACATTATGAACAAAGCATAAAAGAGGTAGAAAAAATAAATAAAATTGATATCTTGATATTATAATTTTGCACTCAGATTTCTAGACAATGGAATTCTACAGCAAGAGCTTAAATAGAAAATTAAGAGATTCACAATTGGGTTCAACAAACAGAAAATTATAGTTAAGCTAAAAGTAGATATCATAAATTATCAAACAAGAAAACATAAGAGACAAAGAAATTTGACAAAAAAAAAAAAGTGATGCTCCAGACAAGCTAGACTCAACAGGCCATTAGGGACTGTAGATGCAGCAGCCTGTGATCCCTCCACTGTTAAGAATGGGAGGTGGTCGCTGCTCTGTGAAGCCAGCCTCACGCTATACCCTCCACTCTAAGAGCCAAGAGACCTATGTCTTCACTTAAGTCCCCACACTCACTCTCAACTTGGAGTAGGCAAACCAACTTATTGCAACCACAGTCCAACCCAGCAACCCATAGTGTTGTTCCATCACAGTATTACCCCCACTTGGGTTATAAGCTGAAGTTACTCAGCTCGGCAGTTTCTCACCCTTCTAAGTATTGTTATATACACATTATTATTTTATTCTTTTTTGGATATGGGACACAAGTATGAAAATACTTTGTAATTTAACCCTAACCATTTCAAAGGGTTTATGTGTAGATGAAATATAGAGTAACTGGATTAGTTGGGAGAAAAGAAAATGGATCTTAAATTTTACTTTAATTAAACAATAGTTTTCAAAATATCTTTTTATTGTCATTTCAGATTATAATGATTTTTTTCTTATACTTCTAAACAATGACAAGCACATTTATAATCACAACAATGTCTAAATTAGAATGAACTTCTCCTGATGTGTGCATATTGGACAAGATGTCCATTTATGCAATACAATCAACTTCCAATATTCAACACCAAATATATATATATAAATGGAATGTTGGAGCAGAATTTTAAGAGTACAACATCATGACATTCATAGAGTTGAGGCATCTCCTTACTTTTCTTGTAAAAAAAATTCTGTGTCCTTGAATTAAGGCTTCTACTTCACCTATTCAATGGTGGATCAATTCTCTGTGTTGCCTTTGTTTTATGTGTGTAGCTTGAATTTTTTTTTACATTGGTAGAAAATCAAATATTTTGTTGTAATAACTTTTTCTGAATGCAAGTTGCTTGAACTTCTTTGGGAAATTGGATCTCAAAGAAATAAGGCTTCACAAAATGGTCACTGATATGTTGTAGGTAGTAGGAATTCATTTTCTCATAAAGTTAGAAGATTTAAAGACAGTAGATTTAAGATCACTCCAGTGGTCTTGGATGGACTGTTTTCTTTGGACAGAAAAAAATGGAAAAAGGTGAAAATTAAACTTGCTTTCTTTTTTGATAAAAAGGAAAAGTTAATCGCTTAAGTTTCTGAATTTCTTAAAACTGCACTTTGACTTATAAATATATAGTAAAGTAGAGCATAGTTTGTAACTCTTACGGCTCACCAGGACCTCTCTGCTGGGAGGAGTGGGAGAAGATTCAATAAGTAGTGATAAAAAAAATAGTATAAAGATACTTATCATGCAGCCCAGAAATATTTTTTTTTATATAAAAAAATTAACCTATAAAACTAATTTAAAAGTTTATAGGAAAAAGTGTAAATATACTAAAACCACTGAGAAATAAAATACTTAAATTGTTTTGATGGGATACACCAGGCCCATGCCGAAGTGCAAAACAAAAGTCAAAATAGCAAGCTATTATAATTGACTCTCTCCCACAAAAAATTAATTTAATATCATTTGAACCAAGTTCAAATATCAAATATTAAACTGATAAGAACATATACTACACTTGATCTTAGCCAAAAGGCCAAGAAAAGTATGCTTTGAATAGTATAAGTACTCATTTTTTATATTCTCAACTCCATCTCCTTCTAAGACTCCTGAAAAATGTGGGATTTTGTCACTTGAGTAAGATGCTCCAGAAATGCCTGAGAGCAATGTAATGTTAAAATAAAATAGCAATAGCAAATCTGGTACTGATAAGTGAGTTCAAACACTTTATATTATTGTATGAAATAATAGTTTGATTGAATATATTATTAGCTACCGTGTTGTTACTCGTTTTAGCTCACGGTTGGTATATGCACATGTGTTAGTGCTCTTAATCCTATTGCCTTTGCTTTGACTTGATTTAATTTTGCAACATTAACTATTATACTGTTAGTGTAAGCCCTTCTCGCCTTTGTACAGAACAACCAAACCTTGTTGGGTTCATTATATTTAGGTTTCAGTGTGGTTCTGAAAATGAGACAGATCAATTGATGGTGGTCAGTGTCGACCTAATTCACAGCGAAATCAATGGTAGGGAAATATATAAGGACAAAGGTGAATAATTAAACCTGTTTTATTGGTTATTAAAATAGATAGAGAAAGGAAACATAATCCATTAGTATCATAGTTTTGAAATATAAATGCATTGTGCAGTGTGACTTGGAATACATATTGTAAGGATCATTTCAACAGTTCAGCAATTTATGTTGCAGTGCGAGGAGATTAAGGCATGTAGTGGTGTACTACTAATGGTACTCCAAAGATAAATTTGACAATAGGGTAGTCTTACAACTCAAATGTAAGATCTCAATACAACATCCTATGCTAATTAATAGAGTAAAGAAAGAAATAGACTATGCAAGATACGGGAGATATTCAATGGATGAAAAGATGAAAGTAAAAGAGAAATTCACAAAAAATGTGATGTAGAAGAAGCAGCCTGTGATCTCTCCACTGTTAAAAAACTAACAAAATTAAAATAAACTCTGCTAAAAAAGACACTGCAAAACAACAAAGCTAAAGTATATCAGAGGAATGATTGTAATTAATAGAGTAATTAGTTAAATTGTGTTAGGAGGGATACACCAGGTACTTGCAGTAGTGAAACGCAAGAATGATGCACTTACAAAATTCTGAAATGATCTTTGGCTCTGGCTCCATGCTTCTTGAGGTATCATATTTTCAACCACGAGTGTGGAACTCTTAATCAAAATGTGAATGCGTCAGTTGAGAGATTCAAGCTAGAAACTTTTAGGAACAAAACTCCTTATCAAAAGAATACACACCATGTTCATAATTGTTTGATTCTTCCTCTCACACCATTTTGTTGAGCAGTGTAAGCTATAAATTGCCTCTTAACTCCATGAGAGTCACAAAAATTTGCAAATTCAAGTAAATTGTATTCTCCACCATGATCCGTATGAAGTACTTTTATTAGGCTACCAAATTCTTTCTCAAAAAAAGGCACGTTAAAATTTTTAAAAACAGCGAAAGCTTCAGATTTTTCCTGAAAAATAAATAAATCTGTCTGGTGACTGAAATCATCGATCAAAGCAATCAAGCCTAATGGCATTCTTACAAGCCATGGATTTCCCTATGGAAATTGATTATAATGTTGTTGGCTAACAACACAATCTTGACTAACTTCAGGAGAGGCTGTAATTTATGGCAGGTCGGTTACCATAATTTTCTACCATAGCTATTTTAATCCACCCAAATTTAAGTGATCGTAGTGAAAATGCCATAACTACGAAGGATCTTTGATTTCAGTCACCAAAAAAGACTGAATAATTTCAATCTTTAGTAGAAACAACTTGCTAGAATTCATTTTTACAATAAGAATAGTATTTCTACTAAGATCGTAAATTTTACAAGTACCTTATTTAATGGTGATGACATAGCCCTTTCCATACAGCTTACCAATACTCAACAAACTACTTTTTAAATTAGGAACATACATTTTAGATTGTTGTCAGTAAACCATTTTTGGTTTACCTTATCCATCACCTCTATAGAAGAAGAATCATCAAAACTAATAGTCGAATGAATGTCTTCCTATAGATAAGAGAAAAAAAAAGACTGACTTTTTTCACAAATACCTTATTTAATAATAATGACATAACCCTTTTAATATAATTAGCCAACTCAACAAGTTAATTTTTAAATCAGGAAAGAAAAATTTTAGATTGTTTAACCATTTTAAGATATTTGCTGACAGATAACTCATTCTTATTTAAGATGGTTATCAGTGAATGGTGTATACTTACACCACCTCCCCTCCCACCACTACAATTAAAGGAAAAAAATCACAATCGAATTCAAGATTCTTTGATTAAATTGGGTAATGAAATATACTTAACTTGTTGTCTTCCCAATTTTTATAATATTAACCGTATTTAGTTAAATGTAAGCAACAATTGTTCGGTTTATACATGTAAAAAATATACAAAACAAGCTCCTGATTAATGTAATGTTCTTGACCAACTTAATTTTTGAGAACTCTTTTATGGTTCTAGAAATGTTTTAAATTTAAAGTATAAATTATAAGTGTAGAAAAGTTGACAATGAAAAGGGTCAATTACTATTTAGATACTCTTTCTTTCCATATAATTCAAGAGAGGATTGAAAGAAAAAATCATATAATGAGAGAAAATAATTTTTCAAATCTCATCAATCGTGTGAGCTCATTTCTTTTTATTTCTTTGTATTATATAAACTAAATGTTGGTATAGGTGAGGTAGGTGGGGATACTTGTACAATCAGTTTTGTGAAAGAAGCTTATATTCCCGTTAGTTGTTTTGCAGACAGTTTGAGAACTATAAATTATGTAGATCAGATTAAAATTGTGGAAGAAATTTGGAATAACTTACTTAATGTTTGTACAAAATTCTTGTTAACAATTTTGGTCTAATTTCCCCTCTTGATCTTTGTAATTTATCGTTCTTTATTTATATATTTCTTTAATATAAACATATCAAGTTTTTATTAAAACAATAAAATTAAAATGTACCAAACACGAGTTATCAATAACAGTATTTTCTCAAAAAAGAATTGAGAACAAAACTCAACTATGAAATATCTTATCTGATAAATAACCCAGATTTCCACAAAGAATGAACAAAAGTTTGGGTTTAGAAAATAATTATTTAGTGATTACGTGGAATCCAAAAGCTTCAGAGAGGCCTTAGAGTGAGGAAAACAAATTTGAAATTATTAGAAATGTACTTGCATCATGCAACCTGTAGAATAGATAATGCAGTTAATTTGAATGAAAGCAATGTCTTGTTCCAAAATTTTCCACACATTCTTTATAATGGAGAAAATAATAGATATTGGCTCATATGTTTAACTTGAACAACCGTGTCTCATGCGCAACTAGCTGCTCTGTATCTCATACACCACCTGCACTCAAAGGCTCTGTTTTCTTTGTAGTTGGAGTTGTGCATTCTCCCAAGGTTGCTTCCTTTCTTTTCTATCAAAATCAGTTTATGTGTTGTTGAACATTATTATTTCTATACCAATTCAAAATTGCTCTTCATTGAAAATCATGTCCAGACTAATTACAATTTCTGTTCCAAAGCTAGACAATATCATAGTCGCCACATTTAGATGTTGTTCATGCTATTACTGTCATCAATTTGGATGCATTTAATGTCTGGAAATTTTTTCTTTAAATCTGACAATACAATTTGTTACAAATTATTGCTACAGATGGGAACGGAATTTTTATCTACAAGAGATGGATAGTGAATGAGTCAACCAAAACAATTTCAAGAACTTTAAGTCACTATAAAAGATATTATTGTAAGAAAAAATGTCAGGAGCAAAGTTTGATGGTCTCACATTATATTAGAGCAGAAAATGTAAATCGTGGAAACCAGAACATCGCAGTTATTCAGGAAACATTTGTAAACTGACAGCTACACAATATGTTATCATAGAGAAAACAGGTTTATAAAATAGTAGCATTTGAAAATTAAGCAAGGAAAGCTAAGAAGAGACAGGGAATGAAAATGAAACCAACCCGCATCATAGGAATCTGTAACAAGAGAAAGACAATATTTATAATACTTAACATGCTTTCTTAATGCCTTTTCGGCCTAAGATTCAGTCTAACTGACTCCCAACAAAAAACTTCATAGCCAGTAAGAAAGATACTTCACAAGAAACCTGAAAGATAGAGGTATTATTGGAAGAAAATCCAAAATAATTTAATGCATTTGGAATAAGAAGAAATAATGAAGAGTACAGGCAAGAAAACAGATTTATGCAACAGGCTAAAACAAGATTGAAAATAACTCTGAATTTCCGCACTTCAAATCCTTCACCAATATCCAGGTATCCTAATTGTTGGGAAGTCCCACAACTTCACTTGATACTCAGTGGTTTTAAGTTTAAATATGATATGGTATCAAAGT
>BDMB01000134.1:91822-109954 GCA_016859785.1 Macrotyloma uniflorum
TCAGAGACCCTTGTAGTCCAGATTTTTAAGACGTTGGAAATTACGGAATATAAGACAAGTAAGAGAGGTTGGCAAAAAACCTTCATCGGGAAAAGACTCCACATCCACTTGTTGAATAGACAAGGTTTGCAGAGAGGTGTTTGCTCCCAAATCCCCTTTCAGTGAGGCAACAAGTCTGGAGAAATTTTAGATATTCATATTTTCCACATTTGTTGGCAAACTTCCATCAGAGAGAAACTCCATTTGTGGACAATCATGTATCAACAGACTTGTGAGAGATGGAAAGAGAATATGCATGTGTTTAGGCAATGATTTCAGTTTTTCCGATCGTTTAATAGTAAAGCTCTCTAACCAGGATGCAGATAATCCTTCACCAGGAAATGATTGGAATTGAGGGCACCCAACAATTTGCAGATTCTTTAGATGATTATGAGTGCCCCTGTGAAATAGTTTGTAGCTTAGGACAGCACTTGAGGCAAACCCGAAGGAATTTTAGGAAAAGATCAAGCAAAATGCTAAAAAGCGAGTGACAGCCACCATTGATGTCCAATGTTTCAAGAAAATCATAACAGCTCATGTGAATATTTATACTTGATGTGCATAAGAAATTAAGAGACAATTTCATTCTGCTGTCTCCGATAAGGGTTAGCATTCTCAAAGCAGTTGGATGATAATCAAATTGCAGCTTTTTCAGTCTTTTGTAGGTCTAATTCACAAATTTCTAGGGCCTCAGGAGCAGAAGCTACAAGTTTTCTACAGTCACATATAAGTAGATTCTTTAAATTAAGAAGTTTCTCTGGAAGGTTCCCTTTCAGCTTGAGACAATGTCTTATAGAAAGATGTTGAGACATGGAAAAGCAGCTTGACATCCCCTATTTTCCAATGTTTCTTGAGATATGGGAAAAACACAAGGGGAGGGGGATTCAAAATATTCAAAAAAAGTGATGGTCAAGGCAAGCTAAGCTCATCAGGTCCTTGGAGGGTGTGAATGCAGCAGCCTGTGATCCCTCCACTGTTGGGAGTGGGAGGTGATCGCTGTTCTGTGAAACCAGCCTCACGCTGTGCCCTCCACTCTAAGAGCCAAGAGACCTATGCCTTCACTAAACTCCCCAGACTCACTCTCAACTTGGAGTAGGCAGGCCAACTTATTGCAACCACAGCCCAAACCCAGCAAGCCACAGTGCTCTTCCATCACAATAGTGCCCCCACTTGGGTCACAAACTGGAGTGACTCAGCTCGGCAATCTAATGTCTGTGTGAGTATGTTTATTAATACGTTGTTATTTCATTCACTTTTGGATATGGGATACAAGTATGAAAATGTCTCCAATTTAACCATTTCAAATAGCTTGTACCTTTTTTATTCTTTTGTGGATGAAATATAGAATAACTTGATTAATTTGGAGAAAAGAATATTGTTTCCAACATATCTTTTTATTGTCATTTCAGAATATGATGATTTTTCTTATACTTCTAAAGAATGACAAGCACATCTATAATCACAACAGTGTTTAAATTGGAACGAACTTCTCTTGATGTGTGTATATTAGACATTTGGACTAGATAATTTTATGTCCCTTTATGCAATACATTCANATATATATATATATATATATATATATATAAATGGAATGTTAGAGCAGAATTTTAAGAGTCCAACTTCATCTTGACATTCATAAAGTTGAGGTATCTCCTTTCTTTTCTCCTAAAAAGAATTGTGTTATTTATAATCCCTTAAATTTAGGCTTTTTACTTCACATATTCAATGGTGGATCAGTTCTCTGTGTTGCCTTTACTTTATGTGTAACTTAAAATTTTTTTTACAGTCCTAGAAAATCTTGAATCTTTAAGGGGTGGTGTTATAGGTCATTATTTTCTGTTAGCTTATCTATAAATATTTTGTTGTAATAACTTTTTCTGAATGCAAGTTGCTTGAACTTTTTTGGGAAATTGGATCTCAAACAAATAAGGCTTCACAAAATGGTCACTGATATGCTGTTGGTAGTAGGAATTCATTTTCTCATAAAGTTAGAAGATCTAAAGACAGTAGATTTAAGATCACTTGAGTGCTTTTGGATGGACTTTTTTCTTTGGACAGAAAAAAATGGAAAAAGGTGAAAATTAAACTTCCTTTCTTTGTTGATAAAAAAGAAAAGTTGATCATTTAGTTTCTTAATTTCTTAAAACTGCACTTTGACTATATATGGTAAAGATCATTTTATCAGAGACATCATTATTATACTAATCTATCATTTAAAAGAAGATAGAGTAGAGCATAGTTTTTAACTCTGAGGTCTCATCAGGACCTCTCTGCTGGGACGAGTGGGAAGTGATTTATTAAGCAGTGATAAAAAATAGTATAAAGGTACTTACAATGCAGCTCAGAAATAATTTTATTTTGATATAAAAAAATAATCATATAAAACCAATTTAAAAGTTTATAGGAAGTGTAAATATAATAAAAGCACAACTAAGAAATATACTTAAATTGTTTTGATGGGATACATCAGACCCTTGCAGAAGTGCAAAACAAAGGCAATGTTGAAGAGTCCCAATTGCAAGCTATTATAATTGACTCTTTCCCACAAAAAATTAATTTAATATCATCTGAACCAATGGTTCAAATATCAGATATTAAACTGATAAGAACAGATACTACACTTGATCTTAGCCAAAAGGCCGAGAAAGGTATGCTTTGAATAGTATAAGTACTCATTTTTTATATTCTCAACTCCATCTGCTTTTAAGACTCCTGACAAATGTGGGATTTTGTCACTTGAGTCAGATGCTCCAGAAATGCCTGAGAGCAAAGTAATTTTAAAATAAAATAGCAATAGCAAATCTGATACTGATAAGTGAGTTCAAACACTTTACTTGTATGAAATTATTGAATATATTATTAGCTACCGTGTTCTTACTCTGTTTAGCTCTGCATGGAAAGTGATTATTAAGGTTTTACTGAGATAACAATGAAATAGAAGTGTGAAGAAGTGGAAAACCTATTAATAAAATATACCCTGGTAATTTAGAATCTTTATGAAGGATCTATGCTTACGCCAACTCCTCCCACCACCACAACCAAAGGAAAAAATCAGTTTGCAAGGCGATAATTACACTATTTTTTTTCTACCATTTTTTTTTTTAATTATTGAAACGTAGTGAAAGTTTGAGTTCTAAATAAGTAAGTAATCCATGTAAATTGTGGAAAACACATAAATGAAGGTCAAAAGTATTATGTAAAGCCACAAGTAGAAAGATGGCAGCCATAGTTGTAGACAATTGTGAAGGAGAACAGTGGAGCTTACCCATACAAAATGCTAAACAATACTCATCTTACATTTAATATGAATGTGGTGAAAACTTGCAAGGTCTTAATGCAAGTGTTTATACATCAGTAGAAAAACATCTTAAGCCTAGATTGTCAATAGAGTTTTATCCTTTAACTTTAATTCATGTTTTAGTTCCTATAAAAAATTGTATATTTTAGATCTCTCCTTTATTTTATTACTCATGAGTAGTTCTTGAGAGGAAGTAAGAAAGAGCAGTAATAGGGAAAACTTTTAATTTTATAAGAACTAATTGTGAGTAATAAAAATAAATTAGGAACTAAAGTTACCAAAAAAATTCAAAGGAACTAAAATCGACTCTAAAAGTTCTAGATGGATAAAAACTTATTTAATCCAAAGACATTTGGTTATAGTGAGTAACCAGTATTTTAATTTGCAAACCTTGTCGGTTTCTAGA
This sequence comes from Macrotyloma uniflorum, assembly GCA_016859785.1. Lineage (NCBI taxonomy): Eukaryota > Viridiplantae > Streptophyta > Magnoliopsida > Fabales > Fabaceae > Macrotyloma > Macrotyloma uniflorum. The sequence goes on from BDMB01000134.1 coordinate 95,566, forward strand.
ACAACTTTATCAGAACCTACATATGGATTCATCTGTTGGAAATTTTGAGTTTAGCATGATGAGACATTCCAGAATGTAAACACCAATTATCAGGGAGTGTTTCTAGATGTAAGAAGAGTTAGAGGAGTAGACTGAAAGGCTGGTGGTGTGAGCTGTGAACTCGGACACTGGAAAACTGATAAAATCTAAATTCAACGAGTCAGAAGGAGGATGCTGAGTTAAATTAGCTTGAGAAGGATTTCATGGTTAAGAAGCATTAGCAGGGCACGATTGAGCTTCATCATTTATTTATTTATTGTTCTTTTTATATATATGGAGTGTTGTTCACTTAGTCAAAAGGAATAGGAATGGTCATTAGAGAATAGGATATGAAAATTACAAACCTTCTATTTGTATGTTTGCAGTCAAACTAATGTCTGAAGCACACTGGAATAACCATCTCCCAGCCTAGCAACTAATTGCTCTGCATCTCATGCACCACCTGCACTCAAAGGCTCTGGTGAGACGTTGGTTATCCCTCGGTCAGATTAAAGGTTGTATTGTATCTTTTCCATGGACAAAAATAATTTGTTGTAAGAACCAAGATGTCAAATTAACAAAGTTTGATGATTAAATATATCAGTGCCTAAGATATAAAACATGCAAACTAGAAACTTGGCAGGCATCCCCAAATAACTTTTGAGCTGAACTGTTTCTTCCTCAATTTCTTTCACAAGATACTGTTTTGGAATTTAGGAAGCAATTGAAAACAGAAAACTACACATTATGAACAAAGCACAAAAGAGGTAGAAGAAATAAACAAAATTGATCTCTTGATATTATTATTTTTCACACAGATTTTTAGACTTCGGAATTCTACAGCAAGAGAAAATTATAATTAAGCTAAAAGTAGACATCATGAATCATTAAACAGAAAAAGATAAGAGACAAGGAAATTTGACAAAAAAAGTGATGGTACAAGCAAGCTAGGCTCAACAGGCCATTAGGGGCTGTAGATGCAGCAGCCTGTGATCCCTCCACTGTTAAGAGTGGGAGGTGGTCGCTGCTCTGTGAAACCAGCCTCACGCTATACCCTCCACTCTAAGAGCCAAGAGACCTATGTCTTCATATAAGTCCCCACACTCACTCTCTACTTGGAGTAGGCAAGCCACCTTATTGCAACCACAGCCCAACCCAGCAAGCCATAGTGCTGTTCCATCACAGTAGTACCCCCACTTGGGTTATAAGCTGAAGTTACTCAGCTCGGCAATTTACCACCCTTGTGAGTATGATTATATATACATTGTTTCATTCTTTTTTGGATATGGGACACAAGTATGAAAATATTTTGTTATTTAGCACTAACCAATTCAAGGAGCTTATGCCTTTTTTATTTTTGTGTAGATGAAATATCGAATAACTGGATTAATTTGGAGAAAAGAAAATGGATCTTAGTTTTTACTTTAATTAAAATATAGTTTTCAAAATATCTTTTTATTGTCATTTCAGATTATAATGAATTTTTCTTATACTTCTAAAGAATGACATCTGGACTAGTTAGTTTTATGTCCCTCTATGTAATTGCTTAAGAATTAATAATTATCTTGAATCGTATAAGGGAAGAGAACTTTTTAGAAGTTTCATTATTAGTGATTTTGAAGTAAAAAACTTAATTTTTATAAATGTACCTGCATGATGTAATATTTGGAATTGATAATTGAAGAAAAATCTACTTATTTTAGGTATAAAAGTTAGAAATTTATTTTTATTCTTATCATTTATTTTATTTAATTTAATATTTAAGATACAAAAATATATTAGTATTATTGTATTTTAAAAGATAAATAGCAAAAAAATATAAATAATCCTTTTAATTCTTATTTTAAAATAAATGAATCTTCTTTACTAATAATTTAGTAAATTTAACGTAAATCATCTATAAACTAGTGAGAAATTAGCTCTATAAATTCTTTATGATACATCAAATGACAAATATTCTTAATATATATAAATCTATGTTGGTAATCAGAGAGTAAAAAGAGTGAAACATTCCCAATATACAAGATTGCAGTGCAGGGATGAATGGTTAGGCCAGTATTTGAAATTTTCCAAATGAAAAAAATATGTTGATATTTCATAAAATGCTAGACAATACTGGAATCAACACATTTAGAGTTGTTAATGCCATTATAGTCAAAAAAAAGATTTTAAGAATCTAAGAAAACAAAAAGATAGTATGTTGCTTCATTTAGCTTTCAGAAAACAAGCATACTTCACTTGCTAATATCATGCACAATGCTTCCCCGCCTATTCTTCCACCAAAACACTTTCATGATCCTGTTACGATGGAGAAAACAATTTGAATATCAAATAATTTGAGGTTGGCTATAACTTTCTTCAAGTATCCACCTATCAACTTCAAAAGTGAATTACTATAGTAGATTTTCTTATGTGTAAAGCAGAACATTAAAAAGAAGAAAATATGATGCGTGAAGGAAGTGGTTAACTAGAGATTAAAATATAAGCAAAAGAAGATTGTATTTAAAATGCTTCAAAGATAGTGTGGAGAATTGGCACCTGACGAAAATGCTGCGTTAGTAATTTCTTATATGTTTACTTTTTCTCAAGCAACACGTATGTACTTGATGTGAGCAATCTTTTCCCAGTCTTCACCTTCTTTCTTGCAGCGCTGTGTGAGCAACGGACAGTCTTCAATTCGGAGAAGTGAAATGGATTTGGGCAGAGCCTCCTCTGGCAAGCCTTGGAGTATAGGACACTTGGAGAGAATCATTTTCTTAAGAGAGGAGAGCTGAGAGAGACCCTTTTGAAAGTCCAGTTTTTTAAGATTTGGACAATCATTGATCTCTAGAAAAGTAAGAGAGAGAGAGGGAGCAAACTTTCACCCGGAAAAGACTCCACATCCACTTTTGAAAATGTTAATGTTTCTACAGAGGGGTTGGCTCCCCAAGCCCCTTTCAGCGAGGCAACAAGTTTGGAGCAAAATGAGATATTCACTTCTTTTAGATTTGATGGCAAACATCCATCAGAAAACTCCACCTCTGGACAATTGTATACTGAGATATCCGTAAGAGCTGGAAGGAGGTCAGTCATGCGTTCGGGCAAAGATTTCAAATTCTTCAATTCACCAATAACAAAGCTCTCTAATTGTGGTGCATATAATCCTTCTTTGGGAAATGATTCAAATTTAGAGCACTTTTCAATGCTCAGACTCTTCAAATGATTGTGAGGGTGTCGTTGTGATATCATCTGTAGGCTATGACACCTGCGTAGAAAAAGCTCATAAAGTTTTGGAAAGAAATCTAGAGCAAAGTGCGTCAGAGAGTCACAACAACCATCTATATATAGGTTTACCATGAAGTCGTAGGAATGGTTCATCGGAATATTCATATTCGGACAAGAATAAATGGTCAAGAATTCAAGAGAAGTAAGAGAGTCGATATGTCCAAGCCTTTGAAGTAACGATGCCTCCATGTTGTCTCCCTGAATCTCGAGCCTTTTCAAAGTAGTTGGATGATAATCGATTTGCAGCTTTCCACACTCTTTCAGCCCTAATTCACAAATTTCTGGGACCTTGGGAATCAAAGCCATAAGTTGCTGTGGCAAGTGCCCTTTAAGCTTGGGACAGTTTCTCAAAGATAGACTTCGAAGATTTGGAAAAGCACCTGTCATGCATTGCTATTCTTCCCATTCCATCATATCATAGAATTTCAACGTTTCCAATGATGCAAATGAAGAAGAGCTATTCCCGTAGAAATCAGCAACAATCCTCGCTATCCAATCAAGCCCCATAATTGTCAGGTCCTTAAGAAATGTCAAAAGTCCAAGGGAAGGCAACAAGAGGCAATGTTTACAGTTCTTCAAAGTTAAGGACACCACATTCGATAATGAATTATCAGATAACCAACGTGGAAATTGTGTGCCACCATACTCACTAATTGACAAATGCTTCAAATGTATCGAAGGTTGCAGATTCTCAAGTACTTCTCTTTCACCATATAAAAAAAATAAAAAATAACTATATTATTCAAAAATAATAATAATTCTTTTTATATAAACATTAGATACATAATAATTAAAATCACCATAAAATAAATAAAAAAATTAACAATTACTAATTTAAATTTCTAAAAGCAGAAAACCTAATAAAATAGAACAATTATTAACCCTTCAAAATATGCATATAGCGTGTTACGTTTTCATCCTTCACATCAGTGTGCAAGTGCAAGAGGGTATTCCAACACTTCCACAAAGTTAATGCTCTCCTGGCAGTCTGAGCAGAAACAGCAGCATCATATGTAAGACAAGTAAGTGGAAAGACCAATGAGAGGCTAGATTTTTTAATATAGCATATTTTTCCATCTACATACTTTTTACATTTTAAACATTAACAAAAGTAAAATTAAAAGATATACCTATAAATATCAGTATCAGTACAGCTTTTACTTCATCGACAGTTGAATCAGTTTAGTGTAACTATTGTTTGAATTTCTTTGGGAAATTAGATTTTAAACAAATTATTGATGGTAGGAACCCGATCTCTCCTAAGCTGGAGAAAATTTGAAATAATTTGGCATGACTGAAATAAAAATTTGACAAAAAAAGTGATGGTTCAGGCAGGCTAGGCTCAACAGGCCATTATGGGCTGTAGATGCAGCAGCCTGTGATCCCTCCACTGTTAAGAGTGGGAAGTGGTCGCTGCTCTGTGAAACCAGCCTCACGCTATACCCTCCACTCTAAGAGCCAAGAGACTTATGTCTTCACTTAAGTCCCCAGACTCACTCTCAACTTGGAGTAGGCAGGCCAACTTATTGCAACCACAGTCCAACCCAGCAAGCCAAAGTGCTGTTCCATCACAGTAGTACCCTCACTTGGGTTACAAACTGATGTTATTCAGCTCGGCAATTTACCACTCTTGTGAGTATGGTTATATATACATCGTTATTTCATTCTTTTCTGGATATGGGACACAAGTATGAAAATACTTTGCAATTTAACACTAACCATTTCAAAGAGTTTATATGTAGATGAAATATGGAATAACTGGATTAATTTGGAGAAAAGAAAATGGATCTTAATTTTTACTTTAATTAAATATAGTTTCAAAATATCTTCTTATTGTCATTTCAGATTATAATGATTTTTTTTTTCTTATACTTCTGAAGAATGACAAGCACATTTATAATCACAACGGTGTCTAAATTGGAATGAACTTCTCTTGATGTGTGCATATTGAACATTTGGACTAGTTACTCTTATGTCCCTCTATGCAATACATTCATCTTCCAATATTCAACAACAAATATATATATAAATGGAATGCTGAAGCGAAATTTTAAGAGTACAATCTCATCTTAACAGCACGAAATTCATACAGTTGAGGTATCTCCTTACTTTTCTCCTCAAAAGAATTGTACGTAATATATAATCCCTTGAATTTAAAACTTCTACTTCACATATTCAATGGTGGATCAGGTTCTCTTTGTGTTGCCTTTGTTTTATGTGTATAGTTAAAATTATTTTTTACAGTCTAAGAAATCTTGCATCGTATCTTGCATCGTAAGGGGTGATGTTACAGGCCATTATTTTCTGTTAGCTTATCTATAAATATTTTGTTGTAATAAATTTTTCTGAATATCTTAAATAAATAAGACTTCACAAAGTGGTCACTAATAAGCTGTCGGGAATAGGAACTCATTTTCTAAGTTAGACTAAACAACTTAAATACAGATTTAAGATCACTCGAGTACTCTTAGAAGGACTATTTTGTTTTGACAGGAGAAAAAAAGAAAAAGGTGAAAACTAAACTTGCTTTCTTTGTTGATAAAAACTTTCAAAATAGGTACATTGCACTTTGACTTATATGGTAAAGATCATTTTATCAGAGGTATACAGCATAGTTTGTTGAAGACTCATCAGTACCTCTCTGCTGATCAGAGTAGGAGGTGATTCATTAAGCTATGTTTAAAATTATAGAAAAAACTATAAATATACTAAAAGCACAGCTAACAAATAAAATACTTAAATGGTTTTGGAGGAATACACCAGACTCTTGCAGAAGTGCAAAACTAGAGCAATGTTGAAGAGTCCCAATAGCAAGCTATCATAATTGACCCTTTCCCACAAAAAATTAATTTAATATCATTTGAACAAATGGTTCAAATATCAGATATTAAACTGATAAGAACAGATACTACACTTGATCTTAGCAAAAAGGCCAAGAAAGGTATGCTTTGAATAGTATAAGTACTCAGTTTTTATATTTTGAACTCCATCTGCTTCTCAGACTCCTGACAAATGTGGGATTTTGTCACTTGAGTCAGATGCTCCACGAATGCCTGAGAGCAAAATAATTAAAGAACTAACAAAATTAAAATAAAACTCTGTTAAGAAAAAGACACAACAGAAAAAACAAAGCTAAAGTATATCAGAGGAATGATTGTAATTAATAGAGTAATTAGTTAAACTGTGTTAGGAGGGATACACCAGGTACTTGCAGTTGTGCAACACAAGAATGATGCTAGGTAGCAGGGTTTGGGTTTCCAGATGTAAGCAAAGTTAGAAGATTGAAAGACAACTAGCGGATAGAAATTAGATATTACCTTAACTCAACCTACAAAACAAGTTTATAAGATGAAATTTGTGTTCTATTTATATATTATAATTTAATCATATCTTTACTTAATATCTAATCTCTAATACTCCTCTCACACTGAGAAAACTGAATATTTCGAAAGACAAAACTTGTGGGTGGTCCAATAATGACTGGGTAGAATAATAGATTCAACAAATTTTATTAGAATAGACTCTTATAAATATAAAAAATGAATATAGATCTAACTCAATTTTACCTACGAACAAATTTGTTAGATAAAATTTAAGTTAATATTAATTAATTTTAAGTTGAAATATGCAAGTATAAAGTGTAAACTAAGACACTAAAAAACTGCTAAAATTCAATGAATGAGAAGGACGTTACTACATCAATAGTCAAATCAGAATCAGCAATGTCAATATTTGGACAGGCTATCCAAACTGAGAATATTTTTACACAATTCACTTTTAGAAGTCAATTGTTCAAATTTTAAATATGCCAAAAACCATTTATCAATTACACTGCTTTCTGAGAAAGGAATTTGGAAAAAAAATCTTTTATCAAATATTTTATCTGGCAAATAACTCAGACTTCTACCAACCATGAACAAAATTTGAGTGTAGAAAATAATAAAAGCAACGAGCTACTCTGCATCTCAAACACCAGCTGCACTCAGGCTCTAGTGAGACGCCGATTATCCTTCAATCAGATTAAGGGTTGAATTGTATCTTATCCATGGACAAACCATTTGGGTTTCTACATATTGGTAAAGTGACAAGTTCCTTCTTCTTTGAAGACCAGGAAACAGTCCCTAAACTCAACATAAAAACATACCCTGAAGTACATCTTTTATCGTCTTGATCACCAGTAAAATCACTATTTGTGAATCAATTAAATCTGTCTTTAATCACATATTGTGGTAAAGTCCAAAATATGCAGTACATTACAAGTATCCAAAATTTCTTCATATCTTCTTTCTAGTCCAAAAATGGGTAACTGGAACAGGAGCAGACATTTCTTTGTAATCAATACCAAATTCTTGCTTATATCCTTTAGTTACTAAGTGTGCCATGTAGTTAATTATAAACTTCTCCATTTTCCTTTAAATTCATCTTGTACACTCACTTGACACTAATTGTCTTCTCTTTTGGGAAGATTTGTCAACTCCCAAGTGTTATTTCTCTCAATTGACGCAAACTCAGCAGCTACGACATCTTGTCATTTTAATTCTTTGGCTTCTTCTTCAAATATTACAGGAGCACAATCTGAAAATAGGACAATAATTAAGTTGTCCTCACATTTATCAATTCCTCTTTCCTTTTAATTCGTTGAGTTCGGCCATCTTATGTTTCAACAGCTGGAATGTGTGGACTGTCTGCTGGTTGTTTTTCCAGTTGTGCATTCTCCTAAGGTTGCTTCCGCATTTCTCTGTCAAGATCAGTTTTATGGGTTGTTGAGCAATATTTTTAACCAAAATCCAGAAACTCTTCATCAAAAATCATGTCCCGAGTAATGACAATTTTCTTAGTGATGGGTGTGTAAATCTTAAAAGCTTTTGACTGACTACTAACACCAAGAAGGATGCATTTTGCTCCCTTTTGATTTGGAATGTAGGCATAGGCAATGCACTTACAAAATTCTGAAATGAACTTTGGCTCCATGCTTCTTCAGGTATCATATTTTCAACTACGAGTGTGGAACTCTTAATCAAAATGTGAATGCGTCAGTTGACAGATTCAGGCTAGAAACTTTTAGTTTAGAAACACAACTTCTTGTCAAAAGAATTCACACCATTTTCATAATTGTTTGATTCTTCCTCTCACACCATTTTGTTGAGCAGTGTAAGCAACTATAAATTGCCTCTTGACTCCATGAGAGTCACAAAAATTTTCAAATTCAAGTGAATTGTATTCTCCACCATGATCCATATGAAGTACTTTTATTAGGCTACCAAATTCTTGCTCAAAAAGCACGTTAAAATTTTTAAAAACAGCGAAAGCTTCAGATTTTTCCTGAAAAAGAAATAAACTGTCTTGTGACTGAAACCATCAATTGAAGAAATAAACTGTCTTGTGACTGTCGAGGCAGACTAGGCCCATCAGGCCATTGGAGGGTGTGAATGCAGCAGCCTGTGATCCCTCCACTGTTGGGAGTGGGAGGTGATCGCTGTTCTGTGAAACCAGCCTCACGCTGTTCCCTCCACTCTAAGAGCCAAGAGACCTATGCCTTCTCTAAAGCCCCACACTCACTCTCAACTTGGAGTAGGCAGGCCAACTTCTTGCAGCCACACCCCAACCCAGCAAGCCACACTGCTCTTCTTTCACATTAGTGCCCCCACTTGGGTCACAAGCTGGACTGACTCAGCTCGGCAATCTAACATCCGTGTAGGTATGCTTATAAATACATTTTTATTTCATTCACTTTTGGATATGGGACACAAAAAGTTTGCATTGTAATACAAGGCGTTAATTACATCTTTGTTGTACCATTTTTTTTCTTAAATTATTGGAAGGTAGAGATAGTTTGTTTTTTGAACAATTATTTGAGTAATTTTAAAATATGGACTTTTTTCTCCTCTCCTTCTTTATCTGTACTTTTTTACTTTCGCTTTTGTTGGATAAAATCTTACCTTGTTCTTGTCATGATGTAGAAATCATGAATATGTTGTTGAAGGATGGAATGGAGTTTGGAGAGGGTTGGATGCTACTTTTATGCATACCACATTATTGAGAGTATGTGTCTAACTAATTTAAAAGTTATTACTGAATATATTGTAGATCACTGCATTTTCAATTCCCATTTACTGGTTTGAGTAAGTGCATTAACACACTCTGTGTTACATGTTTTCCACCAAAATATTTAATTCAAACTTCTTGATTTGTGCTAAAACAATATAGCCGTAAAAGAGACTCATCATACTGTGTGAACTGGTTTCGTGCAGCATTTGAAGGCTTGACTTGTGCAAATATTAGGACATGAAAAAAAATACTGTTTTATGAGCCTACAATGGAGAAAACAACTTGAAAGTCCAAATATCAATTAGATAGGTTAATTCCTATAAAAAAGAAACTAAAAAATATAGTGTTTCGGAAACTGAAAGAAAAAGAAAAATTTACTAAATTTACTAAAAATAGCTATAATGGGCTTTTGGATTGATTCTATGGATAAAGAATATGTAGCTGTTTAGTTGAACAAAAACTTACGCGTTAAAACCACTTTTAACTGTATTAAAATTTCACAGTTTAAGCCAAACAACAAATACTTTTCAGACTTGCTCTCAAATGCTTTTGACAATGTGGATATAAATATTTTTCAGGTTCTCAAGTCTTTTACATTCCCATCTGTACCATCTTAAGTTTATTTGGATATTTTGTACAGAGATACAAATAGTCTCCTTATTTTTAGATTCACATTCACATAATTCTTGTTAACAGTTTTGGTCTAATTTTCCCTCTTGATCTTTATAATTCATCGTTCTTTATTTATATATTTCTTTAACATAAACATATCAAGTTTTTATCAATAATAGTATTTTCTCAAAAAAGAATTGAGAACAAGACTCAATTATGAAATATCTTTATCACGAACTAAAAACACCGTCATGACCTGTGTACAAGTTAATATCCTAGCAAACGTATTATATATTTTTAAGAGATTTAAATAATAAAATAAAATAAAATTGGCAGAGCTTCATTTATTTCCCAACAGTTTCAAAATATCATATTCTGATAGTATTCTCAATCATAACTGGATAAATTCACCATACATAATATTGTAAGTAAATATTATAACTCAAAGTTCATTTCCAGACTCCCTATAACTGCAGAAGACACCAAGACCCAAAATAATAATAAAGTCCCTTTACTAATTGAGGTCAGCAAAAAGACGAAGGCACGGAAGAAGAAATTATGTATTAACAATCTACTACTCAATTGTCTGGGAATCTGAAAAGGGGAAAGAAAAAGGGGTAAGTCACAAAGACTTAGTGAGGAGATAATAACCACCATGAGCAGAATATAAAATTCATAATTTATATTTATAATAAAAATTGTTCATCATTTCTTTCATATTAAGTTGTCACATAATAAAACCAGGAAAAAACAATCTCATCATTTCGCTGATAGCCCTCTCTTCATGGGTGGCCTTTCCCATTAAGGCAGCTTCATCTAACGGATGATATTGGTATCTCATATTCACATGAACTATCGGGGGTAGCTTCATCTTGTTGACAGCCCTTTCCCTGCAGTGACGGCTCCATCTAACGGATAGCCCTCTCCACCCGTAGTATAAAATAAACAATTTTCCAAGTGTACTTAGGCCATTACTACCGTTAATGGCTACGGGGGGTTTTATCATGATCTCAAAAACATTAAACAATCTTTTTCAAAATTCTTTCACTCAAACATGAGAATTTCCCACTTTCCAATCTGAACATCTCAATCAATTTACAAAACCCTAACCAACAATTATTGGAAAATAACCCAAAATACCCATAATCTGTTTAATTAATCAAAATCTTGTAATCCAGTAATATCAATAATAAATCAAATAAAAATAGATAAATAAATAAAATCATAATGTTTATCATCTACTCACAGAGCATAGAAGAACAAAAAAAATCATTTTTGTAAATTCCTATATGAACAGCTTTACGGCTTGAACACACTCCTCCTCAAAACGCAAACTCTAATTTAACTTTCAATCAAGGCATGCAGAGAAAAGAGAATAAGTATAGGGTAAAGGGAAAGGTTGCACATAGAAGGGAATACGAAGAAAAATATCGTGAATGAATGTATGTATCAACCCTAGATGCACTATTAATATAATATTATTATTTTATTTTATTTTTACCTTTTTGTTATTATTATTATTATAAAATGGTACGTTCCAGCAAAGCTTTCCACTAGTTTCTATCTTCGTTCCAAACGTCATCCAGAATTAGAAGAAACTTCATTTCAGTCAATTTTTCTTTCAGTTTTTCATGAACCATTTCTAGATCTGCACTTTCATCTTTTTGTTTAATAATTGCTTTGGATATTGCCAAAACATCATAGTCATCCGACACACAGACCCAAACCTTGACAGCAAATTTACCCTCTATTCTTGGATCATTGTATACATGTTGGGCAAGTGTGGTCTTTCCAATCCCGCCCATACCCACAATAGAAAGTATTAACAGTTGGCTACAGTTATCATCGTCAGATGTCAGCCAATTAAGGATCATTTCTTTGTCCTCATCTCTGTCATAAATAATATCTTCAGCCACCAACGATGTTCATGCAATTTTTTTCTCTGAAACTTTATTACCCAACCCTGATCCTACACTACTAGAAATTTTGAAATCTTGAACAACCTTTTGGTTCAAGGGAGATTCTAGTTCATCTAAGATTTCTATCATGTTGGAATCAAAATTGCGTACCTTGCTTGGACTGGTCTGCATTTCAGCTTCCAACTCACATTTTGAGAATTCATAGTCTATTTCATTCAATAGATCCTCTGCATCGAGCAACGTGTCTCGAACCTCATTGACCCATGCTTTGACCAATAAATTACTGAACTGCTTTTGTTCAGCATCATCAATCACAGCATAGATATCCATCAGTTTCCTCTTCAACTTTTTGAGGAGCTTGTCATCGAGCTTTCTTCGACAGAAGTAGTCAAGAACATGACGAGAATCGAGCTTGTCAAATAGAAGCTGAAGAACAGCTCCAAAAAGAGCACCACCAAGAGTTTCTACGACTGGCATGGTTGGAAAGGAAGAGCAGCTTTGTTACGTGAATGAAGGTCTGATGACTTTACTTGAATAAAGGTCTGATAATGTTTACTTGCTTTACTTTTGTGAAATTGCTACCAACTTTAGTGCATTAGTGTTTCGGTGGCTAAATTTATGAATAAAGATACCAAAGGGACCTACCTCTTAATTTGTAAAGAAGATAAATTTAAAGCATTAATATGTTTCTCTTTTCTTTCTTTCTCCATATCATGGAAGTAAACATTACCTTGTGTTTGTGTTGTCGAGGATAAATTTAATTGATTTCTAGAAATTGATATATATAACATTTGAATTATTTATAATTAAGTTTTATTTATTTTTTAAATACTTTATTTTGATAAAGTAATTGAATTTCTCTTTTAAAATATATTTTTTTAAATAAGCAGCTATAAGTTGCCTCTTGATTCCATGGGACTCACAAAAATTTACAAATTGCAGTGAATTGTATTCTCCACCATGATCCGTGTGAAGTACTTTTATTAGGCTGCTCCTACCAACTTCTTTCTCAATAAGCACATTATAAGTTTTAAGAACAGCGGAAGCTTCAAATTTTTTTAATACATGTTCCTCTTCCTATTATACTTGACACAATAAGAGTCATATGTCCATATCTATTCATAAGTACACCAAAGCTGTGCCCCCTTGACTTCTTGAAGCGGCCAAACTTCGTACTTATATAGGTAGATCTCTTAAGGAAACATACTCCTGTAACAAAGCATAAAGTCAAAAGATCTATTAAGAATTAATCAACCTCCTTAACATCACAGGTCTAAAGCACTCATATCTTGAATTTATTATTTGTGCTTTCAATCATCGAAATAAGAGATTTAATCTTATTGAACTTAAGACTTAATGTCATATTAATAGTGGGCTTTAATCTTATTCCAATTGCCATTCTTGCAACAGAATCTTTAGCCAATGCTTTAGTAAAGCAATCTGCTAAATTAAACTTTGTTCGTACATAGTCAACAGTGATAATCCCATCTCTGATAATTCCTTGAACATAACTATGTCTCAAATCAATATGTGTTGACTTACCATTATACACTTGACTATAAGCTTTTGCCAAAGTAGCAGCGCTATCACAATGTATCCCTATAGGGAATATTGGTTTTGGCAATAATGGTATCTCAAACATGAGATTCCTTAACCATTCAGCTTCTTTTCCTTCCGATGCAAGAGTTATAAACTCTGAAGCCATAGTGGAATATGTAATGCAAGTTTGTTTCTTGGATGACCAAGAAATTGCACCTCCTCCAAGGAGGAAAACCCAACCACTAGTTGAAGAATGATCTTCCTCATTTGTAATCCAACTTGCATCGGAAAATCCTTCTAGTACTTCAGGATAGCCACTATATGTCAAACCATAATTTATAGTTTTCTTCAAATACTTAAGTACACGACGTATAGCTTGCCAATGTGACAAACTAGGATTACTAGTATGTCTACTCAATTTGCCTACTGCAAATGCTATATCTGGCCTTGTACTTGTCATTGCATACATCAAACAACCTATTACCCTTGCATACTCTAGTTGTGAGATAGCCTTACCACCATTAGGTAGTAACTTTAGACTTGGGTCAATAGGAGTTGAAACAAGAGGACAATCATAATTATTGAATTTCTTGAGCACTTTCTCAATGTAATGAGATTGAGACAAGATCAATTTTCCATTATCTATCTTTATCTTTATACGTAGGATGACATCAGCTTCTCCCATATCTTTCATTGAGAAATTTGATGATAGGAAAAATTTAGTTAAATTAACTTGTTCTAAATTCGTTCCAAAAATCAACATCTCATCCACATATAAGCAAATTATGACACCATTACCATTATCATCAAATTTGCTATATACACACTTGTCTAAATTATTCAATTTGAAACCATTTGACAACACAACATCATCAAATTTTTTATGTCATTGCTTTGGTGCTTGTTTTAGCCCATACAACGATTTAATCAATTTGCAAACTTTGTGTTCTTGACCTTTCATAACAAACCCTTCTGGTTGTTTCATATAC
>BDMB01000134.1:111475-123879 GCA_016859785.1 Macrotyloma uniflorum
CCACCTTTATCGGTCCTTAACCTTTTTATTTTAACACTTAGTTGCAATTCAACTTCATTTTTATAGATTTTAAACTTTTCAAGGGCTTCATCCTTAGAAAACAATAAATATACATAACAATATCGTGTATGATCATCAATAAATGTTACTAAATATTTTTTGTTTCCTAAGGAAGGAGTATTATGAAAATCATATGCACCAATTCAAGCAATATTGTAGTTCTTTCAACATTAGGAAATGAATTTCTTGTTATCTTTGTCAACATGCATGTTCTACACTTCTCTATATTTAAATCAAAAGGAGGAATCAAATCAAACTTAGACATAGAATATAATTTTCTATAATTAACATGCCCAAGTCGAAAATGTCATAGAGAAGAATCATGATTAACAACATAAACAGAGTCTTTCACACCATTTATAGTACTTAGTTTAAACATGCTATTACAAAGATAACCTAATCCAACAAATACACTACCCTTAGATAATATAAATTTATTGGCTTCAAACACCATTTTAAAGCTTAATCGATTCAAGATAGTACCAGACACTAAATTTCTCCTAAGTTCTGGAGCATATAATACATCTCTTAAAATAAGAGATTTTCCTGAACTAAACAATAATTCTACTTGCCCAACACCTAGGACTTTTGCCATAGAATCATTTCCCATGTAAAGAACTTCTCCATTGTCAACCTCTTTGAAGGTCTTGAATAAATGGCGATCTTTACATACATGTCTTGATGCTCCTGAATCGATCCACCATGATACCTCATCCTGTACACAAAAGGTTTCAGAAATCATTTCCACAAAATTCATATGAAAATTATGTGTAATTTGTGTACAATTACCTTCCTTGGATTGGTCTTGGCTAGACTTGCCATGACCTTGTTGACCATTCTTCTTGGCCATCTTCTTTTTCCAAACAGTGCAATCCCTCTTGAAGTGACCAGACTTGCCACATTCCCAACAACCGGCTACTTGATTTTCATCACCATATTTAGGCTTATTGCCTATCTTACCTTTGGTGAAATTTGCATGCCTCTTCTTACCTTTAAAAGTCATTTTTGACTTTCCATCTTCCACCATATTAATGGTTGATGAATTAGGATTATTATTATCCTTTTGACCATCTTGCATACGTATTCCTTCCTCTATGCGTAGATGAGTGGCCAATTGTTCAACATTCATATCATCTTTTTTATGTTTAAGGGAATTTCTAACATCTTTCCAATTTGGTACATCCATTTTAATGTTATGTTGCTTAAAACTTCCTAGAATCCTTTGGATTTCATGAAATTGCTCCATTATTGGCCTAGAATCAACCATTTTGTAATTGTTAAAATTACTAACAAGAAATTTCTTACTTGATGGATCCTCGGCCACATATTTGCTTTCAAGTTCATCCCAAAGATCCTTTGCGGAATCCACAAATTGGTAAATATCAAATAAGCATCAGACATATCGTTAAGGATATGACCACGACAAACATAGTCATCATTTTCCCACTTGTTCCTCCTTCGTTGCTCTCCAAAGTCTCGGTATCACTTGCTTGTGGTTTGGGCAAACTTGGGACATACGCCACGTTAAGTGTCGAGAGGAGGAAGTGCATCTTCTTTTGCCATTTCTAAAGCCAACGCCTTCAAACTTGTCCAACTTGTGAAAACTAGCAGACATCTCACGAATTGTTGCCATCTTTTGTAATATTGCTTTTAGATTGTTAGAACTTCTAAAATTTGATAAGGGAAACAAGATTACAACAATGGAGACTTGGTGATATAATCTTCTAGGCGTGAATACACACTTTCCTAAAAACAATATTTCGTCCCTTACAAGAGCAACGGGTTCACGAAATTTGCCTTTGAGATACAAAGAAGATTGACAACAATAATTCACGCTCTATGAATTAAAGTCTAAAAGGAACATAAAACTCATTACCCTTTTTGTTGTTGGTGTTTCAAAGTAGAGATAGCTTTGCAAGGCTATCCCCTTTGATGTGTCTCGTATGATAATATTGTAAGATACAAATTCCCATAATCATCCATAATAAGACACATGGCTTATATATTATTAAAGAGAAAGTTACCAACTTATAACTACCCGGTAGTTATAATAATATTAAAAGACACAACGGTTGCACGTAAATAATTAAAATAACAGTTATTTTGAACATTCAAAAGACACAACCATTAACTTCCTCTATTATATTATATAATTAATATCAACCACCGTAACTTAATAATACTAATTATATAATCATCCATCAAACCATATAATACTCTAAAAACTCCAACAAAAGGTTCATACATTGTGTGATTCTTCCTCTCGTTGAGGTGTGTAAGCAGCTGTAAGTTGCCTCTGATTCCATGGGACTCACAAAAATTTGCAAATTCTAGTCAGTTGTATTCTCCACCAATTTCTCTGTTAAGTACTTATTAGGCTACCAACTTCTTTCTCAACAAGCACTTTAAAATTTTTAGAAACAGCAGAATCTTCACATTTTTCCAGCAAAAAAGTAAACCTATGTCTTGTGACTAACCATCAATGGAAGTGATCAAGTATGTTTTACCACCAATTGAATGTGGATTTATTGGTCTGGATGCACCTACTCTATTGCTTTTCTTACACGGCATAATTTTCCTTGTGGAAATTGATTATAGTGTTGTTTGCTAACAACACAAGCTTCACCAACTTAAGAATGTATTTGTTGTAGGCCAGTCACCATATTTTTCTGCCATAGAGTCTTTAATCCAACAAAATTTAAGTGAGCATAGTGAAAATGCTATAACCATGAACATCTTTGATTTCAGTCAGCAAAGAAGAATATAGTTTTAATCTTTAATAGAATCAACCTGTTTGAACTCATTTGGACGACAATAATGGCACATATAAATTTCACAAACACCTTGTTTAATGGTAATGACATAACCCATTCAATACTAAAAACATTCATATTTTGTTTCTTTCTTTTATGAATTTTCTATAAAAATTTGTAGAAAATGGATTCCTTGTAAATATTCAAGTTAATTTTATAAAATTCACAAAAAATTTACAAGAAAAATCCTACGAAATATGAAAAGGTCTAGTTATATAACCGACCAGGTTACTTTTTCAACAGTAACACTTTTTAGATTGTTCCACTAAAGCACTTTTACTTTTTATTTAACATCTACCTTATCCATCACTTCTACAAAAGAGGAATCACCAAAACTAATAGTTGAATGGAAATCTTCTTTGGATAAGTAAAACTTTCCCTTATAAGGTTATATTATATATTGTAAATATTACAACTCATCAGACTCCTTATAACTGTAGAAAAATATTAAAACTCAAAATAACAATATGGTCCCTCTAATAATTGAGATTACAAAAAATATGAAAGAATGAAAGAAGAAATTATGTATTAATAGTCTACAACTCAGTTATCTAAAATCTGAAAAGTTAAAGAGAAAAGGCATAAGTCACATGGACTTAGTGAGAAGATAATAACCATCATGAGAAGAATATAAAATTCATAATTCATACTTATAATAAATAAATATTAGTAATATTAAAGAGAATAAAATAAGAATAAATTATTTATTATTTTTTTTATACTAAATTTTTCACATAATAAAATCAGGAAAATAGTCTCATTCCGTTGATAGCCCTCTCCTCATGGGTGGCCTTTCCCATTAAGGTAGTTTTATCTAACGGATGAAATTGACATCTCATATTCACATAATCTATCGGGGGTGGTTCCATCTCGTTGATAGTCGTTTCCTTACAGTAGCGGCTCAATTTAACAGATAGTCCTCTCCTCCCGTAGAATAAAAATAAACAATTTTCTAGGTGTACCTTGGCCATTAATATTGTTAATGGCTATAGGGTTTTATCATGATTTCAAAACTATTAAACAATCTTTTTCTAAATTCTTCCACTCAAACTTGAGAATTTCCCAATTTCCATTCGTAACATCGCAACCAATTTATAAAACCCTAAATCAACAATTATTGGAAAATAATCCAAAATACTCATAATCTACTTAATTAATCAAAATTATGTAATTCAATAAGAAATAAAATAAATAAATAAATAAATAAAAATTAGAATATTTATCATCAACTCACAGAATATAAAAGAACTGAAAATCCTTTTATAAATTCTTATGTGAACAGCACGAAGGTGCGAACACACTCCTCTTTACTCAAAACGTAAACCCTAATTCAACTTTCACCTAAGGCATTTAGAGGAAAGAAGAATAAGGAAATTCCTTTGTCAAAGGAATAAGACTACTAAAATTTGAATTTAATCAAAGCAATTTGGAGAAATAGAGAAAGAAGCCTACTGAATAAGTTGAAGGGAGAATAGGTATAGGGTAGAGAAGGAAAGTTGTGCACAAAAGGGGATAGAGGAAAAATATTGTAAGAGGATACGTGTTTCAACCCTAGATGAATTATTATAATATATATATATATATATATATATTGATGGATTTTCAAATAAAACCTCTCGGCAAATGTACCGAATAGAGGGTATCAAACACAGGGATTTGGAAAAATTATGCAAACAAGGGTTTCATGTATTTATCAGAATTCAAGATTAGATGTAGATAATGTGATATGAGAATAAAGTGCGATAAATTTGGAAGTGACGACCAAGCAGTCTCGCATCTCCTTGAATACATTACTCGACATTCTTAAAACTTCAACTAGTATTCTTGTAAAACACACAACATTAAGCAAAGTTAAAACTTTAAAATATATTAATATTCACATAACTACATGTACTAGAAGCATTGGTAGGAAGGAAGGGATGCAAGAAGTTGTCGAGGAAGGGTTGGCAGGGCAAGCGTCGGGGCAACTAGTCCAAAACTTCCAAGACACGCTGTTCATACACCGACAGCTTCGTTCTCAGAATAAACTTATACTTAAGTGGAACTTTAGTCTAGTAAAGGAGAACTTGGGATTCTAGCCTTCAAATAAATGAGGCTTCCCGTCTTCCTCGATCATTATCTTCAAAAAGCCCCCTTTGAAGTTTTTATAACTCACACTAAAGGGCTTAAAAAGGATGTTGCCCGGGTGATTAACTAACGAAACCCAGCTAACAAAATCCTTCTCCCGAGTGTAGAAATGGTGAAAGAAGAGGTCGGGAGTAGGAACAATGTGGAGAGCCTGGTAAAGCACCCAGAACACTTGAAGCATTGTCCAACTATTTTGGATGCAGCTGGGAAGGGGCCACATTTAAATTTCTTAGCATGTCGATGGTAAACTCATCAAACAACACCCTCGCACGCTGGTCTGTTAAGAAACAAGCGTACATGTAGAAGAAATCCTTGTCGAAATCTTCTCGACCGTGGCAAACATGATCCATAGGAGCACATCTTCGGGCGAATATGAGGTTGCCTCCAAAACCCTCCACCAATAGATGTTGTTCCTCAACAAACTCGGTCACTTCTTTAGTTCGTGTAAATCGGGAGAAATACAGCTTGACTCCCGAATCTACCCATTCGTAATTGGCGGGGGGAGTATGCACAGGCCGAACCCATTTCGCCTGTTCGCATGCATCCATTGAAGCCAAATTGTCCACGACGTTTTCATTTTCTCGTACATGCAGATTCTCGCCTCCAGACACCTTGGTTTGATTTGTGCCATCATTGTTCCGTCCCGACACCTCGTAGACCAACATATCCAACGTGCCAACCGAAGACTCTGAAGCTTGCTCGCTTGCCCCGCCCAACCAACACTCCCCAAAACTCTCAAACCTAGAAGAAGAGGAAGACGAAGACATACCGGTACAAAGTGAATTGATGGAAGTAAGAAAGTTAAGAAAATTGAATAAGTGTTCTCTACTAAAAATTGGACACGCATATTTATAATAAACTCAGGAAGTCGAACCGTCTCAAATCAATGATGATAATTGCTCTGATAACCGCCTCGAGCCTTGAGCGTAACCGCAGACCTAACTCTTCATCTCCCCAAACGGAATGTGCCATGTGGAGTAGAGGAGAGAAGTGGCCTGAGCTTTTCTGCTCGTTTCCCACGAAGTTTTCAAATTATGGCATTCAAATCGAACTAAGGTTGATCAAAACGAATGAACAGTTATATTGTCCTTAACGGCCTCATAACTAGGTGGATTTGTGTACCGATTTCCTGATACTTGCCTGAAAACCCCTCAAACTAAGGTCACTACCGAGATCTTATCAGTCTTGACTGATAAGACCACGGTCAGCTCACAAGGCCACTGCTCCATGGGCCTTGTTAAGTTGGAGTAACAGAATCCATTCAGTTACCATGAATTTTGCTCAAAAAGATAGGTCAGTTAGCACCACCTAGATAATCAGTTATTTAATTATATTATAAATACTAATTAAGGTAACTAGGTAAGACCATCTCTCAATCATATTTCATCCTGCTTATACTCAGTACTGACTTGAGCGTCAGAGTGTAATAGCAGGTGCTCCACTATTCGGTCCCATTCAGCCCAGAAGTTCAGGAAACTTGGAACCTAGAAGGTATCTTGAGGTATATCCGATCCTTGTAAGAACAGATTGTTTTCGATGATTGGTGCTGTCATGAGTGATATGATGAGTTGATCAAGAATTTTTGAAGGAGTACCAAGAACCGTATGATCAGTTGTTGTACAATCAAAAAATTAGGGTTCGGTCGAAATCCACTTTCGGTAACGACGGGAGTCAAAACTTCTGACCGAAAAATTATGAAGATTCTGGTTTAGTCAGGACTCATTTTTGGTGCGTCTGAAAAATTCTGATGCGGTCATATTTCATATCCTGTGCGGTCAGATGTCATTTCTGGTGCGGTCGAAAAATTATGATTCGGTCGTAAACCATTTGTGGTGTGGTCGAGAGTCAAATCTGGTGCGGTCGAAAGATTCGAGTTCGGTCGAAATAAAATTCTGGTGTTGTCAGGTGTCAAATGTGCTGCGGTTGGGAGATTCTAGTGTTGTCGGAATTCATTTCTGGTGCGATCAGAATATTCTGGTGCAGTCAAAACTCATTTTCTGGTGAGGTCGAAAAATGTTGGTTCGGTCGAAAAAATTTTGGTGCGGTCGAAAAAGTTTGGCCGGGTCGAAAAGTCTTGGTCCGGTCGAAAAATTATTATACGATCAAAAAATTTTGGTTTGTTCGAAATCAAATTCTGGTGCTCTTGGGAGTCAAATGTGGTTTGGCCGCGAGATTCTTGTCTGCTCGAAATTCATTTCTGTTGCGGTCAGAACTCATTTCTAGTGTGGTCGAAGAATCATG
Source organism: Macrotyloma uniflorum (assembly GCA_016859785.1). Taxonomy (NCBI): domain Eukaryota; kingdom Viridiplantae; phylum Streptophyta; class Magnoliopsida; order Fabales; family Fabaceae; genus Macrotyloma; species Macrotyloma uniflorum. The sequence goes on from BDMB01000134.1 coordinate 118,717, forward strand.
GGTCGGTCGAAAAATTTTGGTGCATCGAAAAATTTTGGCCCGGTCGAAAAGTCTAGGTCTGGTCGAAAAGTTATGGTTCGGTTGAAATCCACTTTTGGTACGGTCAAGAGTCAAAACTAGTGTGGTCTAAAGATTCTTGTTGAATCGTGACTCATTTCTGGTGCGACCGAAAAATTCTGATGCGTCTCAAATTTCATATCCGGTGCGGTCATATCTCATTTCTGGTGCGGTCGAAAAATTATGGTTCGATCATAAACCATTTGTGGTGCGGTCGGGAGTCAAATCTGGTGCGGTCGGAGGATTCTAGTTCGTTTGAAATCAAATTCTGGTGCTGTCGGGAGTCAAATGTGGTGCGGTTGCGAGATTTTTGTTTGCTCGGAATTCATTTCTGTTGTGTTCAGAATTCATTTCTAGTGCGGTCGAAGAATCATGGTTTTGTCGAAAAATTTTGGTGCGTCAACAAATTTTGGACCGGTCGAAAAGTCTTGGTCCGGTCGAAAATTATGGTTCCGTCGAAATCCAGTTTTGGTGCGGTCGGGAGTCAAAACTAGTGTGGTCTAAAGATTCTTGTTCGGTCGTGACTCATTTCTGGTGCGACCAAAAAATTCAGATGCGTCTCAAATTTCATATCCGGTGCGGTCAGATCTCATTTCTGGTGCGGTCGAAAAATAATGATTCGATCATAAACCATTTGTGGTGCGGTTGGGAGTCAAATCTGGTGCGGTCGGAAGAATCTAGTTCGGTCGAAATCAAATTCTGGTGCGCTTGGGAGTCAAATGTGGTGCGGTCGGGAGATTCTTTTCTGGTTGGAATTCATTTCTGTTGCGGTCAGAACTCATTTCTAGTGCGGTCGAAGAATCATGGTTCGGTCGAGAAATTTTGGCCCGGTCGAAAAGTCTTGGCCTGGTTTAAAAATTATGGTTCGGTCGAAATCCACTTTTGGTGCGGGTGGGAGTCAAAACTAGTGTGGTCTAAAGATTCTTGATCGACCGTGCCTCATTTCTGGTACGACCGAAAAATTCCGATGTGGTCAGATTTCATATCCGGTGCGGTCATATCTCATTTCTGGTGCAGTCGAAAAATTATGGTTCGGTCGTAATCCATTTTTGGTGCGATCATGAGTCAAATCTGGTGCAGTCGGAAGATTCTAGTTCGGTCAAAATCAAATTCTGGTGCTGTCGGGCGTTAAATGTGGTGCGGTCGGAAGATTCTGGTCCGGTCGGAATTAATTTCTGTTGCGGTCAAAACTCATTTCTAGTGCGGTTGAAAAATCTTGGTTCGGTCAAAAAATTTTGGTGCGGTCGAAAAATCTTGGTCCGGTCGAAAAATTATTGTCCGGTACAAAAATTTTGGTTTGGTCGAAATCAAATTCTGGTGCGCTTGGGAGTCAAATGTGGTGCGGTCGGGAGATTCTTTTCTGATCGGAATTCATTTCTGTTGCGGTCAGAACTCATTTCTAGTGCGATCGAAGTATCATGGTTCAGTCGAAAAATTTTAACGCGGTCGAAAAATTTTGGCCAGGTCGAAAAGTCTTGGTCTGGTCGAAAAATTTTGGTTCAGTCGAAATCCACTTTTGGTGCGGTCAGGAGTCATCACTAGTGTGGTCTAAAGATTCTTGTTTGATCGTGACTCATTTCTGGTGCGACCGGAAAATTCTGATGCTGTCAGATTTCATATCCGGTGCGGTCATATCTCATTTCTGGTGCGGTCGAAAAATTATGGTTCGAATGTAATCCAATTGTGGTGCAGTCGTGAGTCAAATCTGGTGCAGTCGGAAGATACTAGTTCGGTCGAAATCAAATTCCGGTGCTGTCGGGAGTCAAATTTGGTGCGGTCAGAAGATTCAGGTCCGGTCGGAATTCATTTCTATTGCAGTCAAAACTCATTTCTAGTGCGGTTGAAAAATCTTGGTTCGGTCGAAAAATTTTGATGCGGTCGAAAAATTTTGGCCCGATCATAAAGTCTTGGTACAATCGAAAAATTATGGTTCGGTGGAAATCTACTTTCGATAACGTTGGGAGTCAAAACTAGTGTGTTCTGAAGATTCTAGTTCGGTTAGAACTCATTTTTGGTGCGACCGAAAAATTCTGATGCGGTCAGATTTCATACCCGGTGCGGTCAGATCTCATTTCTTGTGCGGTCGAAAAATTATGATTCGGTCGTAAACAATTTGTCGTGCGGTCGGGAGTCAAATCTGGTGCGGTCGGAAGATTCTAGTTCGTTCGAAATCAAATTCTGGTGCTGTCAGGATTCAAATGTGGTGCTGTCGGGAGATTCTGGTCTGGTCGGAATTCATTTCTGGTGCGATAAGAATATTCTGGTGGGGTCAAACCTCATTTTCTGGTGAGGTCGAAAAATCTTGGTTCGGTCGAAAAATTTTGGTGCGGTAGAAAAAGTTTGGCCGGGTCGAAAAGTCTTGGTCCGGTCGAAAAATTATTGTCCGATCGAAAAATTTTGGTTTGGTGGAAATCAAATTCTGGTGTTGTCGGGAGTCAAATGTGGTGCGGTCGCGAGATTCTTGTATGCTCGGAATTCATTTCTGTTGCGGTAGAAGAATCATGGTTTTGTCGAAAAATTTTGGTGCGTCAAAAAATTTTGGCCCGATCGAAAAGTCTTGGTCCGGTCAAAAAATTATGGTTCTGTCGACATCCACTTTTGGTGCAGTCGGAAGTCAAAACTAGTGTGGTCTAAAGATTCTTGTTCTATCGTGACTCATTTCTAGTGCGACCGAAAAATTCTGATGCGGTGAGATTTCGTATCCGGAGCGGTCATATCTCATTTCTGGTGCGGTCGAAAAGTTATGGTTCGGTCGTAATCCATTTGTGGTACGGTCGTGAGTCTAATCTGGCGCAGTCGAAAGGTTCTAGTTCGGTCGAAATCAAATTCTGGTGCTGTCGGGACTCAAATGTGATGTGGTCAGGAGATTCTGGTCTGCTCGGAATTCATTTCTGGTGCGGTCAAAACTCATTTTCTGGTGAGGTCGAAAAATTTTGGTTTGGTCGAAATCAAATTCTGGTGTTGTCGGGAGTCAAATGTGGTGCGGTCGCGAGATTCTTGTCTGCTCGGAATTCATTTCTGTTGCAGTCAGAATTCATTTCTAGTGCTGTCGAAGAATCATGGTTTTCTGGAAAAATTTTGGTGCGTCAAAAAATTTTAACCCAGTCGAAAAGTCTAGGTCCAGTCGAAAAATTATGATTCGGTCATAAACCTTTTGTGGTGCGATCGGGAGTCAAAACTAGTGTGGTCGGAAGATTCTAGTTTGGTCGAAATCAAATTATGGTGCTGTCGGGAGTCAAACATGGTGCGGTCGGGAGATTCTGGTCTGGTTGGAATTCATTTCTGGTGCGATCAGAATATTCTAGTGCGGTCAAAACTCATTTTCTGGTGAAGTCGAAAAATCTTGGTTCGGTCGAAAAATTTTGGTGCGGTCGAAAAAGTTTGGCCGGGTCGAAAAGTCTTGGTCCGGTCGAAGAATTGTTGTCCGATCGAAAAATTTTGGTTTGGTCGAAATCAAATTCTGGTGTTGTCGGTAGTCAAATGTGGTGCGGTTGCGAGATTTTTGTCTGCTCGGAATTCATTTCTGTTGCGGTCAGAACTCATTTCTAGTGTAGTCGAAGAAGCATGGTTTTGTCGAAAAATTTTGGTGCGTCGAAAAATTTTGGCCCGGTCGAAAAGTCTTGGTCCGGTCAAAAAATTATGGTTTCGTCGAAATCCACTTTTGGTGCGGTCGGGAGTCAAAACTAGTGTGGTCTAAAGATTCTTGTTCGGTCGTGACTCATTTCTGGTTCGACCGAAAAATTCTGATGCATCTCAAATTTCATATCCGGTGTGGTCAGATCTCATTTCTGGTGCGGTCGAAAAATTATGATTCGGTCATAAAGCATTTGTGGTGCGGTCGGGAGTCAAATCTGGTGCGGTCAGAAGATTCTAGTTCGGTCGAAATCAAATTCTGGTGCTGTCGGGAGTCAAATGTGGTGCGGTCAGGAGATTATGGTCTGGTCGGAATTCATTTCTGGTGCGATCAAAATATTCTGGTGCGGTCAAAACTCATTTTCTAGTGAGGTCGAAAAATCTTGGTTCGGTCGAAAATTTTGGTGCGGTCGAAAAAGTTTGGCCGGGTCGAAAAGTCTTGGTCCGGTCGAAAAATTATTGTCCGGTCGAAAAATTTTGGTTTGGTCGAAATCAAATTCTGGTGCGCTAGGGAGTCAAATGTGGTGCGGTCGCGAGATTCTTGTCTGCTCGGAATTCATTTCTGTTGCGGTCTGAACTCATTTCTAGTGCGGTCGAAGAATCATGGTTTTGTCGAAAAATTTTGGTGCGTCAAAAAATTTTGGCCCGGTCGAAAAGTCATGGACTGGTCGAAAAGTCTTGGTTTGGTCGAAAAATTATGGTTCGGTCGAATCCACTTTTGGTGCGGTCAAGAGTCAAAACTAGTGTGGTCTAAAGATTCTTGTTCGATCGTGACTAATTTCTGGTGCGACCGAAAAATTCTGATGTGTCTCAAATTTCATATCCGTTGCGGTCATATCTCATTTCTGGTGCGGTCAAAAAATTATGGTTCGGTCGTAAACCATTTGTGGTGCGGTAGGGAGTCAAATCTGGTGCGGTCAGAAGATTCTAGTTCGGTCGAAATCAAATTCTGGTGCTGTCGGGAGTTAAATGTGGTGCGGTCGGAAGATTCTGGTCCGGTCGGAAATCATTTCTGTTGCGGTCAAAACTCATTTCTAGTGCGGTTGAAAAATCTTGGTTCGGTCGAAAAATTTTGGTGCGGTCAAAAAATTTTGGCCCGGTCGAAAAGTTATGGTACAATCGAAAAATTATGGTTCGATCAAAATCCACTTTCGGTAACGACGGGAGTCAAAAGTAGTGTGTTATGAAGATTCTGGTTCGGTCAGGACTCATTTTTGGTGCGACCGAGAAATTCTGATGCGGTCATATTTCATATCCAGTGCGGTTAGATGTCATTTCTGGTGCGGTCGAAAAATTATGATTCGGTCGTAAACCATTTTTGGTGTGGTCGAGAGTCAAATCTGGTGCGGTCGGAAGATTCTAGTTCGGTCGAAATCAAAAATCTGGTGCTGTCGGGTGTCAAATGTGCTGCGGTCAGGAGAATCTGTTGTGGTCGGAATTCATTTCTGGTGCGATCAGAATATTCTGGTGCGG
>BDMB01000134.1:125294-196571 GCA_016859785.1 Macrotyloma uniflorum
TTCTGGTGCGATCAGAATATTCTGGTGCGGTCAAAACTCATTTTCTGGTGAGGTCGAAAAGTCTTGGTCTGGTCGAAAAATTATTGTCCGATCAAAAAATTTTGGTTTGGTCGAAATCAAATTCTGGTGCTCTTGGGAGTCAAATGTGGTGCGGTCGCGAGATTCTTGGTTCGGTCGAGAAATTTTCGTGCGGACAGAACTCATTTCTAGTGCGGTCGAAGAATCATGGTTCGATCGAGAAATTTTGGTGCGTCGAAAAATTTTGGCCCGGTCGAAAAGTCTTGGTCTGGTTGAAAAATTATGGTTCGGTCGAAATCCACTTTTGGTGCAGTCAAGAGTCAAAACTAGTGTGGTCTAAAGATTCTTGTTCGATCGCAAAATTCTGATGCGTCTCCAATTTCATATCCGGTGCGGTCATATCTCATTTCTGGTGTAGTCGAAAAATTATGGTTCGGTCGTAAACCATTTGTGGTGCGGTCGGGAGTCAAATCTGGTGCGGTCAGAAGATTCTAGTTCGGTCGAAATCAAATTCTGGTGCTGTCGGGAGTCAAATGTGGTGCGATCGGGAGATTCTGGTCTGGTCGGAATTCATTTCTGGTGCGATCAGAATATTCTGATGCGGTCAAAACTCATTTTCTGGTGAGGTCGAAAAATCTTGGTTCGGTCGAAAAATTTTGGTGCGGTCGAAAAGTTTGGCCGGGTCGAAAAGTCTTGGTCCGGTCGAAAAATTATTGTTTGGTCGAAAAATTTTGGTTTGGTCGAAATAAAATTCTGGTGCGCTTGGGAGTCAAATGTGGTGCGGTCGGGAGATTCTTTTCTGGTCGGAATTCATTTCTGTTGCGGTCAGAACTCATTTCTAGTGCGGTCGAAGAATCATGGTTCGGTCGAGAAATTTGGGTGCGTCGAAAAATTATGGCCCGGTCGAAAAGTCTTGGTCTGGTCGAAAAATTATGGTTCGGTAGAAATCCACTTTTGGTGCGGTCAAGAGTCAAAACTAGTGTGGTCAAAAGATTCTTATTCGATCGTGACTCATTTTTGGAGCGACCGCAAAATTCTGATGCGTCTCAAATTTCATATCCGGTGCGGTCATATCTCATTTCTGGTGTGGTCGAAAAATTATGGTTCGGTCGTAATCCATTTGTGGTGCGGTCGTGAGTCAAATCTGGTGCAGTTGGAAGATTCTAGTTCGGTCGAAATCAAATTCTGGTGCTGTCGGGAGTCAAATGTGGTGCGGTCGGGAGATTCGGGTATGGTCGGAATTCATTTCTAGTGCGGTCAGAATATTCTGGTGCGGTCAAAACTCATTTTCTGGTGAGGTCGAAAAATCTTGGTTCGGTTGAAAAATTTTGGTGCGGTCGAAAAAGTTTGGCTGGGTCGAAAAGTCTTGGTCTGGTCGAAAAATTATTCTCCGATCGAAAAATTTTGGTTTGGTCGAAATTAAATTCTGGTGCTATCGGGTGTCAAATGTGGTGCGGTTGCGAGATTTTTGTCTGCTCCGAATTCATTTCTGTTGCGGTCAGAAGTCATTTCTAGTGCGGTCCACGAATCATGGTTTTGTCAAAAAATTTTGGCCCGGTCGAAAAGTCTTGGTCCGGTAAAAAAATTATGGTCCCGTCGAAATCCAGTTTTGGTGCGGTCGGGAGTCAAAACTAATGTGGTCTAAAGACTCTTGTTCGGTCATGACTCATTTCTGGTGCGACCGACAAATTCTGATGCGTCTCAAATTTCATATCCGGTGCGGTCAAATCTCATTTTTGGTGCGGTCGAAAAATTATGATTCGGTCATAAACCATTTGTGGTGCGGTCGGGAGTCAAATCTGGTGCGGTCGAAATCAAATTCTGGTGTTGTTGGTAGTCAAATGTGCTGCGGTCGGGAGATTCTAGTAGGGTCGGAATTCATTTCTGGTGCGATCACAATATTCTGGTGCAGTCAAAACTCATTTTCTGGTGAGGTCAAAAAATCTTGGTTCGGTCGAAAAGTTTTGGTGCGGTCGAAAAAGTTTGGCAGGGTCGAAAATTCTTGGTCCGGTCGAAAAATTATTGTCCGATCGAAAAATTTTGGTTTGGTCGAAATCAAATTCTGGTGCTGTCGGGAGTCAAATGTGGTGCGCTTGCGAGATTTTTTTCTGCTCGGAATTCATTTCTATTGCGGTCAGAACTAATTTCTGGTGCGACCGAAAAATTATGGTTCGATTGTAATCCATTTGTGGTGCGATCGGGAGTCAAATCTGGTGCGGTCAGAAGATTCTAGTTCGGTCGAAATCAAATTCTGGTGCTGTCGGGAGTCAAATGTTGTGCGGTCGGGAGATTCTGGTCTGGTTGGAATTTATTTCTGGTGCGTTCAAAACTCATTCTTGGGGCGGTTTAAAAATTTTGGTTTTGTCGAAATCCACTTTTGGTTCGGGAGTCAAAACTATTGTGGTTTCAAGATTCTAGTTCGGTCGGGACTCATTTCTGGTGTGGTCAGATTTCATATCCGGTGCGGTCGGATCTAATTTCTGGTGCGGTCGTAAAATTTTGGTTCGGTCGTAATCCATTTGTGGTGCGGTCGGGAGTCAAATCTGGTGCGGTTGGAAGTCAAAACTAGTATGGTCTAAAGATTTTGTTTCGGGAGTCAAAACTAGTGTGGTCTGAAGATTCTAGTTCGGTCGAAATCAAATTCTAGTGCGCTTGGGAATCAAATGTGGTGCGGTTGGGAGATTCTAGTCTGGTTAGAATTCATTTCTGTTGCGGTCAGAACTCATTTCTAGTGTCGTCGAAAAATCTTGGTTCGATTGAAAACTTTTGTTGTGGTCAAAAAATTTCGGCCCGGTCGAAAAGTCTTGGTCTGGTCCAAAAGTTATGGTTCTGTCGAAATCCACTTTTGGCGCGGTCGGAAGTCAAAACTAGTGTGGTCTAAAGATTTTGGTTCGGGAGTCAAAACTAGTGGGGTCTGAAGATTCTGATTCGGTCGAAATCAAATTCTAGTGCGCTTGGGAATCAAATGTGGTGCGGTTGTGAGATTCCGGTCTGGTCAGAATTCATTTCTGTTGCGGTCAGAACTCATTTCTAGTGCGGTCGAAAAATCTTGGTTCGATCGAAAACTTTTGGTGCGGTCGAAAAATTTCGGCCCAGTCGAAAAGTCTCGGTCCGGTCGAAAAGTTATGGTTCAGTCGAAATCTACTTTTGGTGCGGTCGGAAGTCAAAACTAGTGTGGTCTGAAGATTTTGGTTCGGGAGTCAAAACTAGTGGGGTCTGAAGATTCTGGTTCGGTCGAAATCAAATTCTGGTGCGCTTGGGAGTCAAATGTTGTGCGGTTGGGAGATTCTGGTCCGGTCGGAATTCATTTCTATTGCGGTCAGAACTCATTTTTGGTGCGGTCGAAAAATCTTGGTTCGATCGAAAACTTTTGCTACGGTCGAAAAATTTCGGCCCGGTCGAAAAGTTATGGTTCAGTCGAAATCCACTTTTGGTTCGGTCGGGAGTCAGAACTAGTGTGGTCTTAAGATTCTGGTTCGGTCATGACTCATTTCTGGTGCGACCGCAAAATTCTGATGCGGTCAGATTTCATATCCGGTGCGGTCAGATCTCATTTCTGGTGCGATCAAAAAATTATGGTTCGCTTGTAATCCATTTGTGGTGCGGTCGGGAGTCCAATCTGGTGCGGTCAGAAGATTCTAGTTCGGTCGAAATCAAATTCTGGTGTTGTCGGGAATCAAATGTTGTGCGGTCGGGAGATTCTGCTCTGGTTGGAATTCATTTCTGGTGCGTTCAAAACTCATTCTTGGGGCGGTTTAAAAATTTTGGTTTTGTCGAAATCCACTTTTGGTTTGGGAGTCAAAACTATTGTGGTTTCAAGCTTCTAGTTCGGTCGGGACTCATTTCTAGTGTGGTCAGATTTCATATCCGGTGCGGTCGTAAAATTTTGGTTCGGTCGTAATCCATTTGTGGTGCGGTCGGGATTCTAATCTCGTGCGGTCGGAAGTCAAAACTAGTGTGGTCTAAAGATTCTGGTTCGGGAGTCAAAACTAGTGTGGTCTGAAGATTTTGGTTCGGGAGTCAAAAGTAGTGTGGTCTGAAGATTCTAGTTCGGTCGAAATCAAATTCTAGTGCGCTTGGGAATCAAATGTGGTGCGGTTGGGAGATTCTAGTCTAGTTAGAATTCATTTCTGTTGCGGTCAGAACTCATTTCTAGTGCGCTCGAAAAATCTTGGTTCGATCGAAAACTTTTGTTGCGGTCGAAAAATTTCAGCCTGGTCGAAAAGTCTTGGTCTGGTTGAAAAGTTATGGTTCTGTCAAAATCCACTTTTGGCGCGGTCGGAAGTAAAAACTAGTGTGGTCTGAAGATTTTGGTTCGGGAGTCAAAACTAGTGGGGTCTGAAGATTCTGGTTCGGTTGAAATCAAATTCTGGTGCGCTTGGGAATCAAATGTGGTGCAGTTGTGAGATTCCGGTCTGGTCAGAATTCATTTCTGTTGCGGTCAGAACTCATTTCTAGTGCGGTCGAAAAATCTTGGTTCGATCGAAAACTTTTGGTGCGGTCGAAAAATTTCGGCCCGGTCGAAAAGTTTTGGTCTGGTCGAAAAGTTATGGTTCAATCGAAATCTACTTTTGGTGCGGTCGGAAGTCAAAACTAGTGTGGTCTGAAGATTTTAGTTCGGGAGTCAAAACTAGTGGGGTCTGAAGATTCTGGTTCGGTCGAAATCAAATTCTGGTGCGCTTGGGAGTCAAATGTTGTGCGGTTGGGAGATTCTGGTCCGATCGGAATTCATTTCTATTGCGGTTAGAACTAACTTTTGGTGCGGTCGAAAAATTTCGGCCTGGTCAAAAAGTCTTGGTCCGGTCGAAAAGTTATGGTTTAGTCGAAATCCACTTTTGGTTCGGTCAGGAGTCAGAACTAGTGTGGTCTTAAGATTCTGGTTCGGTCGTGACTCATTTCTGGTGCGACCACAAAATTCTGATGCGGTCAGATTTCATATCCGGTGCGGTTAGATCTCATTTCTGGTGCGGTCGAAAAATTATGGTTCGATCGTAATCCATTTGTGGTGCGGTCGGGAATCAAATCTGGTGCGGTCGGAAGATTCCACATCGGTCGAAATCAAATTCTGGTGCTGTCGGGAGTCAAATGTGGTGCGGTCGGGAGATTCTGGTCTGATCAGAATTCATTTCTGGTGCGATCAGAATATTCTGGTGCGATCAAAACTCATTTCTGGTGAGGTCGAAAAATCTTGGTTCGGTTAAAAAATTTTGGTGCGGTCGAAAAATTTTGGCTGGGTCGAAATGTCTTGGTCTAGTAAAAAAATTATGGTCTGGTTGGAAAATTTTGGTTTGGTCGAAATCAAATTCTGGTGCGCTTGGGAGTCAAATATGGTGCGGTCAGAACTCATTTCTTTTGCGCTCGGAACTCATTTCTAGTGCGGTCGAAAAATCTTGGTTCGGTTGAAAAATTTTGATGTGGTCGAAAAATTTTGGCCCGATTGAAATGTCTTAGTACAGTTGAAATATTATGGTTCGGTCGAAATCCAATTTTGCTTCGGTCGGGAGTCAAAACTAGTGTGGTCTGAGGATTCTGATTCGGTCGTGACTCATTTCTGGTGCGACCGCAAAATTATGATGCGATCAGATTTAATATCCAGTGCGGTCATATCTCATTTCTGGTGAGGTCGAAAAATATTGTTCGGTCGTTATCCAATTGTGTTGCGGTCGGGAATCAAATCTCGTGCAGTCAGAAGATTCTACTTCGGTCGAAATCAAATTCTGGTGCTGTCGGGAGTCAAATTTGGTGCGGTCGGGAGAATCTGGTCTGGTCAGAATTCAATTCTGGTGCTGTCAAAACTCATTTCTGGTGCGGTCGAAAATTTTTGGTGCGGTCGGGAGTCAGAACTAGTGTGGTCTTAAGATTCTGGTTCTGTCGTGACTCATATCTGGTGCGGTCATATCAGATTTCTGGTGCGGTCGAAAAATTATGGTTCGGTCATAAGCATTTGTGGTGCAGTCGGGAATCAAATCTGGTTCGATCGGAGGATTCTACTTCGGTCGAAATCAAATTCTGGTGCTGTCTGGAAATTCTGGTCTGATCAGAATTCATTTCTGGTGCGATCAGAATATTCTGGTGCGGCCGAAAAATTTTGGCCGGATCGAAAAGTCTTGGTCTAGTAAAAAGATTATGGCCCGGTCGAAAAATTTTGGTTTGGTCGAAATCAAATTCTGGTGCGGTTGGGAGTCAAATGTGGTGCGGTCGGAACTCATTTCTTTTGCGCTCGGAACTCATTTCTAGTGCGGTCGAAAAATCTTGGTTCGGTCGAAAAATTTTGGTGCGGTCGAAAAATTTTAGCCCGATGGAAATGTCTTGGTACAGTCGAAAAATTATGGTTCAGTCGAAAACCAATTTTGGTTCGGTCGGGAGTCAAAACTAGTGTGGTCTGAAGATTCTGGTTCGGTCGTGACTCATTTCTGGTGCGACCGCAAAATTTTGATGCGGTCAGATTTCATATCCGGTGCGGTCCTATCTCATTTCTGGTGCGGTCGAAAAATTATGGTTCGGTCGTAATCCATTTGTGGTGCGGTCAGGAGTCAAATCTGGTGTGGTCGGAAGATTCTACTTCGGTCGAAATCAAATTCTAGTGTTGTCGGGAGTCAAATGTGGTGCGGTCGGGAGATTCTGGTCTGATCAGGATTAAGTTTTGATGCGATCAGAATATTTTGGTGCGGTCAAAACTCATTTCTGGTGCGGTTGAAAAATCTTGGTTCGGTCGAAAAATTTTAGTTCGGCGTTAACCATTTGTGGTGCGGTCGGGATTCAAATCTGGTGCGGTCGGAAGATTCTATTTTGGTCAAAATCAAATTCTGGTGCTGTCGGGAGATTCTGGTCCGATCAGAATTCATTTCTAGTGCGGTCAAAACAAATTTCTCGTGCGGTCGAAAAATCTTGGTTCGGTTAAAAAATTTTGGTGCGGTCGAAAAATTTTGGCCAGATCTAAAAGTCTTGGCCTAGTAAAAAATTTATGGTCCAGTCGAAAAATTTTGATTTGGTCGAAATAAAATTTTGGTGTGCTTGGGAGTCACATGTGGTGCGGTTTGGAGATTGTGGTCCGGTCGGAACTCATTTCTTTTTGCGCTCGGAACTAATTTCTAGTGCGGTTGAAAAATCTTGGTTCGGTCGAAAAATTTTGGTGCGGTCAAAAATTTTTGGCCTGGTCGAAAATTCTTGGTACAGTTGAAAAATATGGTTCGGTCGAAATCCACTTTTGGTTCGGTCGGGAGTCAAAACTAGTGTGGTCTGATGATTCTGGTTCGGTCGTGACTCATTTCTGGTGCGACCGCAAAATTCTGATGCGGTCAGATTTCATATCCGGTGCGGTCAGATCTCATTTCTGGTGCGGTCGAAAAATTATGGTTCAGTCGTAATCCACTTGTGGTGCGGTCGGGAATCAAATCTGGTGCGGTCGGAAGATTCTACATCGGTCGAAATGAAATTCTGGTGCTGTCGGGAGTCAAATGTGGTGTGATCGGGAGATTCTGGTCTGATCAGAATTCATTTCTGGTGCAATCAGAATATTCTGGTGCGGTCAAAACTCATTTCTGGTGCAGTCGATAAATCTTTGTTCAATTAAAAAATTTTGATGCGGTTGAAAAATTTTGTCTGGCTCGAAAAGTCTTGGTCTAGTTAAAAAATTATGGTCTGGTCGAAAAATTTTGGTTTGGTCAAAATCAAATTCTGGTGCGCTTGGGAGTCAAATGTGGTGCGGTCGGGAGATTCTGGTCCAGTCGGAACTCATTTCTGTTGCGGTCAGAACTCATTTCTAGTGCGGTCGAAAAATCTTGGTTCGGTCAAAAAATTGTGGTGCAGTCGACAAATTTCGGCCAGGTCGAAAAGTCTTGGTCCGGTCAAAAAATTTTGGTTTTGTCGAAATCAAATTCTGGTGCGCTTGGGAGTCAAATGTGGTGCTGTCGGAACTCATTTCTTTTGCGCTCAGAACTCATTTCTAGTGCGGTCGAAAATTTTTTGCCCGGTCGAAATGTCTTGGTACAGTCGAAAAATTAGGGTTCGGTCGAAATCCAATTTTGGTTCGGTCGGGAGTCAAAACTAGTGTGGTCGGAAGATTCTTGTTCGGTCGTCACTCATTTCTGGTGCGACCGCAAAATTCTGATGCGGTCAGATTTCATATCCGGTGCGGTCATATCTCATTTCTTGTGCAGTCGAAAAATTATGGTTCGGTCGTAATCCATTTGTGGTGCGGTCGGGATTCAAATCTGGTGTGGTCGGAAGATTCTACTTCGGTCGAAATCAAATTTTGGTGCTGTCGGGAGATTTTAGTCTGATCATAATTCATTTCTGGTGGGATCAGAATATTCAGGTGCGGTCAAAACTCATTTCTGGTGCGGTCGAAAAATCTTTGTTCTGTTAAAGAATTTTGCTGCGGTCGAAAATTTTTGGCCAGATCGAAAAGTCTTGGTCTAGTCAAAAAATTATGGTCCGGTAGAAAAATTTTGGTTTGGTCGAAATCAAATTCTGGTGCGCTTGGGAATTAAATGTCTTGCAGTCGGGAGATTGTGGTCCGGTCGGAACTCATTTCTTTTACGCTCGAAACTCATTTCTAGTGCGGTCGAAAAGTCATGGTTCGGTAGAAAAATTTTGGTACGTTCGAAAAATTTTAGCCCGGTCGAAATGTCTTGGTACAGTCGAAAAATTATGGTTGAGTCGAAATCCAATTTTGGTTCAGTCGGGAGTCAAAACTAGTGTGGTCTGATGATTCTGGTTCGGTCGTGAATCATTTCTGGTGCGACCGCAAAATTCTGATGCGGTCAGATTTCATATCTGGTGCGGTCATATCTTATTTCTAGTGCGGTCGAAAAATTATGGTTCGGTCGTAATCCATTTTTGGTGCGGTTGAGAGTCAAATCTGGTGTAGTTGGAAGATTCTAGTTCGGTCGAAATCAAATTCTGGTGCTGTCGGGAGTTAAATGTGTTGCGGTCGAAGATTCTGGTCCTGTCGGAATTCATTTCTGTTGCGGTCAAAACTCATTTCTAGTGCGGTTGAAAAATCTTGGTTCGGTCGAAAAATTTTGGTGCGGTCGAAAAATTTTGGCCCGGTCGAAAAGTCTTGGGACAATCGAAAAATTATGGTTCGGTCGAAATCCACTTTCGGTAACGACGGGAGTCAAAACTAGTGTGTTATGAAGATTCTGGTTCGGTCAGGACTCATTTTTGGTGCGACCGAAAAATTCTGATGCGGTCATATTTCATATCCGGTGCGGTCAGATGTCATTTCTGGTGAGGTCGAAAAATTATGATTCGGTCGTAAACCATTTGTGGTGTGGTCGAGAGTCAAATCGGTGCGGTCGAAAGATTCGAGTTCGGTCGAAATAAAATTCTGGTGTTGTCGGGTGTCAAATGTGCTGCGGTTGGGAGATTCTAGTGTTGTCGGAATTCATTTCTGGTGCGATTAGAATATTCTGGTGCAGTCAAAACTCATTTTCTGGTGAGGTCGAAAAATGTTGGTTTAGTCGAAAAATTTTGGTGCGTTGAAAAATTTTGGCCCGATCGAAAAGTCTTAGTCTGGTCGAAAAATTATGGTTCGGTTGAAATCCACTTTTGGTGCGGTCAAGAGTCAAAACTAGTGTGGTCTAAAGATTCTTGTTCGATCGTGACTCATTTCTGGTGCGACCGAAAAATTCTAATGCGTCCCAAATTTCATATCCGGTGCAGTCATATCTCATTTCTGGTGCGGTCGAAAAATTATGGTTCGATCGTAAACCATTTGTGGTGCGGTCGGGAGTCAAATCTGGTGCGGTCGGAGGCTTCTAGTTCGGTCGAAATCAAATTCTGGTGCTGTCGGGAGTCAAATGTGGTGCGGTTGCGAGATTTTTGTTTGCTCGGAATTCATTTTTGTTGCGTTCAGAACTCATTTCTAGTGCGGTCGAAGAATCATGGTTTTGTCGAAAAATTTTGGTGCGTCAACAAATTTTGGCCCGGTCGAAAAGTCTTGGTCCGATCGAAAATTATGGTTCCGTCGAAATCCAGTTTTGGTGCAGTCGGGAGTCAAAACTAGTGTGGTCTAAAGATTCTTGTTCGGTCGTGACTCATTTTTGGTGCGACCGAAAAATTCAGATGCATCTCAAATTTCATATCCGGTGCGGTCAGATCTCATTTCTGGTGCGGTCGAAAAATTATGGTTCGGTCATAAACCATTTGTGGTGCGGTCGGGAGTCAAATCTGGTGCGGTCGGAAGATTCTAGTTCGGTCGAAATCAAATTCTGGTGTTGTCGGGAGTCANAAAAATTTTGGTGCGGTCGAAAAAGTTTGGCCGGGTCGAAAAGTCTTGGTCCGGTCGAAAAATTATTGTCTGATCGAAAAATTTTGGTTTGGTCGAAATCAAATTCTGGTGCTATCGGGAGTCAAATGTGGTGCGGTTTCGAGATTTTTGTCTGCTCGGAATTCATTTCTGTTGCGGTCAGAACTTATTTCTATTGCAGTCGAAGAATCATGGTTTTGTCGAAAAATTTTGGTGCGTCGAAAAATTCTGGCCTGGTCGAAAAGTCTTGGTCCGGTTAAAAAATTATGGTCCCATCGAAATCCAGTTTTGGTGCGGTCGGGAGTCAAAACTAGTGTGGTCTAAAGATTCTTGTTCGGTGTTGACTCATTTCTGGTGCCACCGAGAAATTCTGATGCGTCTCAAATTTCATATCCGGTGCGGTCAGATCTCATTTCTGGTGCGGTCGAAAAATTATGATTCGGTCATAAATCATTTGTGGTGCGGTTGGGAGTCAAATCTGGTGCGGTCGGAAGAATCTAGTTCGGTCGAAATCAAATTCTGGTGCTGTAAATGTGGTGCGATCGGGAGATTCTGGTCCGGTCGGAATTCATTTCTGTTGCGGTCAAAACTCATTTCTAGTGCGGATGAAAAATCTTGGTTTGGTCGAAAAATTTTGGCCCGGTCGAAAAATTTTGGGCCGGTCGAAAAATCTTGGTCCGATCGAAAAATTTTGGTGCGGTCGAAAAAGTTTGGCCGGGTCGAAAAGTCTTGGTTCGGTCGAAAAATTATTGTCCTATAAAAAAATTTTGGTTTGGTCGAAATCAAATTTTGGTGCTCTTGGGAGTCAAATGTGATGCGGTCGCGATATTCTTGTCTGCTCGGAATTCATTTCTGTTGCGGTCAGAAATCATTTCTAGTGCGGTCGAAGAATCATGGTTCGGGCGAAAGATTATAGTTCAGTGTTAAACCATTTGTGGTGCGGTCAGGAGTCAAATCTGGTGCGGTCGGAAGATTCTAGTTCGGTCAAAATCAAATTCTGGTGCTGTAGGGAGTCAAATGTGGTGTGGTGGGCAGATTCTGGTCTGGTCGGAATTCATTTCTGGTGCGATCAGAATATTCTGGTGCTGTCAAACCTCATTTTCTGGTGAGGTCGAAAAATCTTGGTACGGTCAAAAAATTTTGGTGCGGTCGAAAAAGTTTGGCCGGGTCGAAAAGTCTTGGTCCGGTCGAAAAATTATTGTGCGGTCGAAAAATTTTGATTTGGTCGAAATCAAATTCTGGTGCGCTTGGGAGTCAAATGTGGTGCGGTCGGGAGATTTTTTTCTGGTCAGAATTCATTTCTGTTGCGGTCAGAACTCATTTCTAGTGCGGTCGAAGAATCATGGTTCGGTCGAAAAATTTTGGTGCGGTCGAAAAATTTTTGCCCGGTCGAAAAGTTTTGGTCTGGTCGAAAAATTATGGTTCGGTCGAAATCCACTTTTGGTGCGGTCGGGAGTCAAAACTAGTGTGGTCTAAAGATTCTTGTTCGGGTGCTGTCGGGAGTCAAAACTAGTGTGGTCTAAAGATTCTTTTTCGATCGTGACTCATTTCTGGTGCGATCGAAAAATTCTGATGCATCTCAAATTTTATATCCGGTGCGGTCAGATCTCATTTCTACTGTGGTCGAAAAATTATGATTCGGTCATAAATCATTTGTGGTGCGGTCGGGAGTCAAATCTGGTGCGGTCGGAAGATTCTAGTTCGGTCGAAATCAAATTCTGGTGTTGTCGGTAGTCAAATGTGGTGCGGTCGGGAGATTCTGGTCTGGTCGGAATTCAT
Organism: Macrotyloma uniflorum; assembly: GCA_016859785.1. NCBI lineage: Eukaryota > Viridiplantae > Streptophyta > Magnoliopsida > Fabales > Fabaceae > Macrotyloma > Macrotyloma uniflorum. The sequence goes on from BDMB01000134.1 coordinate 137,347, forward strand.
TTCTGGTGCGAACGAAAAATTCTGATGCGTCTCAAATTTCATATCCGGTGCGGTCAGATCTCATTTCTGGTGCGGTCGAAAAATAATGATTCGGTCGAAAAAATTTGGTGCGGTTGAAAAATTTTGGCCTGGTCGAAAAGTCTTGGTCTGGTCGAAAAATTATGGTTCGGTCGAAATCCACTTTTGGTGCGGTCGAGAGTCAAAACTAGTATGGTCTAAAGATTCTTGATCGATCGTGACTCATTTCTGGTGCGACTGGAAAATTCTGATGCGGTCAGATTTCATATCCGGTGCGGTCATATCTCATTTCTGGTGCGGTCGAAAATTTATGGTTCGGTCGTAATCCATTTTTGGTGCGATCGTGAGTCAAATCGTGTGCAGTCGGAAGATTCTAATTTGGTCGAAATCAAATTCTGGTGCTGTCGGGAGTTAAATGTGGTGCGGTCAGAAGATTCTGGTCCGGTCGGAATTCATTTCTGTTGCGGTCAAAACTCATTTCTAGTGCGGTTGAAAAATCTTGGTTCGGTCAAAAAATTTTGGTGCCGTCGAAAATTTTTGGCCTGGTCGAAAAGTCTTGGTTCAATCGAAAAATTATGGTTCGAACGAAATCCACTTTCGATAACGACGGGAGTCAAAACTAGTGTGTTTGGAAGATTCTAGTTCGGTCAGGACTTATTTTTGGTGCGACCGAAAAATTCTAATGCGGTCATATTTCATATCCGGTGCGGTCAGATGTCATTTCTGGTGCGGTCGAAAAATTATGATTCGGTCGTAAACCATTTGTGGTGCGGTCGGGAGTCAAATCTGCTGCGGTCGAAAGATTCTAGTTTGGTCAAAATCAAATTCTGGTTCTGTCGGGTGTCAAATGTGCTGCGGTCGAGAGATTCTGGTGTGGTCCGAATTCATTTCTAGTGCGATCAGAATATTCTGGTGCGGTCAAAACTCATTTTCTGGTGAGGTCGAAAAATCTTGGTTCGGTCGAAAAATTTTGGTGCGGTCGAAAAGTTTGGCCGGGTCGAAAAGTCTTGGTCTGGTTGAAAAATTATTGTCCGGTCGAAAAATTTTGGTTTGGTCGAAATCAAATTCTGGTGCGCTTGGGAGTCAAATGTGGCGCGGTCGGGAGATTCTTTTCTGGTCGAAATTCATTTCTGTTGCGGTCAGAACTCATTTCTAGTGCGGTCGAAGAATCATGGTTCGGTCGAGAAATTTTGGCCCGATCGAAAAGTCTTGGTCTGGTCGAAAAATTATGGTTCGGTCGAAATCCACTTTTGGTGCGGTCGGGAGTCAAAACTAGTGTGGTCTAAAGATTCTTGATCGATCGTGACTCATTTCTGGTGCGACCGGAAAATTCTGATGCGGTCATATTTCATATCCGGTGTGGTCATATCTCATTTCTGGTGCGGTCAAAAAATTATGGTTCGGTCGTAATACATTTTTGGTGTGGTCGTGAGTCAAATCTGGTGCAGTCGGAAGATTCTAGTTCGGTCAAAATCAAATTCTGGTGCTGTCGGGAGTTAAATGTGGTGCGGTCGGAAGATTCTGGTCCGGTCGGAATTCATTTCTGTTGCGGTCAAAACTCATTTCTAGTGCAGTTGAAAAATCTTGGTTCGGTCGAAAAATTTTGGTGCGGTCAAAAAATTTTGGCCCGGTCAAAAAGTCTTGGTACAATTTCGATCAAAATCCACTTTCGGTAACGACGGGAGTCAAAACTAGTGTGTTATGAAGATTCTGGTTCGGTCAGGACTCATTTTTGGTGCGACCGAAAAATTCTGATGCGGTCATATTTCATATGCAGTGCGGTTAGATGTCATTTCTGGTGCGGTCGAAAAATTATGATTCGGTCGAAAACCATTTTTGGTGTGGTCGAGAGTCAAATCTGGTGCGGTCGGAAGATTCTAGTTCGGTCGAAATCAAAAATCTGGTGCTGTCGGGTGTCAAATGTGCTGCGGTCAGGATATTCTGTTGTGGTCGGAATTCATTTCTGGTGCGATCAGAATATTCTGGTGCGGTCAAAACTCATTTTCTGGTGAGGTCGAAAAGTCTTGGTCTGGTCGAAAAATTATTGTCCGATCAAATAATTTTGGTTTGGTCGAAATCAAATTCTGGTGCTCTTGGGAGTCAAATGTGGTGCGGTCGCGAGATTCTTGGTTCGGTCGAGAAATTTTCGTGCGGTTAGAACTCATTTCTAGTGCGGTCGAAGAATCATGGTTCGGTCGAGAAATTTTGGTGCGTCGAAAAATTTTGGCCCGGTCGAAAAGTCTTGGTCTGGTTGAAAAATTATGGTTCGGTCGAAATCCACTTTTGGTGCGGTCAAGAGTCAAAACTAGTGTGGTCTAAAGATTCTTGTTCGATCGTGACTCATTTCTGGTGCGATCGCAAAATTCTGTTTAGTCTCAAATTTCATATCCGGTGCGGTCATATCTCATTTCTACTGTAGTCGAAAAATTATGGTTCGGTCGTAAACCATTTGTGGTGCGGTCGGGAGTCAAATCTGGTGCGGTCAGAAGATTCTAGTTCGGTCGAAATCAAATTCTGGTGCTGTCGGGTGTCAAATGTGCTGCTGTCGGGAGATTCTGGTGTGGTTAGTATTCATTTCTGGTGCGGTCAAAACTCATTTTCTGGTGAGGTCGAAAAATCTTGGTTCGGTCGAAAAATTTTGGTGCGGTCGCAAAGTTTGGCCGGGTCGAAAAGTCTTGGTCCGGTCGAAAAATTATTGTCCGGTCGAAAAAATTTGGTTTGGTCGAAATAAAATTCTGGTGCGCTTGGGAATCAAATGTGGTGCGGTCGGGAGATTCTTTTCTGGTCGGAATTCATTTCTGTTGCGGTCAGAACTCATTTCTAGTGCGGTCAAAGAATCATGGTTCGGTCGAGAAATTTGGGTGCGTCGAAAAATTATGGCCCGGTCGAAAAGTCTTGGTCTGGTCGAAAAATTATGGTTCGGTCGAAATCCACTTTTGGTGCTGTCGGGAGTCAAAACTAGTGTGGTCTAAAGATTCTTGTTCGATCACGACTCATTTCTGGTGCGACCGCAAAATTCTGATGCGTCTCAAATTTCATATCCGGTGCGGTCATATCTCATTTCTGGTGTGGTCGAAAATTATGGTTCGGTCGTAATCCATTTGTGGTGCGGTCGTGCGTCAAATCTGGTGCGGTCGGAAGATTCTAGTTCGGTCGAAATCAAATTCTGGTGCTGTCGGGAGTCAAATGTGGTGCGGTCGGGAGATTCTGGTCTGGTCGGAATTCATTTCTAGCGCGGTCAGAATATTCTGGTGCGGTCAAAACTCATTTTCTGGTGAAGTCAAAAAATCTTGGTTCGGTTGAAAAATTTTGGTGCGGTCGAAAAAGTTTGGCTGGGTCGAAAAGTCTTGGTCCGGTCGAAAAATTATTCTCCGATCGAAATATTTTGGTTTGGTCGAAATCAAATTCTAGTGCTATCGGGAGTCAAATGTCGTGCGGTTGCGAGATTTTTGTCTGCTCGGGATTCATTTCTGTTGCGGTCAGAACTCATTTCTAGTGCGGTCCAAGAATCATGGTTTTGTCGAAAATTTTTGGTGATTCGAAAAATTTTGGCCCGGTCGAAAAGTCTTGGTCCGGTCAAAAAATTATGGTCCCGTCGAAATCCAGTCTTGGTGCGGTCGGGAGTCAAAACTAATGTGGTCTAAAGATTCTTGTTCGGTCGTGACTCATTTCTGGTGCGACCGAAAAATTCTGATGCGTCTCAAATTTCATATCCGGTGCGGTCAGATCTCATTTCTGGTGCGGTCGAAAAATTATGATTCGGTCATAAACCATTTGTGGTGCGGTCATGAGTCAAATCTGGTGTGGTCGAAAGATTCTAGTTCGGTCAAAATCAAATTATGGTGCTATTGGGAGTCAAATGTGGTGCGGTCGAGAGATTCTGGTCTGGTCGAAATTTATTTCTGATGCGATCAGAATATTCTGGTGCGGTCAAAACTAATTTTCTGGTGAGGTCGAAAAATTTTGGTGCGATCGAAAAAGTTTGGCCGGTTCGAAAAAGTTTGGCCGGGTCGAAAAGTCTTGGTCCGGTCGAAAAATTATTGTCCGATCGAAATCCAGTTTTGGTGCGGTCGGGAGTCAAAACTAGTGTGGTCTAAAGATTCTTGTTCGGTCGTGACTCATTTCTGGTGCGACCGAAAAATTCTGATGCGTCTCAAATTTCATATCCGGTGCGGTCAGATCTCATTTCTGGTGCGACCGAAAAATTATGGTTCGGTTGTAATCCTTTTGTGGTGCGATCGGGAGTCAAATCTGGTGCGGTCAGAAGATTCTAGTTCGGTCGAAATCAAATTCTGGTGCTGTCGGGAGTCAAATGTTGTGCGGTCGGGAGATTCTGGTCTGGTTGGAATTCATTTCTGGTGCGTTCAAAACTCATTCTTGGGGCGGTTTAAAAATTTTGGTTTGGTCGAAATCCACGTTTGGTTCGGGAGTCAAAACTATTGTGGTTTGAAGATTCTAGTTCGGTCGGGACTCATTTCTGGTGTGGTCAGATTTCATATCCGGTGCGGTCGGATCTAATTTCTAGTGCGGTCGAAAAATTTTGGTTCGGTCGTAATCCATTTGTGGTGCAGTCGGGAGTCAAATCTGGTGCGGTCGGAAGTCAAAACTAGTGTGGTCTGAAGATTCTGGTTCGGGAGTCAAAACTAGTGTGGTCTGAAGATTTTGTTTCGGGAGTCAAAACTAGTGTGGTCTGAAGATTCTAGTTCGATCGAAATCAAATTCTAGTGCGCTTGGGAATCAAATGTGGTGCGGTTGGGAGATTCTAGTCTGGTTAGAATTCATTTCTATTGCGGTCAGAACTCATTTCTAGTGCCGTCGAAAAATCTTGGTTCGATCGAAAACTTTTGTTGCGGTCGAAAAATTTCGGCCCGGTCGAAAAGTCTTGGTCTAGTCGAAAAGTTATGGTTCTGTCGAAATCCACTTTTGGCGCAGTCGGAAGTCAAAACTAGTGTGGTCTGAAGATTTTGGTTCGGGAGTCAAAACTAGTGGGATCTGAAGATTCTGATTCGGTCGAAATTAAATTCTGGTGCGCTTGGGAATCAAATGTGGTGCGGTTGTGAGATTCCGGTCTGGTCAGAATTCATTTCTGTTGCGGTCAGAACTCATTTCTAGTGCGGTTGAAAAATCTTGGTTCGATCGAAAACTTTTGGTGCGGTCGAAAAATTTCGGCCCGGTCGAAAAGTCTTGGTCCGGTCGAAAAGTTATGGTTCAGTCGAAATCTACTTTTGGTGCGGTCGGAAGTCAAAACTAGTTTGGTCTGAAGATTTTGGTTCGGGAGTCAAAACTAGTGGGGTCTGAAGATTCTGGTTCGGTCGAAATCAAATTCTGGTGCGCTTGGGAGTCAAATGTTGTGCGGTTGGGAGATTCGGGTCTGGTCGGAATTCATTTCTATTGCGGTCAGAACTCATTTTTGGTGCGGTCGAAAAATCTTGGTTCGATCGAAAACTTTTGCTACTGTCGAAAAATTTCGGCCTGGTCGAGAAGTCTTGGTCTGGTCGAAAAGTTATGGTTCAGTCGAAATCCACTTTTGGTTCTGTCGGGAGTCAGAACTAGTGTGGTCTTAAGATTCTGGTTCGGTCGTGACTCATTTCTGGTGCGACCGCAAAATTCTGATGCGGTCAGATTTCATATCCGGTGCGGTCAGATCTCATTTCTGGTGCGATCGAAAAATTATGGTTCGCTTGTAATCCATTTGTGGTGCGGTCGGGAGTCAAATCTGGTGCGGTCAGAAGATTCTAGTTCGGTCAAAATCAAATTCTAGTGCTGTCGGGAGTCAAATGTTGTGCGGTCGGGAGATTCTGGTCTGGTTGGAATTCATTTCTGGTGCGTTCAAAACTCATTCTTGGGGCGGTTTAAAAATTTTGGCTTGGTCGAAATCCACTTTTGGTTTGGGAGTCAAAACTATTGTGGTTTCAAGATTCTAGTTCGGTCGGGACTCATTTCTGGTGTGGTCAGATTTCATATCCGGTGCGGTCGGATATAATTTCTGGTGCGGTCGATAAATTTTAGTTCAGTCGTAATCCATTTGTGGTGCAGTCGGGAGTCAAATCTCGGGCGGTTGGTAGTCAAAACTAGTGTGGTCTAAAGATTCTGGTTCGGGAGTCAAAACTAGTGTGGTCTGAAGATTTTGGTTCGGGAGTCAAAAGTAGTGTGGTCTGAAGATTCTAGTTCGGCCGAAATCAAATTCTAGTGCGCTTGGGAATCAAATGTGGTGCGGTTGGGAGATTCTAGTCTGGTTAGAATTCATTTCTGTTGCGGTTAGAACTCATTTCTAGTGCGTTCGAAAAATCTTGGTTGGATCGAAAACTTTTGTTACGGTCGAAAAATTTCAGCCCGGTCGAAAAGTCTTGGTCTGGTCGAAAAGTTATGGTTCTGTCGAAATCCACTTTTGGCGCGGTCGGAAGTAAAAACTAGTGTGGTCTGAAGATTTTGGTTCGGGAGTCAAAACTAGTGGGGTCTGAAGATTCTGGTTCAGTCGAAATCAAATTTTGGTGCGCTTGGGAATCAAATGTGGTGCGGTTGTGAGATTCCGGTCTGGTCAGAATTCATTTCTATTGCGGTCAGAACTCATTTCTAGTGCGGTCGAAAAATCTTGGTTCGATCGAAAACTTTTGGTGCGGTCGAAAAATTTCGGCCTGATCGAAAAGTCTTGGTCCGGTCGAAAAGTTATTGTTCAGTCGAAATCTACTTTTGGTGCGATCGGAAGTCAAAACTAGTGTGGTCTGAAGATTTTGGTTCGGGAGTTAAAACTAGTGGGGTCTGAAGATTATGGTCTGTCAAAATCAAATTTTGGTGCGCTTGGGAGTCAAATGTTGTGCGGTTGGGAGATTCTGGTCCGGTCGGAATTCATTTCTATTGCGGTTAGAACTAATTCTTGGTGTAGTCGAAAAATTTCGGCCTGGTCAAAAAGTCTTGGTCTGGTCGAAAAGTTATGGTTTAGTCGAAATCCACTTTTGGTTCGGTCGGCAGTCAGAACTAGTGTGGTCTTAAGATTCTGGTTCTGTCGTGACTCATTTCTGGTGCGACCACAACATTCTGATGCGGTCAGATTTCATATCCGGTGCGGTTAGATCTCATTTCTGGTGCGGTCGAAAAATTATGGTTCGGTCGTAATCCATTTGTGGTGCGGTCGGGAATCAAATCTGGTGCGGTCGGAAGATTCCACATCGGTCGAAATCAAATTCTAGTGCTGTCGGGAGTCAAATGTGGTGCGGTCGGGAGATTCTGGTCTGATCAGAATTCATTTCTGGTGCGATCAGAATATTCTGGTGCGATCAAAACTCCTTTCTGGTGAGGTCAAAAAATCTTGGTTCGGTTAAAAAATTTTGGTGCGGTCGAAAAGTTTTGGCTGGGTCGAAAAGTCTTGGTCTAGTAAAAAAATTATGGTCCGGTTGAAAAATTTTGGTTTGGTCGAAATCAAATTCTTGTGCACTTGGGAGTCAAATGTGGTGCTGCTAGAACTCATTTCTTTTGCGCACGGAACTCATTTCTAGTGCGGTCGAAAAATCGTCGTTCGGTCGAAAAATTTTGGTGCGGTCGAAAAATTTTGGCCCGGTCGAAATGTCTTAGTACAGTCGATAGATTATGGCTCGGTCGAAATCCAATTTTGCTTCGGTCGGAAGTCAAAACTAGTGTGGTCTGAAGATTCTGTTTCGGTCGTGACGCATTTCTGGCGCGACAGCAAAATTATGATGCGGTCAGATTTCATATCCAGTGCGGTCATATCTCATTTCTGGTGAGGTCGAAAAATATTGTTTGGTCGTTATCCAATTGTGTTGCGGTCGAGAATCAAATCTCATGCAGTCGGAAGATTCTACTTCGGTCGAAATCAAATTCTGGTGCTATCGGGAGTCAAATTTGGTGCGGTCGGGAGAATCTGGTCTTGTCAGAATTCAATTCTGGTGCGGTCAAAACTCATTTTTGGTGCGGTCAAAAATTTTTGGTGCGGTCGGGAGTCAGAACTAGTGTGGTCTTAAGATTCTGGTTCGGTCGTGACTCATATCTGGTGCGACCGCAAAATTCTGATGCGGTCAGGTTTCATATCCGGTGCGGTCATATCAGATTTCTGGTGCGGTCGAAAAATTATGGTTCGGTCATAACCATTTGTGGTGCAGTCGGGAATCAAATCTGGTGCGGTCGGAAGATTCTACATCGGTCGAAATGAAATTCTGGTGCTGTCGGGAGTCAAATGTGGTGCGATCGGGAGATTCTAGTCTGATCAGAATTCATTTATGGTGCAATCAGAATATTCTAGTGCGGTCAAAACTCATTTCTGGTGCGGTCGATAAATCTTTGTTCGATTAAAAAATTTTGGTGCAGTCGAAAAATTTTGTTTGGCTCGAAAAGTCTTGGTCTAGTTAAAAAATTATGGTCTGGTCGAAAAATTTTGGTTCGGTCGAAATCAAATTCTGGTGTTGTTTGGAGATTCTGGTCTGATCAGAATTCATTTCTGGTGCGATCAGAATATTCTGGTGCGGCCAAAACTCATTTCTGGTGCGGCCGAAAAATTTTGGCCGGATCGAAAAGTCTTGGTCTAGTCAAAAAATTATGGCCCGGTCGAAAAATTTTGGTTTGGTTGAAATCAAATTCTGGTGCGGTTGGGAGTCAAATGTGGTGTGGTCGAGAGATTGTGGTCCGGTCGGAACTCATTTCTTTTGTGCTCGGAACTCATTTCTAGTGCGGTCGAAAAATCTTGGTTCGGTCGAAAAATTTTGGTGCGGTCGAAAAATTTTAGCCCGATCGAAATGTCTTGGTACAGTAGACAAAATTATGGTTCAGTCGAAATCCAAATTTGGTTCGGTCAGGAGTCAAAACTAGTGTGGTCTGAAGATTCTGGTTCGGTCGTGACTCATTTCTGGTGCGACCGCAAAATTTTAATGCGGTCAGATTTCATATCCGGTGCGGTCATATCTCATTTCTGGTGCGGTCGAAAAATTATGGTTCGGTCGTAATCCATTTGTGGTGCGGTCAGGAATCAAATCTGGTGTGGTCGGAAGATCCTACTTCGGTCGAAATCAAATTCTAGTGCTGTCGGGAGTCAAATGTGGTGCGGTCGGGAGATTCTGGTCTGATCAGAATTAATTTTTGATGCGATCAGAATATTCTGGTGCGGTCAAAACTCATTTCTGGTGCGGTTGAAAAATCTTGGTTCGATCGAAAAATTTTGGTTCGGTCGTAAACATTTGTGGTGCGGTCGGGATTCAAATCTGGTGCGGTCGGAAGATTCTACTTTGGTCAAAATCAAATTCTGGTGCTGTCAGGAGATTCTAGTCCGATCAGAATTCATTTCTGGTGCGGTCAAAACAAATTTCTGGTGCGGTTGAAAAATCTTGGTTCGGTTAAAAAATTTTTGTGCGGTCGAAAAATTTTGGCCCGGTCGAAAATTCTTGGTATAGTTGAAAAATATGGTTCGGTCGAAATCCACTTTTGGTTCGGTCGGGAGTCAAAACTAGTGTGGTCTGATGATTCTGGTTCGGTCGTGACTCATTTCTGGTGCGACCGCAAAATTCTGATGCGGTCAGATTTCATATCCGGTGCGGTCAGATCTCATTTCTGGTGCGGTCGAAAAATTATGGTTCGGTCGTAATCCACTTGTGGCGCGGTTAGGAATCAAATCTGGTGCGGTCGGAAGATTCTACATCGGTCGAAATGAAATTCTGGTGCTGTCGGGAGTCAAATGTGGTGCGATCGGGAGATTCTGGTCTGATCAGAATTCATTTCTGGTGCAATCAGAATATTCTGGTGGGGTCAAAACTCATTTCTGGTGCAGTCGATAAATCTTTTGTTCAGTTAAAATATTTTGGTGCGGTCGAAAAATTTTGTCTGGCTCGAAAAGTCTTGGTCTAGTTAAAAAATTATGGTCTGGTCGAAAAATTTTGGTTTGGTCGAAATCAAATTTTGGTGCGCTTGGGAGTCAAATGTGGTGCGGTCGGGAGATTCTGGTTTGGTCGGAACTCATTTCTGTTGCGGTCAGAACTCATTTCTAGTGCGGTCGAAAAATCTTGGTTCGGTCAAAAAATTGTGGTGCGGTCGACAAATTTCGGCCAGGTCGAAAAGTCTTGGTCCGGTCAAAAAATTTTGGTTTTGTCGAAATCAAATTCTGGTGTGCTTGGGAGTCAAATGTGGTGCGGTCGGGAGATTCTGGTCCAGTCGGAACTCATTTCTGTTGCGGTCAAAACTCATTTCTAGTGCGGTCAAAAAATCTTGGTTCGGTCGAAAAATTTTGGTGCGGTCGAAAAATTTTAGCCCGGTCGAAATGTCTTGGTACAGTCGAAAAATTATGGTTCAGTCGAAATCCAATTTTGGTTCGGTCGGCAGTCAAAACTAGTGTGGTCTGAAGATTCTGGTTCGGTCGTGACTCATTTCTGGTGCGACCGCAAAATTCTGATGCGGTCAGATTTCATATCCGGTGCGGTCATATCTCATTTCTGGTGCGGTCGAAAAATTATGGTTCGGTCGTAACCGTTTGTGGTGCGGTCGGGATTCAAATCTGGTGCGGTCAGAAGATTCTACTTCAGTCGAAATCAAATGCTGGTGCTGTCGGGAGATTCTGGTCTGATCAGAATTCATTTCTGGTGCGGTCGAAAAATCTTGGTTCGGTTAAAAAATTTTGGTGCGGTCGAAAAATTTTGGCCAGATCAAAAAGTCTTGGTCTAGTAAAAAAATTATGGTCTGGTCGAAAAATTTTGGTTTGGTCGAAATCAAATTTTGGTGCGCTTGGGAGTCAAATGTGGTCCGGTTTGGAGATTGTGGTCCGGTTGGAACTCATTTCTTTTTGCGCTCGGAACTCATTTCTAGTGCGGTCGAAAAATTATTGTGCTGTCGAAAAATTTTGGCCCGATCGAAATGTCTTGGTACAGTCGAAAAATTATGGTTCGGTCGGGAGTCAAAAGTAGTGTGGTCTGAAGATTCTAGTTCGGTCGTCACTCATTTCTGGTGCGATCGGAAAATTCTGGTGTAGTTAGATTTCAAATCCGGTGTGGTTGGATCTCATTTCTGGTGCGGTCGGATCTCATTTCTAGTGCGGTCGAAAAATTATGGTTCGGTCGTAATCCATTTGTGGAGCCGTCGAGAGTAAAATCTGGTGCGGTCGAAGAATCTGGTTCAGTCGAAATCAAATTCAGGTGCGGTCGGGAGTGAAATGTGGTTCGACCGGGAGATTCTGGTCTTGTCGGAATTTTATTTCTACTGCGATTGGAATATTCTAGTGCGGTCAGAACTCATTTCTGGTGCAGTCGAAAAATCTTGATTCTGTCGAAAAATTTTGGTGTGGTCGAAAAGTCTTGGTCCGGTCAAAAAATTATGGTCCGGTCGAAAGTCACTTTTGGTGCAGTTAGGAGTCAAAACTAGTGTGGTCGGAAGATTCTGGTTCGGTCGAAATTAAATTTTGGTGCGGTCGGTAGTCAAATGTGGTGCGTTCGGGAGATTCTGGTCCGGTCAGAATACATTTCTGGTGCGATCGGAATATTCTGGTGCGGTCAGAACTCATTTATGGGTCGGTCGTAAAATCTTAGTTCGGTCAAAATATTTTGGTGCGGTCGAAAAATTTTGGCGGGGTCGAAAAGTCTTGATCTGGTCGAAAAAATTTGGTTCGGTCGAAATCCACTTATTGTGCTGTCGGGAGTCAAAAATAGTTTGGTCGGAAGATTCTGGTTCGGTCGGGACTCATTTCTGGTACAACCGGAAAATTCTGGTGCGGTCGGAAGATTCTAGTTCGATCGAAATCAAATTCTAGTGTGGTCGAGAGTCAAATGTGGTGCGGTCGGGAGATTCTTCTCCGGTCAAAATTCATTTCTGGTGCGATCAGAATATTTTGGTACACTAGAAAAATCTTGGTTCGGTCGAAAAATTTTCTTTCTATCGAAATAAATTTTTGGTGCGGTCGGGAGTCAAAACTAGTGTGGTCGGAAGATTCTGGTTCGGTCGAGACTCATTTCTAGTTCGATCGAAAAATTTTGGTGCGGTTGAAAAATTTTGGCCGGGTCGAAAAGTCTTAGTCTGGTCAAAAAATTTTGGTACGGTCGAAATCCACTTTTGGTGCGGACGGAACTCAAAACTAGTGTGGTCTGAAGATTCTGGTTCGCTCAAAATCAAATTCGGGTGTAGTCGGGAGATTCTGGTCCGGTCGAAATTGACTTCTGGTGCGATCATAACACATTTTTGGTACGGTCGTAATCCATTTGTGGTGCGGTCTGCAGTCAAATCTAGTGTGGTCGGAAGATTCTGGTTCGGTAGAAATCAAATTCTGGTGCGGTCGAGAGTCAAATGAGGTGTGGTCGGGATATTCTGGTCAAGTCGGTATTCATTTCTGGTGCGATCGGAATATTCTGGTGCGGTCAGAACTCATTTCAGGTGCGGTCGAACAATCTTGGTTCGGTCGAAATATTTTGGTGCGGTCGAAAAAATTTGGCGGGGTAGAAAAGTCTTGGTCCGGTCGATAAAATTTTGTTCGGTCGAATTCCACTTATTGTGTTGTCAAGAGTAAAAAATAGTGTGGTCGGAAGATTCTGGTTCGGTCGGGACTCATTTCTGGTGCAACTGGAAAATTCTGGTGCGGTCGGAAGATTCTGGTTCAGTCGAAATGAAATTCTGGTGCGGTCGGGAGTCAAATGTGGTGCGGTCGGGAGATTCTAGTCCGGTCAGAATACATTTCTGGTGCGATCGGAATATTCTGGTGCGGTCAGAACTCATTTCTGGTGCGGTCGTAAGATCTTGGTTCGGTCGAAATATTTTGGTGCGGTCGAAAATTTTGGCAGGGTCGAAAAGTCTTGGTCCGGTCGAAAAAATTTGGTTCGGTCGAAATCCACTTATGGTGCTGTCGGGAGTCAAAAATAGTGTGGTCGGAAGATTTTGGTTCGGTCGAAATCAAATTCTGGTGCGGTCGGGAGTCAAATGTGGTGCGGTCGGGAGATTCTTGTCCGGTCAGAATTCTTTTCTGGTGCCATTAAAAAATTTTGACCGGGTCGAAAAGTGTTGGTTTGGTCGAAAAATTATGGTCCGGTCGAAAAATTTTGGTTCGATTGTAATCCATTTTTGGTGCGGTCGGCAGTCAAAACTAGTGTGGTCGGAAGATTCTGGTTCGGTCAGGACTCATTTCTGGTTCGACCGAAAAATTACAGTGCGATCGAAAAAATTTGGCCGGGTCGAAAAATTTTGGCCGGGTCGAAAAGTTTTGGTACGGTCGAAATCCACTTTTTGTGCGGTCGGGAGTCAGAACTAGTGTGGTCTGAAGATTCTGGTTCGGTCGAAATCAAAATCTGGTGCAATCGGGAGATTCTGGTCCGGTCGAAATTCACTTCTGGTGCGATCGGAATATTTTGGTGCGATCATAACACATTTTTGGTATGGTCAAAAAATATTGGTTCGGTAGAAAAATTTTGGCCAAGTCGAAAAGTCGTGGTCCAGTCAAAAAATTATGATCCGGTCGAAATTCTCTTTTGGTGTAGTCGGGAGTCAAAACTAGTGTGGTCTGGAGAATCTCGTTCGGTCGGGATTCATTTCTGGTGCAACCGAAAAGTTCTGGTGTGGTCAGATGTCATATCCGGTGCGGTCGATTCTCATTTCTGGTGCGCACGAAAAATTGATTCGGTCGTAACCCATTTTTGGTGCGGTCGAGAGTCAAATCTGGTGCGGTCAGAAGATTCTGGTTCGTTCAAAATCAGATTCTGGTGCGGTCGGGAGTCAAATGTGGTTCGGTCGGGAGATTTTGGTCCGGTCAGAATTCATTTCTAGTGCAATCGGAATATTCTGGTGCGGTCAGAACACATTTCTGGTGCGGTCGAAAAATCTTGGTTCGGTAGAAAAATTTTGGTACGGTCGAAAAATTTTGGTCGGGTCGAAAAGTCTTGGTCCGGTCAAAAAATTTTGGTTTGGTCGAAATCCATTTTTGGTGCGATCGGGAGCCAAAACTAGTGTGGTCGGAAGATTGTAGTTCGGTCGAAGTTCATTTGTGGTCTGGTCGGAAATTTATTTCTGGTGCGCTTGGAGTATTTTGGTGCGGTCAAAACTCATTTCTAGTGCGGTCGAAAAATCTTGGTTCGGTCGTAATTCATTTGTGGTGCGGTCGGGACTCATTTCTGGTGCGACTGTAAAATTTTGGTACGGTCAGATATCATATCCGGTGCAGTTGGATCTCATTTTTGGTGCGGTCGGATCTCATTTCTGGTGTAGTTGGATCTCATTTTTGGTTCGGTCGTAATTCATTTGTGGTGCGGTCGGGAGTCAAATCTGATGCGGTCGAAGATTCGGGTTCGGTCGAAATCAAATTCTAGTTCTGTCGGGAGTCAAATGTGGTGCGGTCGGGAGATTCTTATCTTGTCGGAATTTTATTTCTGGTGCAATTGGAATATTCTAGTGCGGTCAGAACTCATTTCTGGTGCGGTTGAAAATCTTGATTCGGTCAAAAAATTTTGGTGCGGTCGAAAAGTCTTGGTCCGTTCAAAAAATTTTGGTTCGGTCAAAATTCACTTTTGGTGCGTTCGAGAGTCAAAACTAGTGTGGTCGGAAGATTCTGGTTCGGTCGGGACTCATTTCTGGTGCAACCGAAAAATTCTAGTGCAGTCCGGAGTCAAATGTGGTGCGGTCGGGAGATTCTGGTCCTGTCAGAATTCATTTCTGGTGCGATCGAAATTTTCTGGTGCGATCAGAACTCATTTCTGGTGCGGTTGAAAAATCTTGGTTCGGTCAAAATATTTTGGTGCAGTCAAAAAATTTTGGCAGGGTCCAAAAGCCTTGGTATGGTCGAAGAAATTAGATTCGGTCGAAATCCACTTTTGGTGTTGTCAGGAGTAAAAACTAGTGTGGTCGAAAGATTTTGGTTCGGTTGGGTCTCATTTCTAGTGCAACCGGAAAATTGCGGTCGGAAATTCTGGTCCGGTCAAAACTCATTACTGGTGCGGTCGGGAGTCAAATGTGGTGTGGTCGGGAGATTCTTGTCCGGTCAGAAAAAATTTGGTTCGGTCGGGAGTTAAAACTAGTGTGGTCGGAAGATTCTGGTTCAGTCGGGACTTATTTCTGGTGTGACCGGAAAATTCTGGTACGGTTAGATTTCATATCCGGTGCGGTCGGATTTCATATCTGGTGCGAACCAAAAATTATGGATCGGTCGTGATAAATTTGTGGTGCGGTCGGGAGTCAAATCTGGTACGGTCAGAAGATTCTGCTTCGGTCGAAATCTAATTCTGGTGAGGTCGGGAGTCAAATGTGGTGCAGTCTGGAGATTCTGGTCCGGTCGGAATTCATTTCTGGTGCGATCGGAATATTCTGGTGCAGTTGAAAAATCTTGGTGCGGTCAAAAAATTTTGGTGCGGTCAAAAAGTCTTGGTCCGGTCGAAAAATTTTGGTTCAGTTGAAATCCTCTTTTGGTGCGGTCGGGGAGTCAAAACTTGTGTCGTCGGAGGATTCTAGTTCAGTCGGGAATCATTTCTGGTGCGGTCAGATTTCATATCCGGTGCGGTCGGATCTCATTTCTGGTGCGGTCAAAAAATTATGGTTCGGTCGTAATCCATTTGTGGTGCGTTCGGGAGTCAAATCTGGTGCGGTCAGAAGATTCTGGTTCGGTCGAAATCAAATTCTGGTGCAGTCGGCAATCAGATGAGGTGTGATCGGGATATTCTGGTCCAGTCGGAATTCATTTCTGGTGTAGTTAGAACTCATTTCTCGAGCGACCGAAAAATCTTGGTTCGGTCGAAAAATTTTGGTGCGATCGAAAAGTCTTGGTCTAGTCGAAAAATTTTAATTCGGTTGAAATCCACTTTTGGTGCGGTCGGGAGTCAAAACTAGTGTGGTCGGAAGATTCTGGTTCTATCGGCACTCATTTCTGGTGCAACCGGAAAATTCTGGTGCGGCCAAATTTCATATGCAGGTGTTTTGATCTCATTTCTAGTGTAGTCAAAAAATTATGGTTCGGTCGTAATCCATTTGTGGTGCGGTCGGGAGTCAAATCTAGTGCGATCGGAAGATTTTGGTTCGGTCGAAATCAAATTCTGGTGCGATCGGGAGTCAAATGTGGTGCGGTCGGGAGATTCTGGTCCGGTCGAAATTCGTTTTTGGTGCGATCGGAATATTCTGGTGCTGTCGGAACTCATTTCTGGTGCGGTCGAAAAATCTTGGTTCGGTCACAAAATTATTGTGAGGTCGAAAAATTTTGGCTGGGTCGAAAAGTCTTGGTCCGGTAGAAAAATTTTGGCCCGGTTGAAAAATTATTTTCCGGTCAGGAGTCAAAACTAGTGTGGTCTGAAGATTCGTGTTCGGTCGGGACTCATTTCTAGTGCGACAAGAAAATTCTGGTGCGGTCAGATTTCATATCCAGTGCGGTCAGATCTCAGTTTTGGTGCGGTCGAAATCCATTTGTGGTGCGGTCGGAACTCAAATCTGGTGCGAACGGAAGATTCTGGTTCGGTCGAAATCAAATTCTAGCGCGATCGGGAGTCAAATGTGGTGCGCTCAGGAGATTCTGGTCAGGTCGGAATTCATTTCTGGTGCGGTCGTAAAATCTTGGTTCGGTCAAAAAATTTTGGTGCGGTCGAAAAGTCTTGGTCCGATCGAAAAATTATGGTACGGTTGAAAAATTTTGGTTCGGTCGAAATCGTCTTTTGGTTCGGTCGTAATCTATTTGTGATGCGGTCGGGAGTTAAATCTGGTGCAGTCAGAATATTCTGGTTCGGTCGAAATCAAATTCTGGTGCGGTTGGGAGACAAATGTGGTGCGGTCGGGAGTATCTGGTCCGGTCGGAATTCGTTTCTGGTGTGATCGAAATATTCTGGTGCGGTCGGAACTCATTTCTGGTGCGGTCGAAAAATCTTGTTTCGGTCAAAAAATTTTGGTGCGGTCGAAAAATTTTGGCCAGGTCGAGAAGTCTTGGTCCGGTCAAAAAATTATGGTCTGGTAAAAAAATTTTGGTTTGGTCGAAATCAAATTTTCGTGTGCTTGGGAGTCAAATGTTGTGCGGTCGGAACTCATTTGTTTTGCGCTCAGAACTCATTTCTAGTGCGGTCGAAAAATCTTGGTTCGGTCGAAAAATTTTTGTGCGGTCGAAAATTTTTTGCCCAGTCGAAATGTCTTGGTACAGTCGAAAATTTATGGTTCGGTCGAAATCCAATTTTGGTTCGGTCGAGAGTCAAAACTAGTGTGGTCAGAAGATTCTGGTTCGGTCGAAATCAAATTCGGGTGTAGTCGGGAGATTCTGGTCCGGTCGAAATTGACTTCTGGTGCGATCATAACACATTTTTGGTACGGTCGTAATCCATTTGTGGTGCGGTCTGGAGTCAAATCTAGTGCGGTCGAAAAATTATGGTTCGGTCGAAATCCAATTTTGGTTCGGTCGGGAGTCAAAACTAGTGTGGTCTGAAGATTCTGGTTCGGTCGTGACTCATTTCTGGTACGACCGCAAAATTTTGATGTGGTTAGATTTCATATCCGGTACGGTCATATCTCATTTCTGGTGTGGTCGAAAATTATGCTTCGGTCGTAATCCATTTGCGGTCATATCCCATTTCTGGTGCGGTCAGGAATCAAATCTGGTGCGGTCGGAAGATTCTACTTCGGTCGAAATCAAATTCTGGTGCTGTCGGGAGACAAATGTGGTCCGGTCGGGAGATTCTGGTCTGATCAGAATTAATTTTTGATACGATCAGAATATTCTAGTGCGGTCAAAACTCATTTTTGGTGCGGTCGAAAAATCTTGGTTCGGTCAAAAAAATTTGGTGCGGTCGAAAAATTGTGGCCAGGTCGAAAAGTCTTGGTCCGGTCAAAAAATTATGGTCTGGTCAAAAAATTTTGGTTTGGTCGAAATCAAATTTTCGTGTGGTTGGGAGTCAAATGTTGTGCGGTCGGAACTCATTTCTTTTGCACTCAGAACTCATTTCTAGTGCGGTCGAAAAATTTTGGTTCGGTCGAAAATTTTTGGCCCGGTCGAAATGTCTTGGTACAGTCGAAAAATTAGGGTTCGGTCGAAATCCAATTTTGGTTCGGTCGGGAGTCAAAACTAATGTGGTCTGAAGATTCTGGTTCGGTCGTCACTCATTTCTGATGCGACTGCAAAATTTTGATGCGGTCAGATTTCATATCCGGTGCGGTCATATCTCATTTCTGGTGGGCTTGGAAAATTATGGTTCGGTTGTAATCCATTTGTGGTGCGGTCAGGAATCAAATCTGGTTCGGTCGGAGAATCTGGTGCGGTCGAAAAATTTTGGCCAGGTCGAGAAGTCTTGGTCCGGTCAAAAAATTATGGTCCGGTCAAAATTTTTTGTTTGGTCGAAATCAAATTCTGGTGCGCTTGGGATTCAAATGTGGTGCGGTCTGGAGATTCTGGTCCAGTCGGAATTCATTTCTGTTGCGGTCAGAACTCATTTCTAGTGCGGTCGAAAAATTTTGGCCCGATCAAAAAGTCTTGGTGCGGTCGAAAAATTTTGGCCTGGTCGAAAAGTCTTGGTACAGTCGAAAAATTATGGTTCGGTCGAAATCCACTTTTGGATCGGTGGGGAGTGAAAACTAGTGTGGTATGAAGATTTTGGTTCGGTCTTGACGCATTTCTGGTGCGACCGGAAAATTCTGGTGTAGTTAGATTTCAAATCCGGTGCGGTTGGATCTCATTTCTAGTGCGGTCGGATCTCATTTCTGGTGCGGTCGAAAAATTATGGTTCGGTCATAATCCATTTGTGGAGCCGTCAGGAGTAAAATCTGGTGCGGTCGAAGAATCTGGTTCAGTCGAAATCAAATTCAGGTGCGGTCGGGAGTCAAATGTGGTTCCACCGGGAGATTCTGGTCTTGTCGGAATTTTATTTCTGGTGCGATTGGAATATTCTAGTGCGGTCAGAACTCATTTCTGGTGCGGTCGAAAAATCTTGATTCGGTCGAAAAATTTTGGTGCAGTCGAAAAGTCTTGGTCCGGTCAAAACATTATGGTCCGGTCGAAAAATTTTAGTTCAGTCGAAAGTCACTTTTGGTGCAATCAGGAGTCAAAACTAGTGTGGTCGGAAGATTATGGTTCGGTCGAAATCAAATTCTGGTGCGGTCGGGAGTCAAATGTGGTGCGTTCGGGAGATTCTGGTCCGGTCAGAATACATTTCTGGTGCGATCAGAATATTCTGGTGCGATTAGAACTCATTTCTGGTTCGGTCGTAAAATCTTAGTTCGGTCGAAATATTTTGGTGCAGTCGAAAAATTTTAGCGTGGTCGAAAAGTCTTGGTCCGATCGAAAAGTTATGGTTCAGTCGAAATCCACTTTAGGTTCGGTCGGGAGTTAGAACTAGTGTGGTCTTAAGATTTTGGTTCGGTCGTGACTCATTTCTGGTGCGACCGCAAAATTCTAATGCGGTCAGATTTCATATCCGGTGCGGTTAGATCTCATTTCTGGTGCGATCGGAATATTTTGGTGCGGTCGGAACTCGTTTCTGGTGCGGTCAGAATACATTTGTTTCGGGCAAAAAATTTTGGTGCGCACGAAAAGTCTTGGTCTAATCGAAAAATGATTGTCCGGTAGAAAAATTTTGGTTCGGTTGAAATCCACTTTTGGTGCGGTTGGGAGTCAAAACTAGTTTTGTCGGAAAATTCTACTTCGATCGGGACTCATTTCTGGTGCGACCAGAAAATTCTTGTGCGGTGAGATTTCATATCCCGTGCGGTTGGATATCATTTCTGGTTCGGTCATAATCCATTTGTGGTGCGGTCGGAAGATTCTGGTTCAGTCAAAATCAAATTCTGGTGCGGTCGGGAGTCAAATGTGTTGCGGTCAGGAGATTCTGGTCGGGTCAAAATTAATTTCTGGTGCGATCGGAATATTCTGGTGCAGTCGAAAAATCTTTGTTCGGTCGAAAAATATTTGGTGCAGTGGAAAAGTCTTAGTCCGGTCGAAAAATTATGGTCCGGTGGAAAAGTTTTGGTTCGGTCGAAATCCAATTTTGGTGCGGTGAGGAGTCAAAACTAGTGTGGTCGGAAGATTCTTGTTCGGTTGGGACTCATTTCCGGTGCGACTGGAAAACTCTGGTGCGGTCAGATTTCATATCCGGTGTGGTCAGATCTCATTACTGGTGCGGTCGAGAAATTATTGTTCGGTCATAATCCATTTGTGGTGCGGTCGGGAGTCAAATCTAGTGCGATCGGAAGATTCTGGTTCGGTCGAAATCAAATTCTGGTGCGGTCGGGAGTCAGATATGTTTCGGTCGGGAAATTCTGGTCCGGTCGGAATTCATTTCTGGTGCGGTCGAAAAATCTTTGTTCGGTTGAAAAATATTTGGTGCAGTCGAAAAGACTTGGTCCAGTCGAAAAATTATGGTCCGGTCGAAAAATTTTGGTTTGGTCGAAATCCACTTTTGGTGCGGTTAGGAGTCAAAACTAGTGTGGTTGGAAAATTCTTGTTCGGTCGGGACTCATTTCCGGTGCGACTGGATAATTCTGCTTCGGTCAGATTTCATATCCGGTGTGGTCGGATCTCATTACTGGTGCGGTCGAAAAATTATGGTTCGGTCGTAATCCATTTGTGGTGCGGTCAAGAGTCAAATCTGGTTCGGTCGAAATCAAATTCTAGTGCAGTCGGGAGTCAAATGTGGTGTGGTCGAGAGATTCTGGTCCGGTTGGAATTCTCGTGCGATCGGAATATTCTGGTGCGGTTAGAACTCATTTCTGGTGCGATCGAAAAATTTTGGTTCGTTCGAAAATTTTTGGTTCAGTCGAAATCCACTTTTGGTGCGGTCGAGAGTCAAAACTAGTGTGGTGGGAAGATTCTGGTTTGGTCGGGATGTGATCGCAAAATTCTTGTGCGATCAGATTTCATATCCGGTGCGGTCGTATCTTATTTCTGGTGCGGTCGAAAAATTATGGTTCGGTCGTAATCCATTTGTGGTGCTATCGGGAGTCAAATCCGGTGCGGTCGAAAGATTGTTGTCCAGTCAGAATTCGTTTCTGGTGCGATCGGAATATTCTGGTGCGGTCGGAAATCAAATTCTGGTTCGATCGGGAGTCAAATGTGGTGCGGTCGGGAGATTCGGGTCTGGTCAGAATTCGTTTTTGGTGCGATCGAAATATTCTGGTGCGGTCGGAACTCGTTTCTGGTGTGGTCGAAAAATCTAGGTTCGGTCACAAAATTTTTCTAAGGTCGAAAAATTTTGGCTGGGTCAAAAAGTCTTGGTCCGGTCAAAAAATTTTGGCCTGGTTGAAGAATTATGGTCCGGTCAGGAGTCAAAACTAGTGTGGTCTGAAGATTCGTGTTCGGTCGGGACTCATTTCTGGTGCGACCGGAAAATTCTGGTGTAGTCAGATTTCATATCCAGTGCGGTAAGATCTCATTTTTGGTGCGGTCGAAATCCATTTGTGGCGCGGTCGGGATTCAAATCTGGTGTAGACAGAAGATTCTGGTTCGGTCGAAATCAAATTCTAGTGCGGTCGGCAGTCAAATGTGGTGCCGTCAGGAGATTCTGGTTAGGTCGAAATTCATTTCTAGTGCGGTCGTAAAATCTTGGTTCGGTCGAAAAATATTGGTGCTGTCGAAAAGTCTTGGTCCGATCGAAAAATTATGGTTTGGTCGAAATCCTCTTTTGGTGCAGTCGGGAGTCAAAACTAGTATGGTCTGATGATTCTGGTTCGGTCGGGACTTATTTCTGGTGCAACCAGAAAATTCTGGTGCGGTCAGATTTAATATCCAGTGCGGTCAGATCTCATTTTTGGTGCGGTCGAAATCCATTTGTGGTGCGGTCGGGAATCAAATCTGGTGCAGACGGAAGATTCTGGTCCGGTCGAAATCAAATTCTAGTGCGGTCGGGAGTCAAATGTGGTGTCGTCAGGAGATTCTGGTCAGGTCGGAATTCATTTCTAGTGCGGTCGTAAAATCTTGGTTCGGTCGAAAAATATTGGTGTTGTCGAAAAATCTTGGTCCGATCGAAAAATTATGGTTCGGTCGAAATCCTCTTTTGGTGCAGTTGCGAGTCAAAACTAGTATGGTCTGATGATTCTAGTTCGGTCGGGACTTATTTCTGGTGCAACCAGAAAATTCTGGTGCGGTCAGATTTAATATCCGGTGCAGTCTAATCTCATTTCTGGTGCGGTCGAAAAATTATGGTTCGGTCGTAATCCATTTGTGCTGTGGTCGAGAGTCAAATCTGGTGCGGTCGGAAGATTCTGGTTCGGTCGAAATCAAATTCTGGTGCAGTCGAAAAATCTTGGTTCGGTCGAAAAATTTTGGGGCGGTCGACAAAATTTTGGCAGGGTCGAAAAGTCTTGGTTTGGTTCAAAACTTTTGGTTCAGTTGAAATCCACTTTTG
This sequence comes from Macrotyloma uniflorum, assembly GCA_016859785.1. NCBI lineage: Eukaryota > Viridiplantae > Streptophyta > Magnoliopsida > Fabales > Fabaceae > Macrotyloma > Macrotyloma uniflorum. Next base: position 159,618 of record BDMB01000134.1, read on the forward strand.
GTGCGGTCGGGAGTCAAAACTAGTGTGGTCGGAAGATTCTGGTTCGGGCAGGACTCATTTCTAGTACGACCGGAAAATTCTGGTGCACTAGATTTCATATCCGGTGCGGTAGAAAAATTATGGTTCGGTCGTAATCCATTTGTTGTGCGGTCGGGAGTCAAATCTGGTGCGGTCGAAAGATTCTGGTTCGGTCGAAATCAAATTCTGGTCCGGTCGGGAGCCAAATGTGGTGCGGCCGGGAGATTCTGTTCTGGTCGAAATTTGTTTCTGGTGCGGTTGAAAAATCTTGGTTCGATCGAAAGATTTTGGTGCGGTCGAAAAATTTTTGCCGGGTCCAAAAGTCTTGGTCAAGTCGAAAAATTATGGTTCAGTCGAAAAAGTTTGGTTCGGTCGATATCCACTTTTGGGGATGTCGGGAGTCAAAACTTGTGTGGTTGGAAGATTCTGGTTCTGTCGGGACTCATTTCTGGTGCAACCGAAAAATTATGGTGTGGTCAGATTTCATATTCAGTGCCGTCATATCTCATGTCTGGTGCGGTCGAAAAATTATGGTTCGGTCGTAATCTATTTGTGATGCGGTCGGGAGTTAAATCTGGTGCAGTCAGAAGATTCTGGTTCGGTCGAAATCAAAATCTGGTGCGGTTGGGCGTCAAATGTGGTGCGGTCGGGAGTATTTGGTCCGGTCGGAATTCGTTTCTGGTGCGATTGGAATATTCTGGTGCGGTCGGAACTCATTTCTTGTGCGGTTGGGAGTCAAAACTAGTTTTGTCGGAAAATTCTGCTTCGGTCGGGACTCATTTTTGGTGCGACCAGAAAATTCTTGTGCGGTGAGATTTCATATCCCGTGCGGTTGGATATCATTTCTGGTTCGGTCGTAATCCATTTGTGGTGCGGTCGGAAGATTCTGGTTCGGTCGGGACTCATTTCCGGTGCGACTGGAAATTCTGGTGCGGTCAGATTTCATATCCGGTGTGGTCGGATCTCATTACTGGTGCGGTCGAAAAATTATGGTTCGGTCGTAATCCATTTGTGGTGCGGTCAGGAGTCAAATCTGGTTCGGTCGAAATCAAATTCTAGTGCGGTGGGGGGTCAAAGGTGGTGTGGTCGGGAGATTCTGGTCCAGTCAAAATTCTCGTGCGATCGGAATATTCTGGTGCGGTCAGAACTCATTTCTGGTGCGATCGAAAAATCTTGGTTCGGTCGAAAATTTTTGTTTCAATCGAAATCCACTTTTGGTGCGGTCGAGAGTCAAAAGTAGTGTGGTAGGATGATTCTGGTTTGGTCGGGATGCGATCGCAAAATTCTGGTGCGGTCAGATTTCATATCCGGTGTTGTTGTATCTTATTTCTGGTGCGGTCGAAAAATTATGGTTCGATCGTAATCCAAATCCGATGCGGTCGGGAGTAAAATATGGTGCGGTCGGAAGATTGTGGTCCGGTCGGAATTCGTTTTTGGTGCAATCGAAATATTCTGGTGCGCTCGGAACTTATTTCTAGTGCCATCGAAAAATCTTGGTTTGGTCGAAAAATTGTTGGGCGGTCGACAAAATTTTGGCCAGGTCGAAAAGTCTTGGTTTGGTTCGGTTGAAATCCACTTTTGGTGCGGTCGGGAGTCAAAACTAGTGTGGTCAAAAGATTTTGGTTCGGGCAGGACTCATTTCTAGTACGACCGGAAAATTCTGGTGCACTAGATTTCATATCCGGTGTGATCGAAAAATTATGGATCGGTCGTAATCCATTTGTTGTGCGGTCGGGAGTCAAATTTGGTGCGGTCGAAAGATTCTGGTTCGGTCGAAATCAAATACTGGTGCAGTCGGGAGTCAAATGTGGTGTGGACGGGAGATTCTGGTCCGGTCAGAATTCATTTCTGGTGCGATCGGAATATTCTGGTGCGGTCAGAACTCATTTGTAGTACTGTCGAAAAATCTTGGTTCAGTCGAAAAATTTTGGTGCGATCGTAAAGTCTTGGTCCAGTCGAAGAATTTTGATTCGGTCGAAATCCACTTCTGGTTCGGTCGGGAGTCAAAACTAGTGTGGTCGGAAGATTTTGGTTATATCGGCACTCATTTCTTGTGCGACCGGAAAATTCTGGTGCGGTCAAATTTCATATCCGGGTGTTCAGATCTCATTTCTGGTGCGGTCGAAAAATTATGGTTTGCTCGTAATCCATTTGTGGTGCGGTCGGGAGTAAAATCTAGTGCGATCGGAAGATTTTGGTTCGGTCGAAATCAAATTCTGGTGCGATCGGGAGTCAAATGTGGTGCGGTCGGGAGATTCTGGTCCGGTCGAAATTAAATTCTAGTGCGGTCGGGAGTCAAATGTGGTGCGGTCAGGTCGGAATTCATTTCTGGTGCGGTCGTAAAATCTTGGTTCGGTCACAAAATTTTTGTGAGGTCGAAAAATTTTGGCCGGGTCGAAAAGTCTTGGTCCGGTCGAAAAATTTTGGCCCGGTTGAAAAATTATTGTCCGGTCAGGAGTCAAAACTAGTGTGGTCTGTAGATTCGTGTTCGGTCGGGCCTCATTTCTGGTGCGACCGGAAAATTCTGGTGCGGTAATACTTCATATCTAGTGCGGTCAGATCTCATTTTTGGTGCGGTCGAAATCCATTTGTGGTGCGGTCGGGAGTCAAATCTGGTGCGGACGGAAGATTCTAGTTCGGTCGAAATTAAATTCTAGTGCGGTCGGGAGTCAAATGTGGTGTGGTCAGGTCGGAATTCATTTCTGGTGCGGTCGTAAAATCTTGGTTCGGTCGAAAAATTTTTGTATGATCGAAAAGTCTTGTTCTTATCGAAAAATTATGGTCCGGTCAAAAATATTTGGTTCGGTCGAAATCCTCTTTTGGTGCGGTCGGGAGTCAAAACTAGTATGGTCTGATGATTCTGGTTCGGTCGGGATTTATTTCTGGTGCTACCGGAAAATTCTGGTGCAGTCAGATTTCATATCCGGTGCGGTCGGATCTCATTTCTGGTGCGATCGAAAAATTATGATTCGGTCGTATTCCATTTGTGGTGCGGTCGAGAGTCAAATCTGGTGCGGTCGGAAGATTATGGTTCGGTCAGATTTCATATCAGATGCGGTCGTATCTTATTTCTGGTGCGGTCGAAAAATTATGGTTCGGTCGTAATCCATTTGGTGTGCGATCGGGAGTCAAATCCGGTGCAGTCGAAAGATTGTTGTCCGGTCGAAATTCGTTTCTGGTGCGGTCAGAACTTATTTCTGGTGCGATCGAAAATCTTGGTTTGGTCGAAAAATTTTGGGGCGCTCGACAAAATTTTGGCTTGGTCGAAAAGTCTTGAATTGGTTCAAAAGTTTTGGTTCTGTTGAAATCCACTTTTGGTGCGATCGGAGTCAAAACTAGTGTGGTCGGAAGATTCTGGTTCGGGTAGGACTCATTTCTAGAACAACCGGAAAATTGTGGTGCACTAGATTTCATATTCGGTGCGGTAGAAAAATTATGGTTCGGTCGTAATCCATTTGTTGTGCGGTCGGGAGTCAAATCTAGTGCGGTCGGAAGATTCTAGTTCGGTCGAAATCAAATTCTGGTGCGGTCGGGAGCCAAATGTGGTGCGGCGGGGAGATTCTGGTCCGGTCGGAATTTGTTTCTGGTGCGATCGGAATATTCTGGTCAAGTTGGAACTCTTTTGTGGTGCGGTCGAAAAATCTTGGTTCGGTCGAAAGATTTTGGTGCGGTCGAAAAATTTTGGGTAAGTCCAAAAGTCTTGGTCAAGTCGAAAAATTATGGTTCGGTCGAAAAATTTTGGTTCGGTCGATATCCACTTTTGGTGATGTCGGGAGTCAAAACTTGTGTGGTCGGAAGATTCTGGTTCCGTCGGGACTCATTTCTGGTGCAACCGAAAAATTATGGTGCGGTCAGATTTCATGTTTTGTGCCGTCATATCTCATTTCTTGTGCAGTCAAAAAATTATGGTTCGGCCGTAATCTATTTGTGATGCGGTCGAGAGTCAAATCTGGTGCGGTCAGAAGATTCTGGTTCGGTCGAAATCAAATTGTGGTGCGGTTGGGAGTCAAATGTGGTGCGGTCGGGAGAATCTGGTCCGGTCAGAATTCGTTTCTGGTGCGGTCGAAACTCATTTCTGGTGCGGTCGAAAAATTTTTTTCGATCGAAAAATTTTGGTGCGGACGAAAAGTCTTGGTCTGATCGAAAAATTATTGTCCGGTAGAAAAATTTTGGTTCGATCGAATTCCTCTTTTGGTGCGATTGGGAGTCAAAACTAGTTTTTGTCGGAAAATTCTGCTTCGGTCGGCACTCATTTTTGGTGCGACCGGAAAATTCTTGTACGGTGAGATTTCATATCCCATGCGGTTGGATATCATTTCTGGTTCGGTCGCAATCCATTTGTGGTGCGGTCGGAAGATTCTGCTTCGGTCGAAATCAAATTCTGGTGCGGTCGGGAGTCAAATATGTTATGGTCGGGAAATTCTGGTCCGGTCGGTATTCATTTCTGGTGCGATCGGAATCTTCTGGTGCGGTCGAAAAATCTTTGATCGGTCGAAAAATATTTGGTGCAGTCGAAAAGTCTTGGTCTGGTCGAAAAATTATGGTCCGGTCGAAAAATTTTGGTTGGTTGAAATCCACTTTTGGTGCGGTTAGGAGTCAAAACTAGTGTGGTCGGAAGATTCTTGTTCGGTCGGGACTCATTTCCGGTGCGACTTGACAATTCTGGTTCGGTCAGATTTCATATCCGGTGTGGTCGGATCTCATTACTGGTGCAGTCGAAACAATTATGGTTCCGTCGTAATCCATTTGTGGTGCGGTCAGGAGTCAAATCTGGTTCGGTCGGAAGATTCTGGTTCGGTCGAAATCAAATTCTAGTGCAGTCAGGAGTCAAATGTGGTGTGGTCGGGAGATTCTGGTCTTGTTGGAATTCTCGTGCGATCGGAATATTCTGGTGCGGTCAGAACTCATTTCTGGTGCGATCGAAAAATTTTGGTTCGGTCGAAAATTTTTGGTTCAGTCGAAATCCACTTTTGGTGCGGTCGAGAGTCAAAACTAGTGTGGTAGGAAGATTCTGGTTTGGTCGGGATGCAATCGCAAAATTCTGGTGCGGTCAGATTTCATATCCGGTGCGGTCGTATCTTATTTCTGGTGCGGTCAAAAAATTATGGTTCGGTCGTAATCTATTTGTGGTGCGATCGGGAGTCAAATCTGGTGCGGTCGAAAGATTATTGTCCGGTCGGAGTTCGTTTCTGGTGCGATCGAAAAATTTTGTTTTGGTCGAAAAATTTTGGGGCAGTCGACAAAATTTTGGCCGGGTCGAAAAGTCTTGAATTGGTTCAAAAGTTTTGGTTCGGTTGAAATCCACTTTTGGTGCGGTCGGGAGTCAAAACTAGTGTGGTCGGAAGATTCTGGTTCGGCAGGACTTATTTCTAGCATGACCGGAAAATTCTGGTGCACTAGATTTCATATCCGGTGCGATTGAAAAATTATGGTTCGGTCGTAATCCATTTTTTGTGCGGTCGGGAGTCAAATATGGTGCGGTCGGAAGATTCTGGTTCGGTCGAAATCAAATACTGGTGCGGTCGGGAGTCAAATATGGTGCGGTCGGAAGATTCTGGTTCGGTCGAAATCAAATACTGGTGCGGTCGGGAGTCAAATGTGGTGTGGACGGGAGATTCTGGTCCGGTCAGAATTCATTTCTGGTGCGGTCAAAACTCATTTCTGGTGGCATAGAAAAATCTTGGTTCAGTCGAAAAATTTTAATGCAATCGAAAAGTCTTGGTCCAGTCGAAAAATTTTGATTCGGTCGAAATCCACTTTTGGTGCGGTCGGGAGTCAAAACTAGTGTGGTCGGAAGATTCTGGTTCTATCGGCACTCATTTCTTGTGCGACCGGAAAATTCTGCTGCGGTCAAATTTCATATCCGGGTGTTCAGATCTCATTTCTGGTGCGGTCGAAAAATTATGGTTTGGTCGTAATCCATTTGTGGTGCGGTCGGGAGTCAAATCTAGTGCGATCGGAAGATTTTGGTTCGGTCGAAATCAAATTCTGGTGCGATCGGGAGTCAAATGTGGTGCAGTCGGGAGATTTTGGTCCGGTCGGAATTCGTTTTTGGTGATATCGGAATATTCTGGTGCTGTTGGAACTCATTTCTGGTGCAGTCGAAATATCTTGGTTCGGTCATAATTTTTGTGAGGTCGAAAAATTTTGGCCGGGTCGAAAAGTCTTGTCCGGTCGAAAAATTTTGGCCCGGTTGAAAAATTATGGTCCGGTCAGGAGTCAAAACTAGAGTTGTCTGAAGATTCGTGTTCGGTCGGGACTCATTTCTGGTGCGACCGGAAAATTCTGGTGTAGTCAGATTTCATATATTCAGTGCGGTAAGATCTCATTTTTGGTGCGGTCGAAATCCATTTGTGGCGCGGTCGGGATTCAAATCTGGTGTAGACAGAAGATTCTGGTTCGGTCGAAATCAAATTCTAGTGCGGTCGGGAGTCAAATGTGGTGCCGTCAGGAGATTCTGGTCAGGTCGAAATTCATTTCTAGTGCGGTCGTAAAATCTTGGTTCGGTCGAAAAATATTGGTGCTGTCGAAAAGTCTTGGTCCGATCGAAAAATTATGGTTTGGTCGAAATCCTCTTTTGGTGCAGTCGGGAGTCAAAACTAGTATGGTCTGATGATTCTGGTTCGGTCGGGACTTATTTCTGGTGCAACCAGAAAATTCTGGTGCGGTCAGATTTAATATCCAGTGCGGTCTAATCTCATTTCTGGTGCGGTCGAAAAATTATGGTTCGGTCGTAATCCATTTGTGGTATGGTCGAAAGTCAAATCTGGTGTGGTCGGAAGATTCTTGTTCGGTCGAACTCAAATTCTGGTGCGGTCGGGAGTCAAATGTGGTGCGATCGGGAAATTCTGGTCGGGTCGGAATTCGTTTCTGGTGCGATCAGAATATTCTGGTGCGGTCGGAACTTATTTCTAGTGCGGTCGAAAAATCTTGGTTCGGTCGAAAAATTTGGGCGCGGTCGACAAAATTTTGGCAGGGACGAAAGGTCTTGGTTTGGTTCAAAAGTTTTGGTTTAGTTGAAATCCACTTTTGGTGCGGTCGGGAGTCAAAACTAGTGTGGTCGGAAGATTCTAGTTCGGGCAGGACTCATTTCTAGTACGATCGGAAAATTCTGGTGCACTAGATTTCATATCCGGTGCATTAGAAAAATTATGGTTCGGTCGTAATCCATTTGTTGTGCGGCCGGGAGTCAAATCTGGTGCGGTCGAAAGATTCTGGTTCGGTCGAAATCAAATTCTGGTGCGGTCGGGAGCCAAATGTGGTGCGGCCAGGAGATTCTGGTCCGGTCGGAATTTGTTTCTAGTGCGATCGGAATATTCTGGTGCAGTCGAAAAATCTTGGTTCGGTAGAAAGATTTTGGTGCGGTCGAAAAATTTTGGCCTGGTCCAAAATTCTTGGTCAAGTCGAAAAATTATGGTTCGATCGAAAAATTTTGGTTCGGTTGATATCCACTTTTGGTGATGTCGGGAGTCAAAACTTGTGTGGTCGGAAGATTCTGGTTCCGTCGGGACTCATTTCTGGTGCAACCGAAAAATTATGGTGCAGTCAGATTTCATATTCAGTGCCGTCATATCTCATGTCTGGTGTGGTCAAAAAATTAAGGTTCGGTCGTAATCTATTTGTGATGCGGTCGGTAGTTAAATCTGGTGCAGTCAGAAGATTCTGGTTCGGTCGAAATCAAATTCTGGTGCGGTTGGGAGCCAAATGTGGTGCGGTCGGGAGTATCTGGTCCGGTCCGAATTCATTTCTGGTGCGATCGGAATATTCTAGTGCGGTTGGAACTCATTTGTTGTGCGGTCGAAAAATCTTGTTTCGGTCGAAAAATTTTGGTGCGGATGAAAAGTCTTGGTCTGATCGAAAAATTATTGTCCGGTAGAAAAATTTTGGTTCAGTCGAAATCCACTTTTGGTGCGGTTGGGAGTCAAAACTAGTTTTGTCGGAAAATTCTGCTTTGGTCAAGACTAATTTCTGGTGCGACCAGAAAATTCTTGTGCGGTGAGATTTCATATCCCGTGCGGTTGTGCAGATCGGTCGAAATCAAATTCGGGTGCTGTCGGGAGTCAAATGTGTTGCGGTCAGGAGATTCTGGTCCGGTCGAAATTAATTTCTGGTGCGATCGGAATATTCTAGTGCGGTCGAAAAATCTTTGTTCTGTCGAAAAATATTTGGTGTAGTCGAAAAGTCTTAGTCCCGTCGAAAAATTATGGTCCGGTCGAAAAATTTTGGTTCGGTCGAAATCCACTTTTGGTGTGGTGAGGAGTCAAAACTAGTGTGGTCGGAAGATTCATGTTCGGTCGGGACTCATTTCCGGTGCGACTGGAAAATTCTGGTGCGGTCAGATTTCATATCCGGTGTGGTCGGATCTCATTACTGGTGCGGTCGAAAAATTATGGTTCGGTCGTAATCCATTTGTGGTGCGGTCGGGAGTCAAATCCGGTGCAGTCGGAAGATTGTGGTCCGGCCAGAATTCGTTTCTAGTGCGATCGAAATATTCTGGTTCGGTCGGAACTTAATTTGGTGCGATCGAAAAATCTTGGTTTGGTCTAAAAATTTTGGGACGGTCGACAAAATTTTGCCCGGGTCGAAAAGTCTTGGTTTGGTTCAAAAGTTTTGGTTCAGTTGAAATCCACTTTTGGTGCGGTCGGGAGTCAAAACTAGTGTGGTCGGAAGATTCTGGTTCGAGCAGGACTCATTTCTAGTACGGACAGAAAATTCTGGTGCACTAGATTTCATATCCAATGCGATGGAATAATTATGGTTTGGTCGTAATCCATTTGTTGTGCGGTCGGGAGTCAAATCTGGTGCGGTCAGAAGATTCTGGTTCGGTCGAAATCAAATACTGGTGCGGTTGGGAGTCAAATGTGGTGTGGACGGGAGATTCTGGTCTGGTCATAATTCATTTCTGGTGCGATCGGAATATTTTGGTGCGGTTAGAACTCATTTCTGGTGTTGTCGAAAATCTTGGTTCAGTCGAAAAATTTTGGTGCGGTCGAAAAGTCTTGGTCCCGTCGAAAAATTATGGTCCGGTCGAAATCCACTTTTGGTGTGGTCAGGAATGAAAACTAGTGTGGTCGGAAGATTCTCGTTCGGGCAGGACTCATTTCTAGTGCTTCCGGAAATTTCTGGTGCACTAAATTTCATATCCGGTGCGGGCGGATATCCTTTCTGGTGCGGTCGAAAAATTATAGTTCGGTCGTAATCAATTTGTGGTGCGGTCGGGAGTCAAATCTGGTGCAGTCGGAAGATTCTGGTTCAGTCGAAATCAAATTTTGGTGCGGTCGGGAGTCAAATGTTGTGTGGTCGGGAGATTCTGGTCCCGTCAGAATTCATTTCTGGTGCGATCGGAATATTTTGGTGCGGTCGAAAAATCTTGGTTCAGTCGAAAAATTTTGGTGCGGTCGAAAAGTCTTGGTCCGGTCTAAAAGTTATGATCCGATCGAAAATTTTTTTGTTCGGTCAGAATCCACTTTTGGTGCGGTCGGGAGTCAAAACTAGTGTTGTCGAAAGATTCTTGTTCGGTGGGGACTCATTTCTGGTACGGTCGAAAAATTATGGTTCGGTTGTAACCCATTTGTGGTGCGGTCAGAAGATTCTCGTTCGGTCGAAATAAATTCTGGTGAGGTCGGGAGTCAAATGTGGTGCAGGTGGGAGATTCTGGTCAGGACGGAATTCATTTATGGTGTGATCGGAATATTCTGGTGCAGTTGAAAACTCTTGGTGCGGTCGAAAAATTTTGGTGCTGTAAAAAAGTCTTGGCCCGGTCGAAAAATTTTGATTCGGTCGAAATCCACTTTTGGTTCGATCGGGAGTCAAAACTAGTGTGGTCGAAAGATTCTGGTTCTATCGGCACTCATTTCTGGTGCAACCGGAAAATTCTGGTGTGGTCAAATTTCATATCCGGGGTTTCAGATCTCATTTCTGGTGCGGTAAAAAATTTATAGTTCGGTCGTAATCCATTTGTGGTGCGGTCGGGAGTCAAATCTAGTGCGATCGGAAGATTATGGTTCAGTCGAAATCTAATGTGGTGCGATCGGGAATCAAATGTGGTGCGGTCGGGAGATTCTGGTCCGGTCAAAATTTGTTTTTCGTGCGATCAGAATATTCTGGTGCTGTCGGAACTAATTTCTGGTGCGGTCGAAAAATATTGGTTTGGTCACAAAATTTTTGTGAGGTCGAAAAATTTCGGCTGGGTCGAAAAGTCTTGGTCCGGTCGAAAAATTTTGGCCCGGTTGAAAAATTATGGTCCGGTCAGGAGTCAAAACTAGTGTGGTCTAAAGATTCGTGTTCGGTCGGGACTCATTTCTGGTGCGACCGGAAAATTCTGGTGCGGTCAAATTTCATATCCAGTGCGGTCAGATCTCATTTCTAGTGCGGTCGAAAAATTATGGTTCGGTCGTAATCCATTTGTGGTGCGGTCTGGAGTCAAATCTAGTGCGATCGGAAGATTTTGGTTCAGTCGAAATCAAATTCTGGTGCGATCGGGAGTCAAATGTGGTGCGGTCGGGAGATTCTGGTCCGGTCGGAATTCGTTTTTGGTGCGATTGAAATATTCTGGTGCTGTCGGAACTCATTTCTGGTGTGGTCGAAAAATCTTGGTTCAGTCACAATTTTTGTGAGGTCAAAAAATTTTGGCCGGGTCGAAAAGTCTTGGTCCGGTCGAAAAATTCTGGTCCGGTTCAAAAATTATGGTCCGGTCAAGAGTCAAAACTAGTGTGGTCTGAAGATTCTGGTTCGGGCATGACTCATTTCTAGTACGACTGAAAAATTCTAGTGCACTAGATTTCATTTCTGGTGCGGTGGAAAAATTATGGTTCGGTCGTAATCTATTTGTGATGCGGTCGGGAGTCAAATCCGGTGCAGTCGGAAGATTCTGGTTCGATCGAAATCAAATTCTGGTGCGGTTGGGACTCAAATGTGGTGCGGTCAGGAGAATCTGGTCCGGTCGGAATTTGTTTCTGGTGCTGTCGGAACTCATTTCTAGGGCGGTTGAAAAATCATGTTTCGGTCGAAAAATTTTGGTGCGGAAGAAAAGTCTTCGTCTGATCGAAAAATTTTTGTCCGGTAGTAAAATTTTGGTTCAGTCGAAATCCACTTTTGGTGCGGTTGGGAGTCAAAACTAGTTTTGTCTGAAAATTCTGCTTCCGTCGAGACTCATTTCTGGTGCGACCGGAAAATTCTTGTGCGGTGAGATTTCATATCCCGCGCGGTTGAATATTATTTCTGCTTCAGTCGTAATCCATTTGTGGTGCGGTCGGAAGATTCTGGTTCGGTCAAAATCAAATTCTGGTGCGATTGGGAGTCAAATGTGTTGCGATCGGGAGATTTTGGTTCGGGCAGGACTCATTTCTTGTACGACCAGAAAATTCTGGTGCACTAGATTTCATATCCGGTGCGATCGAAAAATTATGGTTCGGTCGTAATCCATTTGTTGTGCGGTCGGGAGTCAAATCTGGTGCGGTCGGAAGATTCTGGTTCGGTCGAAATCAAATACTGGTGCGGTCAGGAGTCAAATGTGGTGTGGACGGGAGATTCTGGTCTGGTCAGAATTCATTTCTGGTGCGATCGGAATATTCTGGTGCGGTCAGAACTCATTTCTGGTGCTGTCAAAAAATCTTGGTTCAGTCGAAAAATTTTGGTGCGGTCGAAAAGTCTTGGTCCGGTCGAAAAATTATTGTCCGATCGAAAAATTATGGTTCGGTTGAAATCCACTTTTGGTGTGGTCAGGAATGAACACTAGTGTGGTCAGAAGATTCTGGTTCGGCCAGGACTCATTTCTAGTGCGACGGGGAAATTCTGGTGCACTAAATTTCATATCCGGTGCGGTCAGATCTCCTTTCTGGTGCGGTCGAAAAATTATAGTTCGGTCGTAATCAATTTGTGGTGCGGTTGGGAGTCAAATCTGGTGCGGTCGGAAGATTCTGGTTCGGTCGAAATCAAATTCTGGTGCGGTCGGGAGTCAAATGTTGTGTTGTCGGGAGATTCTGGTCCCGTCAGAATTCATTTCTGGTGCGATCGGAATATTCTGGTGCGGCCGTAACTCATTTCTGGTGCGGTCGAAAAATTTTTGTGCGGTCGAAAAGTCTTGGTCCGGTCTAAAAGTTATGATCCAATCGAAAATTTTTTTGTTCGGTCGAAATCCACTTTTGGTGCGGTCGGGAGTCAAAACTAGTGTTGTCGAAAGATTCTTGTTCGGTCGGGACTCATTTCTGGTACGGTCGAAAAATTATGGTTCAGTTGTAATCAATTTCTGGTGCGGTCGGGAGTCAAATCTGGTGCCGTCGGAAGATTCTGGTTCGGTAGAAATCAAATTCTAGTGCGGTCGCTAGTCAAATGTGGTGTGATCAGGAGATTCTGGTCTTGTCGGAATTCATTTCTGGTGCGATCGGAATATTCTGGTGCGGTCAGAACTCATTTCTTGTGCGATCGCAAAATTCTGGTGCGGTCAGATTTCATATCCGGTGCAGTCGTATCTTATTTCTGGTGCGGTCGAAAAAAAATGGTTCGGTCGTAATCCATTTGTGGTGCGGTCGGGAGTCAAATCCAGTGCGGTCGGAAGATTGTGGTCCGGCCGGAATTCGTTTCTAGTGCGATCGAAATATTCTGGTGCGGTCGGAACTTAATTTGGTGCAATCGAAAAATCTTAGTTTGGTTGAAAAAATTTGGGGCGGTCGACAAAATTTTGCCCAGGTCGAAAAGCCTTGGTTTGGTTCAAAAGTTTTGGTTTGATTGAAATCCACTTTTGGTGCGGTCAGGAGTCAAAACTAGTGTGGTCGGAAGATTATGGTTCGGGCAGGACTCATTTCTGGTACGACTAGAAAATTCTGGTGCACTAGATTTCATATTCGGTGCGATCGAAAAATTATTGTTCGGTCGTAATCCATTTGTTGTGCGGTCGGGAGTCAAATCCGGTGCGGTCGGAAGATTCTGGTTCGGTCGAAATCAAATACTGGTGCGGTCGGGAGTCAAATGTGGTGTGGACGGGAGATTCTGGTCTGGTCAGAAATCATTTCTGGTGCGATCGGAATATTCTGGTGCGGTCAGAACTCATTTCTGGTGCTGTCGAAAAATCTTGGTTCAGTCGAAAAATTTTGGTGCGGTCGAAAAGTCTTGGTCCGTTCGAAAAATTATGGTCCGGTCGAAAAATTATGGTTTGGTCGAAATCCACTTTTGGTTTGGTCAGGAATGAACACTAGTGTGGTCGGAAGATTGTGGTTCGGGCAGGACTCATTTCTAGTGCGACCGGAAAATTTCGGTGGACTAAATTTCATATCTGGTCGATCGGATCTCCTTTCTGTAGCGGTCGAAAAATTATAGTTCGGTCGTAATCAATTTGTGGTGCAGTCGGGAGTCAAATCTGGTGTGGTCGGAAGATTCTAGTTCGGTCGAAATCAAATTCTGGTGCGGTCGGGAGTCAAATGTTGTGTGGTCGGGAGATTCTGGTCCCGTCAGAATTCATTTCTGGTGCGATCGGAATATTCTGGTGCAGACGTAACTCATTTCTGGTGCGGTCGAAAAATTTTGGTGCGGTCGAAAAGTCTTGGTCTGGTCTAAAAGTTATGATCCGATCGAAAATTTTTTGTTCGGTCGAAATCCACTTTTGGTGCGGTCGTAAGTCAAAACTAGTGTTGTTGAAAGATTCTTGTTCGGTCGGGACTCATTTCTGGTACGGTCGAAAAATTATGGTTCAATTGTAATCAATTTCTGGTGCGGTCGGGAGTCAAATCTGGTGCTGTCCGAAGATTCTGGTTTGGTCGAAATCAAATTCTAGTGTGGTCGCTAGTCAAATGTGGTGCGATCGAAATATTCTAGTGCGGTCAAAACTCATTTCTTGTCCGATCCAAAAATCTTGGTTCGGTCGAAAATTTTTGGTTCTGTCGAAATCCACTTTTGGTGCGGTCGGGAGTCAAAAGAAGTGTGATAGGAAGATTCTGGTTCGGTCGGGACTCAGATTTTATATCTGGTGCGGTCGAAAAATTATGGTTCATTCATAATGCATTTGTGGTGCGGTCGGGAGTCAAATCTGGTGCAGTCGAAATATTCTGGTCCACTCAGAATTCATTTCTGGTGCGATCGGAATATTCTGCTGCGGTCGAAAAATCTTGGTTCGGTCAGGAATCATTTCTAGTGCGACCGAAAAATTCTGGTGCAATCAGATTTCATATCCGGTGTCGTCGGATCTCATTTCTTGTGCGGTCGAAATATTATGGTTCGGTCGTAATCCATTTGTGGTGCGTTCGGGAGTCAAATCTGGTGCGGTCTGAAGATTCTAGTTCGGTCGAAATCAAATTCTGGTGCGGTCGGGAGTCAAATGAGGTGTGGTCAGGATATTCTGGTCTGGTCGGAATTCATTTCTTGTGCAGTTAGAACTCATTTCTGGAGCGTCCGAAAAATCTTGGTTTGGTCGAAACATTTTGGTGCAATCGAAAAGTCTTGGTCCAGTCGAAAAATTTTGAATCGGTCGAAATCCACCTTTGGTGCTGTCGGGAGTCAAAACTAGTGTGGTCGGAAGATTCTGGTTTTATCGGCACTCATTTCTGGTGCGACCGGAAAATTCTGGTCTGGTCAAATTTCATATTCGGGTGTTCAAATCTCATTTCTGGTGCGGTCGAAAAATTATGGTTCGGTCGTAATCCGTTTGTGGTGCGGTCGGGAGTCAAATCTAGTGCGATCGGAAGATTTTGGTTCGGTCGAAATCAAATTTTGGTGCGATCGGGAGTCAAATGTGGTGCAGTCGGGAGATTCTGGCCCTGTCGGAATTCATTTTTGGTGCGATCGGAATATTCTGGTGCTGTCGGAACTCATTTCTAGTGCGGTCGAAAAATCTTGGTTCGGTCACAAAATTTTTGTGAGGTCGAAAAATTTTGGTCGGGTCGAAAAGTCATGGTCCGGTCGAAAAATTTTGGTCCGGTTGAAAATTTATGGTCCGGTCAGGAGTCAAAACTAGTGTGGTCTGAAGATTCTGGTTCCGGCAGGACTCATTTCTAGTACGACCGGAAATTCTGGTGCACTAGATTTCATATCCGGTGCGGTAGAAAAATTATGGTTCGGTCATAATCGAATTGTTTTGCGGTCGGGAGTCAAAACTGGTGCGGTCGGAAGATTCTGGTTCGGTCGAAATGAAATTCTTGTGCGGTCTGGAGCCAAATTTGGTGCGGCCGGGAGATTCTGGTCTGGTCGGAATTCGTTTCTAGTGCGATCGGAATATTCTGGTGCGGTCGGAACTCTTTTGTGGTGCGGCCAAAAAATCTTGGTTCGATCGAAAGATTTTGGTGCGGTCGAAAAATTTTGGCCGGGTCCAAAAGTCTTGGTCCAGTCGAAAAATTTTGGTTTGGTCGATATCCACTTTTGGTGATGTCGGGAGTCAAAACTTTTGTGGTCAGAAGATTCTGGTTCCGTCAGGACTCATTTCTGGTGCAACTGAAAAATTGTGGTGCGGTCAGATTTCATATTCGATGCCGTCATATCTCATTTCTGGTGCTGTCGAAAAATTATGGTTTGGTCGTAATCTATTTGTAATGCGGTCGGGAGTCAAATCTGGTGCGGTCGGAAGATTCTAGTTCGGTCGAAATCAAATTCTGGTGCGATTGGGAGTCAAATGTGGTGCGGTCGGGAGAATCTGGTGCGGTCGAAATTTGTTTCTGGTGCGATCGGAATATTTTGGTGCGGTCGAAAAATCTTGTTTCGGTCGAAAAATTTTGTTACGGACGAAAAGTCTTGGTCTGATTGGAACATTATTGTCCGGTAGAAAAATTTTGGTTCGGTCGGAATCCACTTTTGGTGCGGTTGGGAGTCAAAACTAGTTTTGTCGGAAAATTCTGCTTCGGTCGGGACTCATTTCTGGTGCGACCAGAAAATTCTTGTGCGGTGAGATTTCATATCCCGTGCGGTTTGATATCATTTCTGGTTCGGTCGTAATCCATTTGTGGTGCGGTTGGAAGATTCTGGTTCGGTCGAAATCAAATTCTGGTGCGGTCGGGAGTCAAATGTGTTGAGGTCGGGAGATTCTGGTCTGGTCGGAATTCATTTCTGGTGCGATCGGAATTTTCTGGTGCGGTCGAAAAATCTTTCTTCGGTCGAAAAATATTTGGTGGTGTCGAAAAGTCTTGGTCCGGTCGAAAAATTATGGTCCGGTCGAAAAATTTTGGTTCGGTCGAAATCCACTTTTGGTGCGGTCAGGAGTCAAAACTAGTGTGGTCGGAAGATTCTTGTTCGGTCGAGACTCATTTCCGGTGCGACTGGAAAATTCTGGTGCAGTCAGATTTCATATCTAGTGTGGTCGGATCTCATTACTGGTGCGGTCGAAAAATTATGGTTCGGTCGTAATCCATTTGTGGTGCGGTCAGGAGTCAAATCTAGTTCGGTCGGAAGATTCTGGTTCGTTCGAAATCAAATTCTAGTGCGGTCGGGAGTCAAATGTGGTGTGGTCGGGAGATTCTGGTCCGGTCGGATTTCTCGTGCGATCGGAATATTCTGGTGCGGTCAGAACTCATTTCCGGTGCGATGGAAAAATCTTGGTTCGGTCGAAAATTTTGGTTTAGTCGAAATCCACTTTTGGTGCTGTCGAGAGTCAAAAGTAGTGTGGTAGGAAGATTCTGGTTTGGTCGGGATGCGATCGCAAAATTCTTGTGCGGTCAGATTTCATATCCGGTGCGATCGTATCTTATTTCTGGTGCGGTCGAAAAATTATGGTTCGGTCGTAATCCATTTGTGGTGCGGTCGGGAGTCAAATCTAGTGCGGTCAGAAGATTCTGGTTCGGTCGAAATCAAATTCTGGTGAGGTCGGGAGTCAAATGTGGTGCAGTCAGGAGATTCTGGTCCAGTCGGAATTCATTTCTGGTGCGATTGGTATATTCTGGTGCAGTTGAAAAATCTTGGTGCGGTCGAAAAATTTTGGTGCGGTCAAAAAGTCTTGGTCCGGTCGAAAAATTTTGGTTCGGTCGAAATCCTCTTTTGGTGCGGTCAGGGAGTCAAAACTTGTGTCGTCGAAAGATTCTGGTTCGGTCAGGAATCATTTCTGGTGCGACCGAAAATTTCTGGTGCGTTCAGATTTCATATCCGGTGCGGTCGGATCTCATTTCTGGTGCGGGCAAAAAATTATGGTTCGGTCGTAATCCATTTGTGGTGCGTTCGGGAGTCAAATCTGGTGCGGTCGAAAGATTCTGGTTCGGTCGAAATCAAATTCTTGTGCGGTCGGGAGTCAAATGAGGTGTGGTTAGGATATTCTGGTCCGGTCGGAATTCATTTCTTGTGCAGTTAGAACTCATTTCTGGAGCGACCGAAAAATCTTGGTTCGGTCGAAAAATTTTGGTGCGATCGAAAAGTCTTGGTTTAGTCGAAAATTTTTGATTCGGTCAAAATCCACCTTTGGTGCGGTCGGGAGTCAAAACTAGTGTGGTCGGAAGATTCTGGTTCTCTCGGCACTCATATCTGGTGCGACCGGAAAATTCTAGTGTGGTCAAATTTCATATCCGGGTGTTCAGATCTCATTTCTGGTGGAGTCGAAAAATTATGGTTCAGTCGTAATCCATTTTTGGTGCGGTCGGGAGTCAAATCTAGTGCGATCGAAAGATTTTGGTTTGGTCGAAATCAAATTCTGGTGCGATCAAGAGTCAAATGTGGTGCGGTCGCAAGATTCTGGTTCGGTCGGAATTCGTTTTTGGTGCGATCGGAATATTCTGGTTCTGTGGGAACTCATTTCTGGTGCGGTCGAAAAGTCTTGGTTCGGTCACAAAATTTTTGTGAGGTCGAAAAATTTTGGCCGGGTCGAAAAGTCTTGGTCCAGTCGAAAAATTTTGGTCCAGTTGAAAAATTATGGTCCGATTAGCAGTCAAAACTAGTGTGGTCTGAAGATTCTGGTTCGGGCATGACTCATTTCTAGTACGACCGCAAAATTCTGGTGCACTAGATTTCATATCCGGTGCAGTAGAAAAATTATGGTTCGGTCATAATCCATTTGTTGTGCGGTCGGAAGTCAAATCTGGTGCAGTCGGAAGATTCTAGTTCGGTCGAAATGAAATTTTTGTGCGACCGAGAGCCAAATTTGGTGCGGCCGAGAGATTCTGGTCTGGTCGAAATTCGTTTCTGGTGCGATCGGAATATTCTGGTGCAATCGGAACTCTTTTAGTTCGGTCGAAATCCACTTTTGGTGTGGTCGGGAGTCAAAAGTAGTGTGATAGGAAGATTCTGGTTCGGTCGGGACTTATCGATCGCAAAATTCTGGTGCGGTCAGATTTTATATCCGGTGCGGTCGGATCTCATTTTTGGTGCGGTCAAAAAATTATGGTTCGTTCATAATCCATTTGTGGTGCGGTCGGGAGTCAAATCTGGTGCAGTCGAAATATTCTGGTCCAGTCGGAATTCATTTCTGGTGCGATCGAAATATTTTGCTGCGGTCGAAAAATCTTGGTTCGGTCAGGAATCATTTCAGGTGCGACCAAAAAATTCTGGTGCGATCAGATTTCATATCCGGTGCCGTCGGATCTCATTTCTTGTGCGGTCGAAATATTATGGTTCGGTCGTAATCCTAATGTGGTGCTGTCGGGAGTCAAATCTGGTCAGTTGGAAGATTTTGGTTCAGTCGGGACTCATTTCTGGTGCGACCGGAAAATTCTGGTACGGTCAGATTTCATATCCGGTGCGGTCATATCTCATTTCTAGTCCGGTCGAAAAATTATGGTTCGGTCGTAATCCATTTGTGGTGCGGTCTGGAGTCAAATCTAGTGCGATCGGAAGATTTTGGTTCAGTCGAAATCAAATTCTGGTGCGATCGGGAGTCAATGTGGTGCAGTCGGGAGATTCTGGTCCGGTCGGAATTCGTTTTTGGTGCGATCGAAATATTCTGGTGCTGTCGGAACTCATTTCTAGTGCGGTCGAAAAATCTTGGTTCGGTCACAAAATTTTTGTTAGGTTTAAAAATTTTGGCTGGGTCGAAAAGTCTTGGTCTGGTCGAAAAATTTTGGCCCGGTTGAAAAATTATGGTCCGGTCAGGAGTCAAAACTAGTGTGGTCTAAAGATTCGTGTTTGGTCGGGACTCATTTCTGGTGCGACCGGAAAATTCTGGTGCGGTCAAATTTCAGTGCGGTCAGATCTCATTTCTAGTGCGGTCGAAAAATTATGGTTCGGTCGTAATCCATTTGTGGTGCGGTTGGAATCAAATTCTGGTTCGGTCAAAATCAAATTCTTGTGCGATCGGGAGTCAAATGTGTTGCGATTCATTTTTGGTGCGATCGGAATATTCTGGTGCGGTCGAAAAATCTTTGTTCGGTCGAAAAATATTTGGTGCAATCGAAAAGTCTTGGTCCGGTCGAAAAATTATGGTCCGGTCGAAAAATTTTGGTTTGGTCGAAATCCACTTTTGGTGCGGTCAGGAGTCAAAACTAGTGTGGTCGGAAGATTCTTGTTCGGTCGGGACTCATTTCCGATGCGACTGAAAATTCTGCTGCGGTCAGTTTTCATATCCGGTGTGGTCGGATCTCATTACTAGTGCGGTCGAAAAATTATGGTTCGGTCGTAATCCATTTGTGGTGTGGTCAGGAATCAATCTGGTTCGGTTGGAAGATTCTGGTTCGGTCGGGATTCAAATGTGGTGTGGTCGGGAGATTCTGGTCCGGTCGGAATATTCTGGTGCGGTCAGAACTCATTTCTGGTGCGATCGAAAAATCTTGGCCCGGTCGAAAATTTTTGGTTCAGTCGAAATCTACTTTTGGTGCGGTCGAGAGTCAAAAGTAGTGTGGTAGGAAGATTCTGGTTTGGTCGGGATGCGATCGCAAAATTCTAGTGCGGTCAGATTTCATATCCGGTGCAGTCATATCCTATTTCTGGTAAGGTCGAAAAATTATGGTTCGGTCGTATTCCATTTGTGGTGCGGTCGGGAGTCAAATCCGGTGCGGTCGGAAGATTGTGGTCCGGGCAGAATTCGTTTCTAGTGTGATCGAAATATTCTGGTGCGGTCGGAACTTAATTTGGTGCGATCGAAAAATCTTGGTTTGGTCAAAAAATTTTGGGGCGGTCGACAAAATTTTGCCCGGGTCGAAAAGTCTTGGTTTGGTTCAAAAGTTTTGGTTCGATTGAAATCCACTTTTGGTGCGGTCGGGAGTCAAAACTAGTGTGGTCGGAAGATTCTGGTTCGGGCAGGACTCATTTCTGGTACGACCAGAAAATTCTGGTGCACTAGATTTCATATCCGGTGCGATCGAAAAATTATGGTTCGGTCGAAATCCATTTGTTGTGCGGTCGGGAGTCAAATCTGGTGCGGTCGGAAGATTCTGGTTCGGTCGAAATCAAATACTGGTGCGATCGGGAGTCAAATGTTGTGTGGACAGGAGATTCTGGTCTGGTCAGAAATCATTTCTAGTGCGATCGGAATATTCTGGTGCGGTCAGAACTCATTTCTGGTGCTGTCGAAAAATCTTGGTTCAGTCGAAAAATTTTTGTGCGGTCGAAAAGTCTTGGTCCGTTCGAAAAATTATGGTCCGGTCGAAAAATTATGGTTTGGTCGAAATCCACTTTTGGTTTGGTCAGGAATGAACACTAGTGTGGTCGGAAGATTCTTGTACGGCTAGATTTCATATCCGGTACGGTCGAATTTCATTTCTGGTGCGGTCAAAAAATTATGGTTCGGTCGTAATCCATTTGTGGTGTGGCCAGGAGTCAAATCTGGTGCGGTCAGAAGATTCTGGTGAGGTCGGGAGTCAAATGTGGTGCAGTCGGGAGATACTGGACCGGTCGAAATTTATTTCTGGTGCGATCGTAATATTCTGGTGCAGTCGAAAAATCTTGGTGCCGTCGAAAAATTTTGGTGCTGCCAAAAAGTCTTGGTCCGGTCGAAAAATTTTGGTTCGATCGAAATCCACTTTTGGTGCGGTCGGGGAGTCAAAACTTGTGTCGTCGGAAGATTCTAGTTCGGTCGGGAATCATTTCTGGTGCGACCGGAAATTTCTGGTGCGGTCAGATTTCATATCCGGTGCGGTCGGACCTCATTTCTGGTGCGGTCAAAAAATTATGGTTCGGTCGTAATCCATTTGTGGTGCGTTCGAGAGTCAAATCTAGTGCGGTCGAAAGATTCTGGTTCGGTCGAAATCAAATTCTGGTGCGGTCGAGAGTCAAATGAGGTGTGGTCGGGATATTCTGGTCCGGTCGGAATTCATTTCTGGTGCAGTTAGAACTCATTTCTAATCATTTCTGGTGCGATCGAAAAATTACGGTGCGATCAGATTTCATATGCGGTGCCGTTGGATCTCATTTCTTGTGCGGTCGTAATATTATGGTTCGGTCGTAATCCATTTGTTGTGCAGTCGGGAGTGAAATCTGGTCAGTTGGAAGATTCTGGTTCAGTCTGGATTAATTTCTGGTACGACCGGAAAATTCTGGTACGGCCAGATTTCATATCTGGTGCGGTCGGATTTCATTTATTGTGTGGTCAAAAAATTATGGTTTGGTCGTAACCCATTTGTGGTGCGGTCAGAAGATTCTGGTTCAGTCGAAATAAATATGGTGAGGTCGGGAGTCAAATGTGGTGCAGTTGGGAGATTCTGGTCCGGACGGAAATCATTTCTGGTGCAATCGAAATATTCTGGTGTAGTTGAAAAATCTTGGTACGGTCGAAAAATTTTGGTGCGGTCAAAAAGTCTTGGTCCGGTCAAAAAATTTTGATTTGGTCGAAATCCACTTTTGGTTCGGTCGGGAGTCAAAACTAGTGTGGTCGGAAGATTCTGGTTCTATTGGCACTCATTTCTGGTGCGACCGGAAAATTCTGGTGTGGTCAAATTTCATATCTGGGTGTTCAGATCTCATTTCTGGTGCGGTCAAAAAATTATAGTTCGGTCGTAATCCATTTGTGGTGCGGTTAGGAGTCAAATCTAGTGCGATCGGAAGATTTTGGTTCGGTCGAAATCAAATGTGGTGCGATCGGGAGTCAAATGTGGTGCGGTCGGGAGATTCTGGTCTGGTTCGAATTCGTTTTTGGTGCGATCGGAATATTCTGGTGCTGTCGGAACTCATTTCTGGTGCGGTCGAAAAATCTTGGTTCGGTCACAAAATTTTTGTGAGGTCGAAAAGTCTTGGTCCGATCGAAAAATTTTGGCCCGGTTGAAAAATTATGGTCCGGTCAGGAGTCAAAACTAGTGTGGTCTAAAGATTCGTGTTCGATCGGGACTCATTTCTGGTGCGACCGAAAAATTCTGGTGCAGTCAAATTTCATATCCAGTGCGGTCAGATCTCAGTTCTAGTGCGGTCGAAAAATTATGGTTCGGTCGTAATCCATTTGTGGTGCGGTCTGGAGTCAAATCTAGTGCGATCGGAAGATTTTGGTTCAGTCGAAATCAAATTCTGGTGCGATCGGGAGTCAAATGTGGTGCGGTCGAGAGATTCTGGTCCGGTCGGAATTCGTTTTTGGTGCGATCGAAATATTCTGGTGCTGTCGGAACTCATTTCTGGTGCGGTCGAAAAATCTTGGTTCGGTCACAAAATTTTTGTGAGGTCGAAAAATTTTGGCTCGGTCGAAAAGTCTGTGAGGTCAAAAAATTTTGGCTGGGTCGAAAAGTCTTGGTCCGGTCGAAAAATTTTGGCCCAGTTGAAAATTATGGTCCGGTCAGGAGTCAAAACTAGTGTGGTCTACAGATTGTTGTTCGGTCGGGACTCATTTCTGGTGCGGTCGCAAAATCTTGGTTCGGTCACAAAATTTTTGTGAGGTCGAAAAATTTTGGCCGGGCCGAAAAGTCTTGGTCCGGTTGAAAAATTATGGTCCAATCAGGAGTCAAAACTAGTGTGGTCTAAAGATTCTGGTTCGGGCAGGACTCATTTCTAGTACGACCGGAAAATTCTAGTGCACTAGATTTCATTTCTGGTGCGGTGGAAAAATTATGGTTCGGTCGTAATCTATTTGTGATGCGGTCGGGAGTCAAATCTGGTGCGGTCGGAAGATTCTGGTTCGACCGAAATCAAATTCTGGTGCGGTTGGGAGTCAAATGTGGTGCGGTCGGGAGAATCTGGTTCGGTCGGAATTCGTTTTTGGTGCGGTCGGAACTCATTTCTAGGGCGGTGGAAAAATCTTGTTTCGGTCGAAATATTTTGGTGCGGACGAAAAGTCTTCGTCTGATCGAAAAATTATTGTCCGGTAGAAAAATTTTGGTTCGGTCGAAATCCACTTTTGGTGCGGTTGGGAGTCAAAACTAGTTTTGTCTGAAAATTCTGCTTTCGTCGGGACTCATTCTTGTGCGACCGGAAAATTCTTGTGCGGTGAGATTTCATATCCCGTGCGGTTGAATATCATTTCTGCTTAGGTCGTACTCCATTTGTGGTGCGGTCGGAAGATTCTGGTTCGATCAAAATCAAATTCTGGTGCGATCGGGAGTCAAATGTGTTGCGACCTGGAGATTCTGGTCCGGTCGGAATTCATTTCTGGTGCGATCAGAATATTCTGGTGCGGTCGAAAAATCTTTTTTCGGTCGAAAATTATTTGGTGCAATCGAAAAGTCTTGGTCCGGTCGACAAATTATGGTCCGGTCGAAAAATTTTGGTTTGGTTAAAATCCACTTTTGGTGCGGCTAGGAGTCAAAACTAGTGTGGTCGGAAGATTCTTGTTCGGTCAGGACTCATTTCCGGTGCGACTGGAAAATTCTGCTGCTGTCAGATTTCATATCCGGTGTGGTCGGATCTCATTACTAGTGCGGTCAAAAAATTATGGTTCGGTCGTAATCCATTTGTGGTGTGGTTAGGAGTCAATCTGGTTCGGTCGGAAGATTCTGGCTCGGTCGAAATCAAATTCTAGTGCGGTCGAGAGTCAAATGTGGGGTGGTCGGGAGATTCTGGTCCGGTCGGAATATTCTGGTGCGGTCAAAACTCATTTCTGGTGCGATCGAAAAATCTTGGCCCGGTCGAAAATTTTTTGTTCAGTCGAAATCCACTTTTGGTGCGGTCGAGAGTCAAAAGTAGTGTGGTAGGAAGATTCTGGTTTGGTCGGGATGCGATCGCAAAATTCTGGTGCGTCAGATTTCATATCCGGTGCAGTCGTATCTTATTTCTGGTGCGGTCGAAAAATTATGGTTCGGTCGTAATCCATTTGTGGTGCGGTCAGGAGTCAAATCCGGTGCTGTCGGAAGATTGTGGTCCGGCCGAAATTCGTTTCTAGTGCGATCGAAATATTCTGGTGCGGTCGGAACTTAATTTGGTGCGATCGAAAAATCTTGGTTTGGTCGAAAAATTTTGGGGCGGTCGACAAAATTTTGCCCGGGTCGAAAAGTCTTGGTTTGGTTCAAAAGTTTTGGTTCGGTTGAAATCCACTTTTGGTGCGGTCGGGAGTCAAAACTAGTGTGGTCGGAAGATTCTGGTTCGGGCAGGACTTATTTCTGGTACGACCAGAAAATTCGGGTGGACTAGATTTCGTATCCGGTGCGATCGAAAAATTATGGTTCGGTCGTAATCCATTTGTTGTGCGGTCGGGAGTCAAATATGGTGCGGACGGAAGATTCTGGTTCGGTCGAAATCAAATACTGGTGCGGTCGGGAGTCAAATGTGGTGTGGACGGGAGATTCTGGTCTGGTCAGAATTCATTTCTGGTGCGATCGGAATATTCTGGTGCTGTCGAAAAATCTTGGTTCAGTCGAAAAATTTTTGTGCGGTCGAAAAGTCTTGGTCCGGTCGAAAAATTATGGTTCGGTCGAAATCCACTTTTGGTGTGGTCAGGAATGAACACTAGTGTGGTCGGAAGATTCTGGTTCGGGCAGGACTCATTTCTAGTGCGACCGGAAAATTCTGGTGCACTAAATTTCATATCCGGTGCGGTCTGATCTCCTTTCTGGTGCGGTCCAAAAATTATAGTTCGGTCGTAATCAATTTGTGGTGCGGTCGGGAGTCAAATCTGGTGCGGTCGGAAGATTCTGGTTCGGTCGAAATCAAATTTTGGTGCGGTCGGGAGTCAAATGTTGTGTGGTCGGGAGATTCTGGTCCCGTCAGAATTCATTTCTGGTGCGATCGGAATATTCTGGTGCAGACGTAACTCATTTCTGGTGCGGTCGAAAAATTTTGGTGCGGTCAAAAAGTCTTGGTCGGGTGTAAAAGTTATGATCCGATCGAAAAATTTTTTGTTCGGTCAAAATCCACTTTTGGTGCGGTCGGGAGTCAAAACTAGTGTTGTTGAAGGATTCTTGTTCGGTCGAGACTCATTTCTGGTATGGTCAAAAAATTGTGGTTCAGTTGTAATCAATTTCTGGTGCGGTCGGGAGTCAAATCTGGTGCGGTCGGAAGATTCTGGTTCGGTCGAAATCAAATTCTACTACGGTCGCTAGTCAAATGTGGTGTGGTCAGGAGATTTTGGTCTTGTCGGAATTCATTTCTGGTGCGATCGGAATATTCTGGTGCGGTCAGAACTCATTTCTTGTGCGATCCAAAAATCTTGGTTCGGTCAAAACTTTTTGGTTCGGTCAAAATCCACTTTTGGTGCGGTCGAGAGTCAAAAGTAGTTAGATACGAAGATTCTGGTTCGGTCGGGACTCATCGATCGCAAAATTCTGGTGCGGTCAGATTTTATATCCGGTGCAGTCGGATCTCATTTCTGGTGCGGTCGAAAAATTATGGTTCATTCATAATCCATTTGTGGTGCGGTCGGGAGTCAAATCTGGTGCAGTCGAAATATTCTGGTCCAGTCGGAATTCATTTCTGCTGCGGTCGAAAAATCTTGGTTCGGTCAGGAATCATTTCAGGTGCGACCGAAAAATTCTGGTGCGATCAGATTTCATATCCGGTGCCGTCGGATCTCATTTCTTGTGCGGTCGAAATATTATGGTTCGGTCGTATTCCATTTGTGGTGCGGTCGGGAGTCAAATCAGGTCAGTTGGAAGATTCTGGTTCAGTCTGGACTCATTTCTGGTGCGTTCGGAAAGTTTTGGTACGGTTAGATTTCATATCCGGTACGGTCGGATTTCATTTCTGGTGCGGTCAAAAAATTATGGTTCGGTCGTAATCCATTTGTGGTGCGGTCAGGAGTCAAATCTAGTGCGGTCAGAAGATTCTGGTGAGGTCGGGAGTCAAATGTGGTGTAGTCGGGAGATTTTGGTCCGGTCGAAATTCATTTCTGGTGCGATCGGTATATTCTGGTGCAGTTGAAAAATCTTGGTGCGGTCGAAAAATTTTGGTGCGGTCAAAAAGTCTTGGTCCGGTCGAAAAATTTTGTTTCGGTCGAAATCCACTTTTAGTGCGGTCAGGGAGTCAAAACTTGTGTCGTCGGAAGATTCTAGTTCGGTCGGGACTCATTTCTGGTGCGACCGGAAAATTTTGGTACGGTAAGATTTCATATCCGGTGCGGTCAGATTTCATTTATTGTGCGGTCAAAAACTTATGGTTCGGTCGTAACCCATTTGTGGTGCGGTCAGAAGATTCTGGTTCGGTCGAAATAAATTCTGGTGAGGTCGGGAGTCAAATGTGGTGCAGTTGGGAGATTCTGGTCCGGATGGAATTCATTTCTGGTGCGGTCGGAATATTCTGGTGCAGTTGAAAAATCTTGGTGCGGTCGAAAAATTTTGGTGCGGTCAAAAAGTCATGGTCCGATCAAAAAATTTTGATTCGGTCGAAATCCACTTTTGGTGCAGTCGGGAGTCAACTAGTGTGGTCGGAAGATTCTGGTTCTATCGGCACTCATTTCTAGTGCGACCGGAAAATTCTGGTGTGGTCAAATTTCATATCCGGGTGTTCAGATCTCATTTCTGGTGCGGTCAAAAAATTATGGTTCGGTCGTAATCCATTTGTGGTGCGGTCGGGAGTCAAATCTAGTGCAATCGGAAGATTTTGGTTCGGTCGAAAGCAAATGTGGTGCGATCGGGAGTCAAATGTGGTGCGGTCGGGAGATTCTGGTCTGGTCGGAATTCGTTTTTTGTGCGATCGGAATATTTTGGTGCTATCGGAACTCATTTCTGCTGCGGTCGAAAAATCTTGGTTCGGTCACAAAATTTTTGTGAGGTCGAAAAATTTTGCCTGGGTTGAAAAGTGTTGGTCCGGTGGAAAAATTTTGGCCCGGTTGAAAAATTATGGTCTGGTCGGGAGTCAAAACTAGTGTGGTCTAAAGATTCGTGTTCGGTCGGGACTCATTTCTGGTGCGACCGGAAAATTCTGGTGCGGTCAAATTTCATATCCAGTGCGGTCATATCTCATTTCTAGTGCGGTCGAAAAATTATGGTTCGGTCGTAATCCATTTGTGGTGCGGTCTAGAGTCAAATCTAGTGCGATCGGAAGATTTTGGTTCAGTTGAAATCAAATTCTGGAGCGATCGGGAGTCAAATGTGGTGCGGTTGGGAGATTCTGGTCCGGTTGGAATTCGTTTTTGGTGCGACCGAAATATTCTGGTGCTGTCAGAACTCATTTCTGGGTCGGTCGAAAAATCTTGGTTCGGTCACAAAATTTGTGAGGTCGAAAAATTTTTGCTGGGTCGAAAAGTCTTGGTCCGGTTGAAAAATTTTGGTCCGGTTGAAAAATTATGGTCCGGTCGGGAGTCAAAACTAGTGTGGTCTAAAGATTCTGGTTCGGGTAGGACTCATTTCTAGTATGACCGGAAAATTGTAGTGCACTAGATTTCATTTCTGGTGCGGTGGAAAAATTATGGTTCAGTCGTAATCTATTTGTGATGCGGTCGGGAGTCAAATCTGGTGCGGTCAGAAGGTTCTGGTTCGATCGAAATCAAATTCTGGTGCGGTTGGGACTCAAATGTGGTGCGGTCGGGAGAATCTGGTTCGGTCGGAATTCGTTTCTAGTGCGGTCGGAACTCATTTCTTGGGCGGTGGAAAAATCTTGTTTCGGTCGAAAAATTTTGGTGCGGACGAAAAGTCTTCGTCTGATCGAAAATTTTTTGACCGGTAGAAAAATTTTGGTTCGGTCGAAATCCACTTTTGGTGCGGTTGGGAGTCAAAACTAGTTTTGTCTGAAAATTCTGCTTCCGTCGGGACTCATTTCTGGTGCGACCGGAAAATTCTTGTGCGGTGAGATTTCATATCCCGTGCGGTTGAATATCATTTCTGCTTCGGTCGTAATCCATTTGTGGTGCGGTCGGAAGATTCTGGTTCGAACAAAATCAAATTTTGGTGCGATCGGGAGTAAAATGTGTTGTGATCGGGAGATTCTGGTCCGGTCGAAAAATTTTGGTTTGGTCGAAATCCGCTTTTGGTGCGGCCAGGAGTCAAAACTAGTGTGTTCGGAAGATTCTTGTTCGATTGTGACTCATTTCCGGTGCGACTGGAAAATTCTGCTGCGGTCAGATTTCATATCCGGTGTGGTCGGATCTCATTACTAGTGCGGTCAAAAAATTATGGTTCAGTCGTAATCCATTTGTTGTGTGGTCAGGAGTCAATCTGGTTCGGTCAGAAGATTCTGGTTCGGTCGAAATCAAAATTCTAGTGCGGTCGGGAGTCAAATGTGGTGTGGTCGAGAGATTCTGGTCCGGTCGGAATATTCTGGTGCGGTCAGAACTCATTTCTGGTGCGATCGAAAAATCTTGGCCCGGTCGAAAAAAAATTTTTTGGTTCAGTCGAAATCCAGTTTTGGTGCGGTCGAGAGTCAAAAGTAGTGTGGTAGGAAGATTCTGGTTTGGTCGGGATGCGATCGCAAAATTCTGGGGCGGTCAGATTTCATATCTGGTGCAGTCGTATCTTATTTCTGGTGCGGTCGAAAAATTATGGTACGGTCGTAATCCATTTGTAGTGTGGTCGGGAGTCAAATCCGGTGGTGTCGGAAGATTGTGGTCCGGCCGGAATTCGTTTCTAGTGCGATCGAAATATTATGGTGCGGTCGGAACTTAATTTGGTGCGATCGAAAAATCTTGGTTTGGTCGAAAAATTTTGGGGCGGTCGACAAAATTTTGCCCGGGTCGAAAAGTCTTGGTTTGGTTCAAAAGTTTTGGTTCGGTTGAAATCCACATTTGGTGCGGTCGGGAGCCAAAACTAGTGTGGTCAAAAGATTCTGGTTCGGGCAGGACTCATTTCTGGTACGACCAGAAAATTCTAGTGCACTAGATTTCATATCCGGTGCGATCGAAAAATTATGGTTCGGTCGTAATCCATTTGTTGTGCGGTCGGGAGTCAAATCTGGTGCGTCGGAAGATTCTGGTTCGGTCGAAATCAAATACTGGTGCGGTCGGGAGTCAAATGTGGTGTGGACGGGAGATTCTGGTCTGGTCAGAATTCATTTCTGGTGCGATCGAAATATTCTGGTGCGGTCAAAACTCATTTCTGGTGCGACCGGAAAATTCTGGTGCGACCAGAAAATTCTGGTGCACTAAATTTCATATCCGGTGCGGTCGGATCTCCTTTCTGGTGCGGTCGAAAAATTATAGTTCGGTCGTAATCAATTTGTGGTGCGGTCGGGAGTCAAATCTAGTGCGGTCGGAAGATTCTAGTTCGGTCGAAGTTAAATTCTGGTGCGGTCGAGAGTCAAATTTTGTGTGGTCGGGAGATTCTGGTGCGCTCGAAAAGTCCTAGTCCGATGTAAAAGTTATGATCCAATCAAAAAATTTTTTGTTCGGTCGAAATCCACTTTTGGTGCAGTCGGGAGTCAAATCTGGTCAGTTGGAAGATTCTGGTTCAGTCGGGACTATTTTCTGGTGCGACCGGAAAATTCTGGTACGATTAGATTTCATATCCGGTACGGTCGGATTTCATTTCTGGTGTGGTCAAAAAATTATGGTTCGGTCGTAATCCATTTGTGGTGCGGTCAGGAGTCAAATCCGGTGCGGTCAGAAGATTCTGGTGAGGTCGGGAGTCAAATGTGGTGCAGTCGGGAGATTCTGGTCCGGTCGAAATTCATTTCTGGTGCGATCGTAATATTCTGGTGCAGTTGAAAAATCTTGGTGCGGTCAAAAAATTTTGGTGCAGTCAAAAAGTCTTGGTCCGGTCGAAAAATTTTGGTTCGGTCGAAATCCACTTTTGGTGCGGTCGGGGAGTCAAAACTTGTGTCGTCGGAAGATTCTAGTTCGGTCGGGAATCATTTCTGGTGCGACCAGAAATTTCTAGTGCGGTCAGATTTCATATCCGGTGCGGTTGGATCTCATTTCTGGTGTAGTCAAAAAATAATGGTTCGGTCGTAATCCATTTGTGCTGCGTTCGAGAGTCAAATCTAGTGCGGTCGGAAGATTCTATTTCGGTCGAAATCAAATTCTAGTGCGGTCGAGAGTCAAATTAGGTGTGGTCAAGATATTCTAGTCTGGTCGGAATTCATTTCTGGTGTAGTTAGAACTCATTTCTAATCATTTTTGGTGCGACCGAAAAATTCTGGTGCGATCAGATTTCATATGCGGTGCCGTCGGATCTCATTTCTTGTGCGGTCGTAATATTATGGTTCGGTCGTAATCCATTTGTTGTGCAGTCGGAAGTGAAATCTGGTCAGTTGGAAGATTCTGGTTCTGTCGGGACTCATTTCTGGTGCGACCGGAAAATTCTGGTACCGTCAGATTTCATATCCGGTGCGGTCGGATTTCATTTATTGTGCGGTAAAAAAGTTATGGTTCGGTCGTAACTCATTTGTGGTGCGGTCAGAAGATTCTGGTTCGGTCGAAATAAATTCTTGTGAGGTCGGGAGTCAAATGTGGTGCAGTTGGGAGATTCTGGTCCAGACGGAATTCATGTCTGGTGCAATCGGAATATTCTGGTGTAGTTGAAAAATCTTGGTGCGGTCGAAAAATTTTGGTGGTGTCAAAAAGTCTTGTTCTGGTCGAAAAATTTTGATTCGATCGAAATCCACTTTTGGTTCAGTCTGGAGTCAAAACTAGTGTGGTCGGAAGATTCTGGTTCTATCGGCACTCATTTCTGGTGCGACCGGAAAATTCTGGTGTGGTCAAATTTCATATCCGGGTGTTCAGATCTCATTTCTGGTGCGGTCGAAAAATTATGGTTCGGTCGTAATCCATTTTTGGTGCGGTCGGAAGTCAAATCTAGTGCGATCGGAAGATTTAGGGTCGGTCGAAATCAAATGTGGTGCGATCGGGAGTCAAATGTGGTGCGGTCGGGAGATTCTGGTCCGGTCAGAATTCGTTTTTGGTGCGATCGGAATATTCTGGTGCTGTCGGAACTCATTTCTGGTGCGGTCGAAAAATCTTGTTTCGGTCACAAAATTTTTGTGACGTCGAAAAATTTTGGCTGGGTCGAAAAGTCTTGGTCCGGTCGAAAAATTTTGGCACGGTTGAAAAATTAGTGTCCGGTCATGAGTCAAAACTAGTGTGGTCTAAAGATTCGTGTTCGGTCGGGACTCATTTCTGGTGCGACCGGAAAATTCTGGTGCGGGCGAATTTCATATCTAGTGCGGTCAGATCTCATTTCTAGTGCGATCGAAAAATTATGGTTCGGTCGTAATCCATTTGTGGTGCGGTCTGGAGTCAAATCTAGTGCGATCGAAAGATTTTGGTTCAGTCGAAATCAAATTCTGGTGCGATCGGTAGTCAAATGTGGTGCGGTCGGGAGATTTTGGTCCGGTCAGAATTTGTTTTTGGTGCGATCGAAATATTCTGGTGCTGTCGGAACTCATTTCTGGTGCGGTCGAAAAATCTTGGTTCGGTCACAAAATTTTTGTGAGGTCGAAAAGTCTTGGTGCGGTCGAAAAATTTTGGTCCGGTTGAAAAATTATGGTCCGGTCAGGAGTCAAAACTAGTGTGGCCTGAAGATTCTGGTTCGGGCAGGACTCATTTCTAGTACGACCGGAAAATTCTAGTGCACTAGATTTCATTTCTGGTGCGGTGGAAAAATTATGGTTCGGTCGTAATCTATTTATGATGCGGTCGGGAGTCAAATCTGGTGCGATCGGAAGATTTAGGGTCGGTCGAAATCAAATGTGGTGCGATCGGGAGTCAAATGTGGTGCGGTCGGGAGAATCTGGTCCGGTCGGAATTCGTTTATGGTACGATCGGAATATTCTGGTGTTGTCGGAACTCATTTCTGGTGCGGTCGAAAAATCTTGTTTCGGTCACAAAATTTTTGTGAGGTCGAAAAATTTTGGCTCGGTCGAAAAGTCTTGGTCCGATCGAAAAATTTTGGCCCCGTTGAAAAATTAGTGTCCGGTCATGAGTCAAAACTAGTGTGGTCTAAAGATTCGTGTTCGGTCAGGACTCATTTCTGGTACGACCGGAAAATTCTGGTGCGGGCAAATTTCATATCCAGTGCGGTCAGATCTCATTTCTAGTGCGGTCGAAAAATTATGGTTCGGTCGTAATCCATTTGTGGTGCGGTCTGGAGTCAAATCTAGTGCGATCGGAAGATTTTGGTTCAGTCGAAATCAAATTCTGGTGCGATCGGTAGTCAAATGTGGTGCGGTCAGGAGATTTTGGTTCGGTCAGAATTCGTTTTTGGTGCGATCGAAATATTCTGGTGCTGTCGGAACTCATTTCTGGTGCGGTCGAAAAATCTTGGTTCGGTCACAAAATTTTTGTGAGGTCGAAAAATTTTGGCTCGGTCGAAAAGTCTTGGTCCGATCGAAAAATTTTGGCCCCGTTGAAAAATTAGTGTCCGGTCATGAGTCAAAACTAGTGTGGTCTAAAGATTCGTGTTCGGTCAGGACTCATTTCTGGTACGACCGGAAAATTCTGGTGCGGGCAAATTTCATATCCAGTGCGGTCAGATCTCATTTCTAGTGCGGTCGAAAAATTATGGTTCGGTCGTAATCCATTTGTGGTGCGGTCTGGAGTCAAATCTAGTGCGATCGAAAGATTTTGGTTCAGTCGAAATCAAATTCTGGTGCGATCGGTAGTCAAATGTGGTGCGGTCGGGAGATTTTGGTCCGGTCAGAATTTGTTTTTGGTGCGATCGAAATATTCTGGTGCTGTCGGAACTCATTTCTGGTGCGGTCGAAAAATCTTGGTTCGGTCACAAAATTTTTGTGAGGTCGAAAAATTTTTGCCTGCTCGAAAAGTCTTGGTGCGGTCGAAAAATTTTGGTCCGGTTGAAAAATTATGGTCCGGTCAGGAGTCAAAACTAGTGTGGTCTGAAGATTCTGGTTCGGGCAGGACTCATTTCTAGTACGACCGGAAAATTCTAGTGCACTAGATTTCATTTCTGGTGCGGTGGAAAAATTATGGTTCGGTCGTAATCTATTTATGATGCGGTTGGGAGTCAAATCTGGTACGGTCGGAAGATTCTGGTTCGATCGAAATCAAATTCTGGTGCGGTTGGGATTCAAACGTGGTGCGGTCGGGAGAATCTGGTCCGGTCGAAATTCGTTTCTGGTGCGGTCGGAACTCATTTCTAGGGCGGTGGAAAAATCTTGTTTCGGTCGAAAAATTTTGGTGCGGACGAAAAGTCTTTGTCTGATCGAAAAATTATTGTCCGGTAGAAAAATTTTGGTTCGGTCGAAATCCACTTTTGGTGCGGTTAGGAGTCAAAACTAGTTTTGTCTGAAAATTCTGCTTCCGTCGGGACTCATTTTTGGTGCGACCGGAAAATTCTTGTGCGGTGAGATTTCATATCCCGTGCGGTTGAATATCATTTCTGCTTCGGTCGTAATCCATTTGTGGTGCGGTCGGAAGATTCTGGTTCGGTCAAAATCAAATTCTGGTGCGATCGAGAGTCAAATGTGTTGCGATCGGGAGATTCTGGTCCGGTCGGAATTCATTTCTGGTGCGATCGGAATATTCTGGTGCAGTCGAAAAATCTTTGTTCGGTCGAAAAATATTTGGTGCAATCGAAAAGTCTTGGTCCGATCGAAAAATTATGGTCCGATCGAAAAATTTTGGTTTGGTCGAAATACACTTTTGGTGCGGTCAGGAGTCAAGCTAGTGTGGTCGGAAGATTCTTGTTCGATCGGGAATCATTTCCGATGCGACTAGAAAATTCTGCTGCGGTCAGATTTCATATCCGGTGCGGTCGGGAGTCAAATCTAGTGAAATCCGAAGATTTTGGTTCGGTCGAAATCAAATTCCGGTGCGATCGGGAGTCAAATGTGGTGCGGTCGCGAGATTATGTTCTGGTCGGAATTCATTTTTGGTGCGATCGGAATATTCTGGTGCTGTCGGAACTCATTTCTGGTGCGGTCGAAAAATCTTGGTTCGATCACAAAATTCTGGTCCGGTCGGATCTCATTTCCGGTGCGATCGAAATATTATGGTGCGGTCGAAAAATCTCTGTTCGGTCGAAAAATATTTGGTGCAGTCGAAAAGTCTTGGTCCGGTCGAAAAATTATGGTCCGGTCGAAAAATTTTGGTTCGGTCAAAATCCACTTTTGGTGTGGTCAGGAGTCAAAACTAGTGTGGTCGAAAGATTCTTGTTCGGTCGGCACTCATTTCCGTTGCAACTGGAAAATTCTGGTGGGGTCAGATTTCATATCCGGTGTGGTCGGATCTCATTACTTGTGCGGTCGAAAAATTATGGTTCAGCCGTAATCCATTTGTGGTGCGGTCAGGAGTCAAATCTGGTTTGGTCGGAAGATTCTGGTTCGGTCGACATCAAATTCTAGTGCGGTCGGGAGTCAAATGTGGTGTGGTCGGGAGATTTTGGTCCGGTCGGAATTCTCGTGCAATCGAAATATTCTGAAGCGATCAGAACTCATTTTTGGTGCGATCGAAAAATCTTGGTTCGGTCGAAAATTTTTGGTTCAGTCGAAATCCACTTTTGGTGCGGTCGAGAGTCAAAAGTAGTGTGGTAGGAAGATTCTGGTTTGGTCGGGATGCGATCGCAAAATTCTGGTGCGGTCAGATTTCATATCCGGTGCGGTCTTATCTTATTTCTGGTGCGGTCGAAAAATTATGGTTCGGTCGTAATCCATTTGTGGTGCGTTCGGGGGTCAAATCCGGTGCGGTCGAAAGATTGTGGTCCTGTCAGAATTCGTTTCTAGTGCGATCGGATTATTCTGGTGCGGTCAGAACTTATTTCTGGTGCGATCGAAAAATCTTGGTTTGGTCGAAATCCACTTTTGGTGCGGTCGAGGAGTCTTCATCTTCACATGGTCTTCAGGCACATCAGCTGGCCTCATGGTGGAACAGACCACATGGAACTCCATCAGGTGTTTGTGCGGGTCCTCTCCTCCCAAGCCATGAAACTTGGGGAGTAGATGGATCAGACCCGACTTCAGCTCATATCCCACCATGCCTTCCCTGGGTGGTGGTACCTGTATGCACAAGGGCTGGTAGTGCTGAGCAGGTGCTGCCAGCTCCTTGAGTGTCTTCTCCTGTGAGCCCATATCAATCTCTGAAGCAGTCGGGCTTTGACCTGTATTTATGTTTTCAAAGTTTTGTTGTTCCTGTGCTCTCTGCCTCTGCCTTTTGGGCAGGTTCTTGTTGAATGTCCTGGAGATCTCTGGATCAAAGGGAGCTAGGTCCTCCCCAGTAGATTGGGTCATACACCAAGAATACCTGTAAAAGAGCCGCAACAGAATACATAGAAGCAACTATGCAAATGCAAATACAACCTAAACTATATGCTGTGGAATGAATCAATCAAACAAATCACAAGGCAACCACTTCCCCGGCAACGGCGCCAATTTGATGAAAACACTTTTGTCGCGGTGCGCTTTATACAAATAATGGTTTCCAACAACAAATAGTAATGTAGTATAGTGGACAACCAAGAATCAATCCAAGGAAGTGAGAGAGCAAAGTGATAAGAATGATTGATTTAATGCAAATGTATGTATGAATGTAATGAATGTAATGCAATCTAAAAATCAAAACAAAACCTAAATGAACCTAATATGGGGTTAGTAAACTATATGCAATGTCAAATGAATGAAAATAGAATGCTAATGTAAATACAAATGCAAAACAGTACAACTATCACAACCTAAACAAATCTAAAAATTCTCCTAAGGTAAGTGTGAGTGCTCACGGCCAAGTGTGTGAAAATGAATGAATGAGTAGATCACAAATGATCAAGGATGAATCAAATGATATATGGGTCCAATGGTATGAATGATGGTGCAGGAATTATGGACAGAAACCAAAATGGCCGAAAGACACAAAAATATGGCTAAGTCAAGTACTTACCAAGGTGAAATTTTCAAACTGCCCAGAATCATGAAATAACTGCACAAACTGTTAGTAAACACAATTATAAACACTTTTTATGAAGGCGTGGTTAGTAAAATGTGAACAAAAATGGGGGTTGACCGAGTATCAAGATTTCTGGCTAGGTTTGGTGCACCAAAAGTGCACCACTCGGTCAAGTACAATTATTTTTGATTTTTTTTTAACCCTGGCCGAGCACAAATGAGCTAATGGATGAAAGAATGAAGTGGTAAAAATTTGGTTCGGGCAAAGTTGAAGATGGCTAAGCCAAAATTCACCTAGCCAAAACTAGCCAAAAATGGGTGGCTCTCGGTCAAGTACTAGATCCAGTCAACTTTGCTGCACCAAGAATGAAATGGTAGATGCACAATGCATGGTTGGCCGAGGGAAATGTTATTATTTTTCAATTTTGGGGTTTCTATGGTGGAGATGGCTCAAAAATGGTGTTTTGGTGCGCCGGTGGCTTGTTTTTGGCTCAAAACTGACCTAGAAAATGACTAAGTTGGTTCAGCCCCAAAAACAGTGGCAAATGAAAGGTATTAATATATGAATGAATATGAATGAATGCACCAAGGAATATTTTTGATTTTTCTATTTTTTTTGGGGGGGTTTTGGTGAATTAAAGTGAAGTGCAATGAATGAAAATGGCCTAAAATCTAACCTAAACTAATGCAGAATTTAAAACAGTAGCAAGGCTCATAAATCTACACTAGAAAAGCATTTAAAGAAAGCAATTAAACCTATCCTAACATGACAAGCAAGCTAGGCCGTGTGGTTTGGGAGTGCTACAACCTAAAATTGGTGTAACCCATGGCTAGGCCCCAATTAACCTACCCCTTGGAAGACATCCAAGTAGTTCACACACAACCCTAGGTCCGAAAGACTCCTCCCTAGTCCCCAACACAGTTTCACAAGCAAGCCAAGTTTGAAAGCAATTAAAGAAAGCAAGTAAAGTCACTACACTAAGCGCATGAATGTAA
>BDMB01000134.1:201941-220849 GCA_016859785.1 Macrotyloma uniflorum
AAATTAAGTGTTATTTGACTTAGAGAGCCATTTAAAGCCTTAACTCTAAATTATATGTAAAAACAGTAAATTATGCATTATTTTGCCTTAACTTGAGACTGACATAGTTCACTGTTTTATTTATCATATTTTCTACAGAGGTCTAAATTCAATGGTTCCGGTTGCATATTAAAATAGACATGTTAAGCTGAAAACCAAAATTTGAAGCGTGTGAATTGGATAAGATTTGAAGATTCTACATGCATTTAAAGTTGGCGCTTGTGCAAGCTCACGCGGCTGGCGTGTTCCACATGAGTTCCCTGTGCTAAAATTTGGCTCCCGGATTCATTTGACCTCCAAATTAAGTGAAACTTGTCAGGCTGATTTCTTAACTTAATGGGCTTCAATTGGGCGCTGATTTCATGTAATTTGGACTTGAATTGAAATTTCTATAATTTTATTAAGTGAGGTTCACCAGGCCTGACTGGCCCAATGAACACCTCTCAGTGTTTTATATATGGAGAGCGCGCCACAAAGCCAAATGAGGTGGGAATGGTGGCGTTTCAAACTTAACTCATAGAGCTTTCTAGTGGCTTTTGAATCATCGCATTTGGAGCCAAAACGAAGAATCTGGGCGCGTTTCAAGTCAGCTGAAATGCATCCCACGTGTGCTTGCGTGCCAAAACGTTTCAAATTCCGTGTAACTTTGATTGTGTGCTTCGTTTCTATTGTAATTAAGTTGTGCCTAGGTATATATTGTAAAAACACATTGTAAAACATAAGTTAATTGAGTTGGAGTAATGCAATCAGATCTGAAGTTTTCGAGCTCTCACATTTTCTCTCAACTTTCCATGGAGTTTTCATCTTCTTCACCATGTGCCTCATGTGTTCTTCTTGTTTCTTCCATGTGTATGTGTTCCGCCCCTTCCCTTGTTGTTTTCCTATGCTTTTGATCTGATTTGTATGATCTTTGCCTTGGTTATCTTCCATAGTTAGGGTTTTATATGATTTGAGTTTTTGATTTACGAATTGAAATTGGGGAAAATGATGATGCATGCTACACTATGCCTTGCTTTGTGTTCTTGACTTGGTTTATCTAGTAAAGACCAACCGGTTGGTGGTTTGATCTGGACAGCACCTTGTGTGCATCTATGGTGAGGGTTTAGAGGTTGATAAATTCTCACAATGTCAAGAATTACAAACCTTAGGATAGGCTTGGGCACCAACATCATTATGCCTTGATTTTGGTTCATGCTTTCTTTAAAATTCATGCCTTGTAGTGTAGAAACTTTATTGCTTTTCCTTGCTGTTTGGATCTGTTCTTATAGGATTTAGGACATTATTTTAGAGTTAGTACAGTTTAGGCATTAGTTTAGACATAATTTTAGACCTTAGGTAGTGTAGGTTAGCTTACTTTGCCTTGAAATTCCATTTTAATTTCTTTGCACCCCAAAACCCCCTGGAAAAATCTAGAAAAATCATAAATATTCATTTTAGGTCCCCCATATCATTCGCAGCCAGTTTCCACCATTTTTGGGACAGTTTCATTTTTGGACCAAAAACTAGCCACCACACCACACCAAAACACCTCCATTTAGCCATCTCCACTTAGAAAACCTCAAAACTAAAAAATAACTCAATTTCCCTCGGCCAACCATACATAAGGAACCTCCCATTTCATTCTTGGTGCAGCAAAATTGTTGGGAACTAGGTCATGACCGAGAAGGCTTGATTTTGACTTAGCCATGGCTTGATTTTGGCTCGGTC
Organism: Macrotyloma uniflorum; assembly: GCA_016859785.1. Lineage (NCBI taxonomy): Eukaryota > Viridiplantae > Streptophyta > Magnoliopsida > Fabales > Fabaceae > Macrotyloma > Macrotyloma uniflorum. The sequence goes on from BDMB01000134.1 coordinate 203,688, forward strand.
AGAACTTGTTCTTGGAATTTGACTTAGCCATCTTCAACTTTGCCCGAACCAGATTTTTACCACTTGTTTCTTTCATCATTTAGGCCATTTGTGCTCGGCCAGGGTTTAAAAAAAATCAAAAATACTTGCACTTGACCGAGTGGTGCACTTTTGGTGCACCAAAGTTAGCCAAAATCATTGATACTCGGTCAACCCCCATTTTTGCTCACATTTTACTAACCACGCCTTCACAAAAAGTGTTTATAATTGTGTTTACTAACAGTTTGTGCAGTTATTTCATGATTCTGGGCAGTTTGAAAATTTCACCTTGGTGAGTGTCTAAACTAGCCATTTTTGAGTGATTTTCGGCCATTTTGGTTTCTGTCCATAATTCTTGCACCATCCTTCATATCATTGGACTCATATATCATTTGATTCATCCTAGATCATTTGTGATTCATTCATTCATCCATTTTCACACACTTGGCCGTGAGCACTCACACTTACCTTAGGAGAATTTTTGGATTTGTTTAGGTTGTGATAGCTGTACTGTTTTGCATTTGTATTTATATTAGCATTCTGTTTTCATTCATTTGACATTGCATATAGTTTACTAACCCCATATTAGGTTCATTTAGGTTTTGTTTTGATTTTTAGATTGCATTTCATTCATTACATTCATACATAAATTTGCATTGAATCATTCATTCTTGTCACTTTGCTCTCTCACTTCCTTGGATTGATTCTTGGTTATCCACTATACTACATTACTATTTGTTGTTGGAAACCATTATTTGTATAAAGCGCACCGCGACAAAAGTGCTTTTATCATCCTCCCAGGTTCTCCAAGGTTCTCTAGGGTTCTCTACGGTTTTCTAGTGTTCTCCAGGGTTCTCTAGGGTCCTCTCGGGTTCTTCAGGGTTCTCCAAGGTTCTCTAGGGTTCTCTAGGGTTCTCTAGGGTTCTCTAGGGTTCTCCAGGGTTCTCAAGGGTTCTTCTGTGTTCTCCCAGGTTCTCAAGGTTTCTCCAGAATTCTCAAGGTTTTCCAGCGTTCTCCTGGGTTCTCTAGGGTTCTCCAGGGTTCTGCTTTGTTCTACTGGGTTCTCCAGGGTTCTCTAGGGTTCTCTCGGATTCTCTAGGGTTCTTTAGTGTTCTCCAGGGTTTTCTAGTGTTCTCCAGGGTTCTTCTGGGTTCTCTCGGGTTCTCCCGTGTTCTCCAGGGTTCTATTGGGTTTTTCTGGGTTCTCTAGGGATCTCTAGGGTTCTTCTGGGTTCTCTAACGTTCTGCTGGGTTCTTCAGGGTTCTCCAGGATTCTCTAGTATTCTCCAAGGTTCTCAAGGGTTCTCTAAGGCTCTCCCGGGTTCTCCAGGGTTCTCATGGGTTCTCTAGGATTCTCTAGGGTTCTCAATGGTCCTTTAGAGTTCTCTTAGGATATCCAAGCTTTTCCCGGGTACTCCCGGGCTCTCCAGGGTTTTCAATGGTACTGCTATGTTCTCTAGGGTTCTTCAGCGTTCTTCAGGATTCTCCAGGGTTCTGTTGGGTTCTACTAGGTTCTCCCGGGTTCTCCAGGGTTCTCTAGGGTTCTCCAGGGTTCTCTAGTGTTCTCCAGGGTTCTCTAGGGTTCTCCCAGGTTCTCCAGTGTTCTACTGGGTTCTGATGGGTTTTGCTGGGTTCTCTAGTGTGTTACTGAGTTCTGCTGGGTTCTCTAGGGTTCTCTAGGGTTCTTTAGGGTTCTCTCGGGTTCTCCAGGGTTCTTTTGGGTTTTGCTGGTTTCTCTAGGGTTCTCTAGGGTTTTGTTGGGTTCTCTAAGGTTCTGCTGGGTTCTTCAGGATTCTCCAGGGTTCTGCAGGATTCTCTAGGGTTCTCCCGTGTTCTCCAGGGTTCTCCAGGGTTCTTTAGGGCTCTCTCGGGTTCTCTAGGGTTCTCCTGGATTCTCCAGGGTTCTCAAGGGTCCTTTAGGGTTCTCTTAGGTTCTCCCGGGTACTCCCGGGCTCTCCAGGGTTCTCCTGGGTTCTCCTGGGTTCTCTAGGGTTCTTCAGCGTTCTTCAGGATTCTCCAGGGTTTGTTGGGTTTTGCAGGGTTTTGCAGGGTTCTGCAGGGTTCTCTCGGGTTCTCTAGGGTTCTCTAGGGTTCTCTAGTGTTCTTTAGGGTTCTTCTAAGTTCTCCTTGCTTCTCCAATGTTCTACTGGGTTTTACTAGGTTCTCTAGGGTTCTGCTGGGTTCTCTAGAGTTCTGCTGCGTTCTCTAGGGTTCTTCAGGGTTCTCTTGGGTTCTCTAAGGATCTCCAGTATTCTCTAGGGTTCTCCAGGATTCTCTAGGGTCTCCCGGGTTCTCCAGAGTTCTCCAGGATTCTGCAGTGTTTTCCAGGGTTCTTTAGGGTTATCTAGGGTTCTTCAAGGTTCTCAAGGGTCCTCTAGGGTTCTCTTGGGTTCTCCAAGGTTTCCCCGGGTTCTCCCAGGCTCTCTAGGGTTCTCAAGGGTTGTCTAGGGTTCTGCAGGGTTCTCCAGGGTTCTCCCGGGTTCTCTAGGGTTCTCCAGGGTTCTCCAAGGCTCTCCTGGGTTCTCCAGGGTTCTCTAGGATTCTCTAGTGTTTTCCAAGGTTCTCCAGGTTTATCCAGGGTTATCCAGGGTTCTCAAGGGTCTTCTCGGGTTCTCTTCGATTCTCCAAGGTTCTCCTGGGTTCTCCTTGGCTCTCCAAGGTTCTCAAAGGTTTTGTTGGGTTCTCCCGGGTTCTCCAAGGTTCTCCCGGGTTCTCTAGGGTTCTCCTGGGTTCTCCAGGGTTCTCCAGGGTTCTCTAGGGTTCTCCCGGTTTCTCTAGGGTTCTCTAGGGTTCTCCAAGGCTCTCCTGGGTTCTCCAAGGTTCTCTAGGATTCTCTAGTGTTTTCCAGGGTTATCTAGGGTTCTCTAGGGTTCTGTTGGGCTCTCTAAGGTTTTGGCGGGTTCTTCAGGGTTCTTTAGGATTTTCCAGTGTTCTCCAAGATTCTCTAGGGTTCTCCCGTGTTCTCTAGGGTTCTCCAGGGTTCTCCAGGGTTCTTTAGGGCTCGCCCGGGTTCTCTAGGGTTCTCCAGGGTTCTCCTGGATTCTCCAGGGTTCTCCTGGATTCTCTAGGGTTCTCAAGGGTCCTTTAGGGTTCTCTTAGGTTCTCCAAGGTTCTCCCGGGTACTCCCGGGCTCTCTAGGGTTCTCAAGGGTTCTCTTGGGTTCTCTTGGGTTCTCTAGGGTTCTTTAGCGTTCTTCAGGATTCTCCAGGGTTTGTTGGGTTCTGCAGGGTTCTCTAGTGTTCTCTTGGGTTCTCCAGGGTTCTCTAGTGTTCTCCAGGGTTCTTCTAAGTTCTCCCGGGTTCTCTAGTGTTCTACTGGGTTTTGCTGGGTTTTGTTGGGTTCTCCAATGTTCTACTGGGTTTTGCTGGGTACTCTAGGGTTCTGCTAGGTTCTCCAGGGTTCTGCTAGGTTCTCTAGGGTTCTGTTGGGTTCTTCAGGGTTCTCTAAGGTTCTCTAGTATTCTCTAGGGTTCTCTAGGGTTCTTTAGGGTCTCCCGGGTTCTCCAAGGTTCTCCAGGGTTCTCCAGGATTCTGTAGTGTTTTCCAGGGTTCTCTAGGGTTATCTAGGGTTCTCCAAGGTTCTCAAGGGTCCTCTAGGGTTCTCTTGGGTTCTCGAAGGTTTCCCCGGGTTCTCTCAGGCTCTCTAGGGTTCTCAAGGGTTGTCTAGGGTTTCGTAGGGTTCTCCAGGGTTCTCTAGGGCTCTCCTGGGTTCTTCAGGGTTCTCCAGGATTCTCCAAGATTCTCTAGTGTTTTCCAAGGTTCTCTAGGTTTATCCAGGGTTATCCAGGGTTCTCAAGGGTATTCTTGGGTTCTCTTCGGTTCCCCAAGGTTCTCCCGGGTTCTCCTTGGCTCTTCAGGGTTCTCAATGGTTTTGCTGGGTTCTCGAGGGTTCTCCAGGGTTCTCTAGGGTTCTCCAGGGTTCTCTAGGGTTCTCTAGGGTTCTCCCGGGTTCTCCCAGTTTCTCCATGGTTCTCCAAGGTTCTCCAAGGCTCTCCTAGGTTCTCCAAGGTTCTCTAGGATTCTCCAGTGTTTTCCAGGGTTCTCCAGGGTTATCCAGGGTTCTCTAGGGTTCTCTTGGGTTCTCCAAGGTTCTCTCGGGTTCTCCCTGACTCTGCAAGGTTCTCAAGGGTTTTGTTGGGTTCTCTAGAGTTCTCCCGGGTTCTCTAGGCTTCTCTAGGGTTCTCTAGGATTCTCTAGGGTTCTCCCGGGTTCTCTAGAGTTCTCCCGAATTCTCCAGGGTTCTCTAGGGTTCTCCAGGGTTATCTAGGGTTTTCAAGGGTCCTCTAGGGTTCTCTCGGGTTCTCCAAGGTTCTCCCGGGTTCCCAAGGGTTCTCCCGTGTTCTCCCGGGTTCTCTCGGGTTCTCCAATGTTCTGCTGGGTTCTCAAGGATTCTCAAGAGTTCTCGTGGGTTCTTAAGGGTTCTCTTGGATTCTGCCGGGTTCACCTGGGTTCTCGAACGTTCTCTATGGTTCTCTAGGGTTGTCCAATGTTCCCCCGGGTTCTCTCGGGTTCTCCAGGGTTATCCAGGGTTCTCTGGGGTTCTGCGGGGTTCTTCAGCGTTTACAGGATTCTCCAGAGTTCTCCAGGGTTCTCTAGGGTTCTCCCGTGTTCTCCAGGGTTCTCTAGGATTCTCTAGGTTATCCAGGGTTCTCAAGGGTCTTCTAGGGTTCTCTCGGGTTCTCCAAGGTTCTCCCGGGTTCTCCCTGGCTCTCCAAGGTTCTCAAGGGTTTTGCTGGGTTCTCTAGCGTTCTCCCAGGTTCTCCAAGGTTCTCCACGGTTCTCCCGGGTTCTCTAGGGTTCTCCTGGTTTCTCCAGGGTTCTCCAAGGTTCTCCAAGGTTCTCCAGGGTTCTCCAAGGCTCTCCTGGGTTCTCCAGGATTCTCCAGTGTTTTCCAGGGTTCTCTAGGGTTACCCAGGGTTCTCTGGGGTTCTCTTGGGTTCTCCAAGTTTCTCCCAGGTTCTCCTTGGCTTTGCAGGGTTCTCAAGGGTTTTGTTGCGTTCTCTATAGTTTTCCTGGGTTCTCCAGGCTTCTCCATTGTTTTCCAAGGTTCTCCCGGGTTCTCTAGGGTTCTCTCGATTTCTCCAGGGTTCTCCAGGGTTCTCTAGGGCTCTCCCGGGTTCTCTAGGGTTCTCCAGGATTCTCCAGTGTTTTCTAGGGTTCTCTGGGGTTATCTAGGGTTCACCAGAGTTTTCAAGGGTCCTCTAGGGTTCTCTCGGGTTCTCCAAGGTTCTCCCGGGTTCTCCCGGGTACTCTCGGGTTCTTCAGGGTTCTCTCGTGTTCTCCAGGGTTCTCTCAGGTTCTCGAAGGTTCTGCTGGGTTCTCAAGAGTTCTCGTGGGTTCGTAAGGGTTCTCTAGGGTTATCTTGGATTCTCCCGGGTTCACCTGGGTTCTCGAACGTTCTCTATGCTTCTCTAGGGTTCTCCAATGTTCTCCCGAGTTCTCTCGGGTTCTCCCGGGTTCTCCAGGGTTATCTAGGGTTCTCTAGGTTTCTCCCGGGTTCTTCAGCGTTTACAGGATTCTCGAGGGTTCTGTTGGGTTCTAGTGGGTTTTATAGGGTTCTCCCGGGTTCTACGCTATTTTCTAGGGTTCTCTTGGGTTCTCCAGGGTTCTCTAAGGTTCTCCTAGGTTCTGCTGGGTTCTATTGGGTTTTGCTGGGTTCTCCAGGGTTCTCTAGGGTTCTCTTGGGTTCTCCCGGGTTCTCTAGGGTTCTACTAGGTTTTGTTGGGTTCTTTTGGGTTCTGCTAGGTTCTCTAAGGTTCTGCTGGGATCTTCAGGGTTCTCCAGGATTCTCCAGGATTCTCCAAGGTTCTCCAGGATTCTCTAGGGTTCTCCTGTGTTCTCCAGGGTTATCTAGGGTTCTCAGGGGTTCTTAAGGGTCTTCTAGGGTTCTCTCAGGTTCTCCAAGGTTCTCTCGGCTTCTCCCTGGCTCTCCAGGGTTCTCAAGGGTTTTGCTGGGTTCTCTAGGGTTCTCCCGGGTTCTCCAGGGTTCTCCAGGGGTCTCCCGTGTTCTCCCGGGTTCTCTAGTGTTCTCCCGATTTCTCCAGGGTTCTCCAAGGTTCTCTAGGGTTCTCCAAGGTTCTTTAGGGTTCTCCAAGGATCTCATGGGTTCTCCAGGGTTCTCCAGGATTCTCTAGTGTTTTCTAGGGTTCTCCAGGGTTATCCAGGGTTCTCAAGGGTCTTTTAGGGTTCTCTCGGGTTCTCCAAGGTTCTCCCGGGTTCTCCCTGGCTCTGCAGGGTTCTCAAGGGTTTTGTTGGGTTCTCTAGAGTTCTTCCGGGTTCTCTAGGCTTCTCCAGGGTTCTCCCGGGTTCTCCTGATTTCTCTAGGGGTCTCTAGGTCTCTCCCGGGTTCTCCAGGGTTGTCCAGGGTTCTCCTGGGTTCTCCAGGATTCACCAGTGTTTTCCAGGATTCTCCCGGGTTCTCCAGGGTTCTGTTGGGTTCTATAGGGTTCTCCCGGGTTCTCCACTATTTTCCAGGGTTCTCTAGGGTTCTCCTAGGTTCTGTTGGGTTCTCCAAAGTTCTCCAAGGTTCTCTAGGGTTCTCTTGGGTTCTCTAGGGTTATCCTGGGTTCTCCAAGGATAACACGCGCGTCGTATCACGTATTATGCAAAAGAATGATTCCCAAAAACAATAATAATGTAGCACAGTGGGAACCAAGATATCAATCCTTGGAAGCAAAGAGTAAAGAGAAATAAGAGATAAGTGATTCAAATGAGTGAAAAATGCATGAAATGAATGAAATGCAACCTAAAAATCAAGTTAGAGCTAGATGAAACTAAATGGGGTTAGAATCTATATGGTATGAATGAAATGGAAAACAGAATGCTGATTAAAAAGATGCAATGCAAATCAGTACAAAATTCACAATTTAACCAACTCAAAATCAAGTTAAAAGCACTCACCTTGGGTCAAAAATTCAAGTTGGTCAAAACTGTGAAGTAGCTGCACCAAATGTTAGTAAACAACAAAACAAACACTTTTTACAAAGGCATGGTTAGTAAAATCTGTACAGAAAACAAAGTTGGTCGAGAGTAAAAAATCTGGCTAGGTTTTGGTGCACCAAATGCACCACTCTCGGTCAACTATGAAAATATTTTTGATTTTCAAAATTCTGGATGGACAGATGTGTTTAAATGGATGAAAGAATGAAGTGGTAAAAATATGGTTCGGGCAAAGTTGAAGATGGCTAAGCCAAAATGCAAGATCAAGTTCTGACCGAGCCAAAAACTAGCCAAAACTAGCCAAAAATGGGTGGCTCTCGGTCAGAGCTCAATCTGGACAACTTTTCTCGAACCAAAATCTTAGGGTGGCTTGGAAATATGGGGTTGGTCGAGTGAAATGATGTTATTTTTGGGTTTTGGGGTTTCTAAGTGGGAGATGGCTCAATGGAGGGTGTTTTGGTGCGTTTTTTGGCTCAAAACTGACCTAGAAAATGACTAAGCTGGTTTAGACCCAAAAACAGTGGCAAATGAAAGGTGTGGATGTATGAATGAATGCACCAAAGTTTGTTTTTGATTTTTCTAATTTTTCAGGGGGGTTTTGTGGAATTAAAGTGTAGCACAATGGATGAAAATGGACCTAAGACTAACCTAAACTAATGCAGAATTTAAAACAGTGGCAAAGCTCATAAATCTACACTAAAAAGAATCATTTAAAGAAAGCATTAAAGCTACCCTAGCGTGACAAAAGCATGTAAATCACTACACTACTATACGCATGAAATTTAAAGAAAGCATGAACCAAAATCAAGGCATAATGATGTTGGTGCTCAAGCCTATCCTAAGGTTTGTAATTCAAGACATTGTGAGAATTTATCAACCTCTAAACCCTCACCATAGATGCGCACAAGGTGCTGTCTAGGTCAAACCACCAACCGGTAGGCCTTTTCTAGATAAACCAAGTCAAGAATAACACAAAGCAAGGCATAGTGTAGCATGAATCATCATTTTCCCTAATTTCAATTCGGTAAATTCTAACCTAAAGCATCAAATTCTTAAAGAAAGCATTAAAGAGAAGATGCAAAGAATACAGAACAGATCATAACACAAGAGAATCAATGAAAGAAGGAAACAGAATCACATACACACATGAGAACACAATGGTGCGCGCAAGAGAAGAAGATGAAGGAAGCCATGGATGCATGAAGAAAAGAGAGAGAATCCGAAAAGCTCTGAAGAGAGAATCCGAAGAGCTCTGCATTAGATCTGAATGTAAACTTCACAACTTCTGTTTTAGATCTGAGTTTTTACAATATATACCTAGGCACAACTTAATTACAATAGAAACGAAGCACACAATCAAAGTTACATAGAATTTGAAACGTTTTGGCGCGCAAGCACACGTGGGATGCATTTTAGCTGACTTGAAACGCGCCCAGATTCTTCGTTTTGGCTCCAAATGAGATGATTCAAAAGCCACTAGAAAGCTCTATGAGTTAAGTTTAAAAAGCCACCGTTTCCACCTCATTTGGCTTTGAGGCGCGCTCTCCATAAATAAAACACTGAGAGGTGTTCATTGGGCCAGTCAGGCCTGGTGAACCTCACTTAATAAAATTATAGAAATTTCAATTAAGGTCCAAATTACATGAAATCAGCGCCCAATTGAAGAATTTTAAGTTAGCTAAACAATCCAACAAGTTTCACTCAATTTAGAGACCAATCGAGTCCAGGAGCCCAATTTAAGTCCACTATACTCATGAGACGCGTGAGCCTGTGCTTCAGCTGCACATGGTCCAACTTCAAATGCGTGTGGAATCTTCAATTCTTGACCAATTTGCACGCTTAAAATTTTGGCTTAAAGCTCTACATGTCTAATTTAATCTGAAAATAGAATCAATGAATTTGAATCTCCGTAGAAATTACAATAAATCAAACATTGAACCATGTCAGCTTCGGGTTAGTACAAAATAATGCTTAATTTATTGTTTTTATGCACAATTTAGTGTTAAGGCCTCAAATGGTCTAATAACTCAAATAACACATAATTTATCATTATTAACAACTTATAAACATTAACAAAACATAATTAGATAAATAAAATAAGATAAATATTTGACTCATCACTCCAAGGCTCTCCCGGGTTCTCTAGGGTTCTCTAGGGTTCTCCCAGGTTCTCCGGTGTTCTCCAGGGTTCTCCAGGGCTCTCCCAGGATCTGCAGGGTTCTCCCGGGTTCTCTAGGATTCTCCAGTGTTCTCTTGCGTTCTCCAGGATTCTCCAGTGTTCTCTGATAAAAGCACTTTTGTCGCGGTGCGCTTTATACAAATAATGGTTTCCAACAACAAATAGTAATGTAGTATAGTGGATAACCAAGAATCAATCCAAGGAAGTGAGAGAGCAAAGTGACAAGAATGAATGATTCAATGCAAATTTATGTATGAATGTAATGAATGAAATGCAATCTAAAAATCAAAACAAAACCTAAATGAACCTAATATGGGGTTAGTAAACTATATGCAATGTCAAATGAATGAAAACAGAATGCTAATATAAATACAAATGCAAAACAGTACAGCTATCACAACCTAAACAAATCCAAAAATTCTCCTAAGGTAAGTGTGAGTGCTCACGGCCAAGTGTGTGAAAATGGATGAATGAATGAATCACAAATGATCTAGGATGAATCAAATGATATATGAGTCCAATGATATGAAGGATGGTGCAAGAATTATGGACAGAAACCAAAATGGCCGAAAATCACTCAAAAATGGCTAGTTTAGACACTCACCAAGGTGAAATTTTCAAACTGCCTAGAATCATGAAATAACTGCACAAACTGTTAGTAAACACAATTATAAACACTTTTTGTGAAGGCGTGGTTAGTAAAATGTGAACAAAAATGGGGGTTGACCGAGTATCAACGATTTTGGCTAACTTTGGTGCACCAAAAGTGCACCACTCGGTCAAGTGCAAGTATTTTTGATTTTTTTTAAACCCTGGCCGAGCACAAATGGCCTAAATGATGAAAGAAACAAGTGGTAAAAATCTGGTTCGGGCAAAGTTGAAGATGGCTAAGTCAAATTCCAAGAACAAGTTCTGACCGAGCCAAAATCAAGCCATGGCTAAGTCAAAATCAAGCCTTCTCGGTCATGACCTAGTTCCCAACAATTTTGCTGCACCAAGAATGAAATGGGAGGTTCCTTATGTATGGTTGGCCGAGGGAAATTGAGTTATTTTTTAGTTTTGAGGTTTTCTAAGTGGAGATGGCTAAATGGAGGTGTTTTGGTGTGGTGTGGTGGCTAGTTTTTGGTCCAAAAATGAAACTGTCCCAAAAATGGTGGAAACTGGCTGCGAATGATATGGGGGACCTAAAATGAATATTTATGATTTTTCTAGATTTTTCCAGGGGGTTTTGGGGTGCAAAGAAATTAAAATGGAATTTCAAGGCAAAGTAAGCTAACCTACACTACCTAAGGTCTAAAATTATGTCTAAACTAATGCCTAAACTGTACTAACTCTAAAATAATGTCCTAAATCCTATAAGAACAGATCCAAACAGCAAGGAAAAGCAATAAAGTTTCTACACTACAAGGCATGAATTTTAAAGAAAGCATGAACCAAAATCAAGGCATAATGATGTTGGTGCCCAAGCCTATCCTAAGGTTTGTAATTCTTGACATTGTGAGAATTTATCAACCTCTAAACCCTCACCATAGATGCACACAAGGTGCTGTCCAGATCAAACCACCAACCGGTTGGTCTTTACTAGATAAACCAAGTCAAGAACACAAAGCAAGGCATAGTGTAGCATGCATCATCATTTTCCCCAATTTCAATTCGTAAATCAAAAACTCAAATCATATAAAACCCTAACTATGGAAGATAACCAAGGCAAAGATCATACAAATCAGATCAAAAGCATAGGAAAACAACAAGGGAAGGGGCGGAACACATACACATGGAAGAAACAAGAAGAACACATGAGGCACATGGTGAAGAAGATGAAAACTCCATGGAAAGTTGAGAGAAAATGTGAGAGCTCGAAAACTTCAGATCTGATTGCATTACTCCAACTCAATTAACTTATGTTTTACAATGTGTTTTTACAATATATACCTAGGCACAACTTAATTACAATAGAAACGAAGCACACAATCAAAGTTACACGGAATTTAAAACGTTTTGGCGCGCAAGCACACGTGGGATGCATTTTAGCTGACTTGAAACGCGCCCAGATTCTTCGTTTTGGCTCCAAATGCGATGATTCAAAAGCCACTAGAATGCTCTATGAGTTAAGTTTAAAACGCCACCATTCCCACCTCATTTGGCTTTGTAGCGCGCTCTCCATAAATAAAACACTGAGAGGTGTTCATTGGGCCAGTCAGGCCTGGTGAACCTCACTTAATAAAATTATAGAAATTTCAATTCAAGTCCAAATTACATGAAATCAGCGCCCAATTGAAGCCCATTAAGTTAAGAAATCAGCCTGACAAGTTTCACTTAATTTGGAGGTCAAATGAATCCGGGAGCCCAATTTTAGCACAGGGAACTCATGTGGAACACGCCAGCCGCGTGAGCTTGCACAAGCGCCAACTTCAAATGCATGTAGAATCTTCAAATCTTATCCAATTCACACGCTTCAAATTTTGTTTTTCAGCTTAACATGTCTATTTTAATATGCAACCGGAACCATTGAATTTAGACCTCTGTAGAAAATATGATAAATAAAACAGTGAACTATGTCAGTTTCAAGTTAAGGCAAAATAATGCATAATTTACTGTTTTTACATATAATTTAGAGTTAAGGCTTTAAATGGCTCTCTAAGTCAAATAACACTTAATTTATCATTATTAACAACTTATAAACATTAACATAACCTTATTAGATAATTAAAATGTGATAAATATTTGTCTCATCATTCTCCAGGGTTATCTAGGGTTCTCTAGGGTTCTCAAGGGTCTTCTTAGGTTCTCAAGGGTTCTCCAGGGTTCTCCGGGGTTCTCCAGGGTTTTTAGGGTTCTCCAAAGTTCTCCCGGGTTCTCCAGGATTCTTCCGGGTTCTTCAGCGTTCTTCAGGATTCTCCAGGGTTCTGTTGGGTTCTGCTGGGTTCTCTAGGGTTATCTAAGGTTCTCCAGGGCTCTCCCTGGTTCTCAAGGGTTCTCTAGTGTTCTGCTAGGTCCTCCAGGGTTCTCTATGGTTCTCCCGGGTTCTCAAGGGTTCTCCAGGGTTCTGTTGGGTTCTCCAGGGTTCTGTTGGGTTCTCTAGGGTTCTCCATGGTTCTCTAGGGTTCTCTAGGGTTCTCCAGGGATCTGCTGGGTTCAGCTGGGTTCTCTAGGGTGCTCCCAGGTTCTCTAGAGTTCTTTAGGGTTCTCTAGGGTTTTGTTGCGTTCTCCCGGGTTCTCCAGTGTTCTGCTGGGTTCTCTAGGGTTATGTAGGGTTCTCCCATGTTTTGCTGGGTTCTGTTGGGTTCTCTAGGGTTCTCTAGGGATCTCTAGGGTTTTCCAAGGTTGTCTAGTGTTCTCCAGGATTCTGCTGTGTTCTCTAGGGTTCTCCTGGGTTTTCCAGGGATCTTCAGGGTTCTCCCGGGTTCTCCAGGGTTCTCCAAGGTTCTCCACGGTTCTGTTGGGTTCTCTAGTGTTCTCTATAGTTCTCCGAGGTTCTCCAGGGTTCCCCCGGGTTCTTCAGGGTTCTCTAGGGTTCTCCAGGGTTCTCCCAGGTTCTCTAGGATTCTCCAGGGTTCTCCAGGGTTCTGTTGGGTTCTGCTGGGTTCTCCATGGTTCTCCCAGGTTCTCCAAGGTTCTCCCGGGTTCTCTAGGGTTGTCCAGGGTTCTCCAGGTTTCTATTGGGTTCTCTAGGGTTCCCTCGGGTTCTCTAGTGTTCTTCTGGATTCTCCCCGGTTCTCTAGGGTTCTACACGGTTCTATAGGTTCTCCAGGGTTCTCCCGGGTTCTCCAGGGTTTTGCTGGATTCTCTAGGGTTCTCTAGGGTTCGCTAGGGTTCTCCCGGGTTCTCCAAGGTTCTACTGGGTTCTGTTGGGTTTTGTTGGGTTCTCTAGGGTTCTCTAGGGTTCTGCTGGGTTCTTCAGGGTTCTCCAGGGTTCTCTAGGGTTCTCTAGGATTCTGTAGGGTTCTCTAGGGTGCTATAGGATTCTCCAGTGTTTTCTAGGGTTCTCTAGGGTTATCTAGGGTTCTCCAGGGTTTTCAAGGGTCCTCCAGGGTTCTCTCAGGTCTCCAAGGTTCTCCCGGGTACTCTCGGGTTCTTCAGGGTTCTCCCGTGTTCTCTAGGGTACTCTCGGGTTCTCCAAGGTTCTGTTGGGTTCTCAAGGATTCTCAAGAGTTCTCGTGGGTTCTTAAGGGTTCTCTAGGGTTATCTTGGATTCTCCCGGGTTCACCTGGGTTCTTGAACATTCTCTATGGTTCTCTAGGGTTCTCCAATGTTCTCCCGGGTTCTCTCGGGTTCTCCAGGGTTATCCAGGGTTCTCTAGGTTTCTCCCGGGTTCTTCAGCAGTTACAGGATTCTCGACGGTTTTGTTGGGTTTGCTGGGTTCTTGATGAGACAAATATTTATCACATTTTAATTATCTAATAAGGTTATGTTAATGTTTATAAGTTGTTAACAAGGATAAATTAAGTGTTATTTGACTTAGAGAGCCATTTAAAGCCTTAACTCTAAATTATATGTAAAAACAGTAAATTATGCATTATTTTGTCTTAACTTGAAACTGACATAGTTCACTGTTTTATTTATCATATTTTCTAAAGAGGTCCAAATTCAATGGTTCCGGTTGCATATTAAAATAGACATGTTAAGCTGAAAACCAAATTTTGAAGTGTGTGAATTGGATAAGATTTGAAGATTCTACATGCATTTAGTGTTGGCGCTTGTGCAAGCTCACGCGGCTGGCGTGTTCCACATGAGTTCCTTGTGCTAAAATTGGGCTCCCGGATTCATCTGACTTCAAAATTAAGTGAAACTTGTCAGGCTGATTTGCTAACTTAATGGGCTTCAATTGGGAGTTAATTTCATCTGATTTGGACTTAAATAGAAATTTATATAAATTTATGAAGTGGGGTTCACCAGGCCAGACTGGCCCAGTGAACATGTCTCAGTGTTTTATTTATGGAGAGCGCGCCACAACGCCAAATAAAACAAGAACGGTGGCGTTTTAAAGTGAACTCATAGAGCTTTCTAGTGGCTTTTGAATCGTCGCATTTGGAGCTAAAACGAAGAATCTGGGCGCGTTTCAAGTCAGCTAAGGTGCATTCCACGTGTGCTTGCGCGCCAAAACGTTTCAAATTCTATGTAACTTTGATTGTGTACATTCGTTTCTATTGTAATTAAATTGTACTAGAGTATAAATACTTAAAACACATTGTAAAACATAAGTTAATTGAGTTGGAGTAATGCAATCAGATCTGAAGTTTTCGAGCTCNCGCATCTTCCCTTATTGTTTTCCTATGCTTTTGATCTGATTTGTATGATCTTTGCCTCGGTTATCTTGCTTAGTTTAGGGTTTTATATGATTTGAATGCTTGATTTACGAATTGAAATTAGGGAAAATGATGATGCATGCTACACTATGCCTTGCTTTGTGTTCTTGACTTGGTTTATCTAGTAAAGGCCAACTGGTTGGTGGTTTGATCTAGAAATCAACGCCCAATTGAAGCCCATTAAGTTAGGAAATCAGCCTGACAAGTTTCACTTAATTTGGAGGTCAAATGAATCCAGGAGCCCAATTTTAGCACAAGAAACTCATGTGGAACACGCCAGCCGCGTGAGCTTGCACAAGCGCCAACTTTAAATGCATGTAAAATCGTCAAATCTTATCCAATTCACACGCTTCAAATTTTGTTTTTCAGCTTAACATGTGCTCCAAATTCAACGATTCAAAAGCCACTAGAAAGCTCTGTGAGTTAACTTTAAAACGCCACCATTCTTGTTTGATTTGGCATTGTGGCGCGCTCTCCATAAATAAAACACTGAGACATGTTCACTGGGCCAGTCTGGCCTGGTGAACCCCACTTCATAAAGTTATATAAATTTCAATTTAAGTCCAAATCAGATGAAATCAACACCCAATTGAAGCCCATTAAGTTAGGAAATCAGCCTGACAAGTTTCACTTAATTTGGAGGTCAAATGAATCCGGGAGCCTAATTTTAGCACAAGAAACTCATGTGGAACACGCCAGCCGCGTGAGCTTGCACAAGCGCCAACTTTAAATGCATGTAGAATCGTCAAATCTTATCCAATTCACACGCTTCAAATTTTGTTTTTCAGCTTAACATGTGCTCCAAATTCAACGATTCAAAAGCCACTAGAAAGCAAAAATATGATAAATAAAATAGTGAACTATGTCAGTTTCAAGTTAAGGCAAAATAATGCATAATTTACTGTTTTTTACATATAATTTAGAGTTAAGGCTTTAAATGGCTCTCTAAGTCAAATAACACTTAACTTACCCTTGTTAACAACTTATAAGCATTAACATAACCTTATTAGATAATTAAAATGTGATAAATATTTGTCTCATCAAATAACCCCACACTTAGACCTTTGCACTCCTGGGCAAAGCTAAGGTTTGTAGTTCCATGCTTTATAAATCAATAACTCATTTGTGAGCAACATAAAATTAATTATCCAAGCCTCATGCACCCAAGAATCCATAGCTAACACTTGACTCTTTAATTTAGAAGCACTCATGAATAAATCTACAAGAATCATCCAACTTTAACTTAGAGTTTCCTCACACGGTCAAGTGTTTCACTCGTCACTTATGGTGTTTAAATAGGTTAGTGTTTCTCTCAAACATAATCAATGCAAAATCATTTACATAGGCTTGAATAAATTCTAAGTTCAATCATCATAATTACCATGCATCCAAAGAATCACAAGGGCTTTAATTAGGCTTGTAATGGGGCCAATAGCTTGTAATTTTTGGGCATGGATAAACAAAGGTTAGCAAGGCTAATAAACATGGAACTTTGGTCAAATAATTAGGCATAAACATCATTAAGTGTGGCGGCAATCAATATATAACTTAACATTTGCCATTTTGGCACATAAATCACTTTCTTTTGCCTTTTGGCTTCATGACTTTAACTTTCTTTTCTTTCTTTTTCTTTGAATAATTTAACCTTTTAGCCTCTTTGGCTCACGGCTTTCACATTCTTTTCACTTTTTTTGCTTTTCTTTTGCATAAATACATAATCAAGATCACATAATTATTCACCAAGATCACCCCACATTTGAGCTTTACTCCATCCTTTAACTTAGAACCTTATAATTCAACCAAAGTCCAAGGGATACACATGGTTTTTCAGCTTATGGCTTATAATGTTAAGGTAATAAACAAAGAAAGGATAATTAGGCTCAAAGTAGGTGACTAGGAATAATAACATTAAGGTAGGCTTTATTTGGCTAGTGAGCTACAACAAACATGGCCTTGATCACTTTCAATGGATGCAAATAATCAGATAATTTACTAAGAGAATAAAGTCAAGTTCTGCAATAATTAAGCATCAAAAATGCATCACACACATCAATGAAATAGGCTCAATACCTTACGGCTATAACTCAATATTTGGAACAAAACTTGTTTAATTTAACATGAGGCACTCATAACTAAATTATCAATCTGCTTTGCTGCATCAACTCAAATAATCACAAGGCAATGGACAATAAACATGTTTGTAGCTCACGGTTTTCATGAAAACAAGATCAATAAATCAAGGTACTACACCAATAACTTAGCTCAGAATCACAAAAGTTAAAACATAACTCAATTCAATTCAATAATTATCAAAAAGGCAAAGCCTAAATACCCCACCCTTGAAGAACACATTGTCCTCAATGTGAGTGAGAATAAGGTTAGATAGATATTACCTTAAAGGCTTCAAAATCACAAAGATCCTCATAACTTAGTCCTGTATAACTGGATTAGCTAAATGAATAACATGATTATCTACATTTGAAACCGGATGATTTTCATGAAATACTTTAAGTTGATGACCATTAACTTTAAATATATTACCTTTGCTTGGATCATAGATCTCAACAGCACCATGGGGAAATAATTTAGTAATAATGTAGGGGCCCTTTCATCTGGACTTTAATTTACCTGGAATAAGTTTAAGTCTAGAGTTAAATAACAATACCTTCTGTCCCTCTTTAAAGTGTTTCCTACATAAGTTATCATCATGGAACCTCCTTGC